>ML794442.1:55262-82324 GCA_009831015.1 Picea engelmannii | reverse complement strand
GAGAGCACATGAGGACATGTCAAGGGAGTTGACCCTTGACGTCATACACTATGGGAGTTGACCCTAGTGTTTCTAGAGGGTGTAGCCTCTAGAATTCCACATGGAGTGCCATGTGTGACAAACTTTCTCCAGATTGTACTCCTTTGTGAATTGAGTTGAGTTGATCTGTGAGGACACTTATCCAAGAAGGGATAAGTGGAACACTTATTCAAGAAGGAATAAGTGCAGTTGGGCTTATAACCCAATGTCCCATGTGGAGATCACATGAGGACATGTCAAGGGAGTTGACCCTTGATGTCATACACTATAGGAGTTGACCCTAGTGTTTCTAGAGGGTGTAGCCTCTAGAAGTCCACATGGAGTTCCATGTGTGATAAACTTTCTCCAGATCGTACTCCTATGTGAATTGAATTGAGTTGATCTATGAGGACACTTATCCGAGAAGGGATAAGTGGAACACTTATTCGAGAAGGAATAAGTACATTTGGGCTTATAGCCCATCGTCCCATGTTCAGTGAACATGAGGACATGTCAAGGGAGTTGACACTTGATGTATCACACTATGGGGAGTTGACCCTAAGTGTTCCTAGAGGGGGTAGCCTCTAGAAGTCCACATGGGAGTGCCATGTGTGACAAATATTTTACTACTATGGTGGTTTTGTACCACTGGCGAAGACTGCATGTCTCTGGATAGTAGTTGTGTACTACTATGAAAAGATACCTCCTTAGTTAAGAGGGAGTGTTGATGTTTCAACATTGGGCATAACTTCTCTTATATTGGGCTGCAGACCAAGGGAGATAGGATACATTTATCACAAAGGTGCACTTGTGGTAAATGGGCCCAGACGTAGTCCTTCCTTGATCATGACAAGGAATAATATGGACTCGAGGTGCTTGAAGTGCTTTCCACGTGTCAGTTAGCATCACGTCGATATTCACTCATAGGTGTGTGCTTGTGGTGAAAGATCTTGGTGTGGTCTTTGTCCTAGTCATGGTGATTTGACAAGGAATGATAAAGACTCAAGATGTTATATGCTATTACATGCGGACCCAAAGTGAGCCTAATCTTAGAGAGAGTTATTTGGATAAGAGGGAGAATGGCAGAAGGAGTTTCTCCTCGGTTCAGGGGGGAGAGAGATGTCTCCCAAGATTGACAGACAAGTGTCATGAGTCTAGGGTGAAGTTTGTATACTTCAAAGACAAGAGTGGCATGTTGCTGAATGTCTCCCTCGTTGAGAGGGAGTGTTGATGTTTGGACAACATCGGGAAGACATTCTCTAAAGATAATAATTAATAATATAATTATTATTGATTATTGAATATAGTATATAATTAGTAAATGATAATAATAAATAGTTATTATTATTCAAGGGACGCATCCTTTCATGGATGGTTCACCTTATGTTCCCTATATATGGAACACTCATTATTGTAATAATACATCGAATATCAATCATATCTCATATGAAGAAAAACAATAGTTATATATCTGATATATCTTTGTTATATTATTGGCTCTCTTGCAATATCTCTGTATATTTTTGTGTTATATCTCCGCTCTCATTTCATGTCGAAAATAATCTAGATCAATAATTGCCCCACTCTGTCACAAAAAGTGGTTTTGTGTCTATCTTCCAGCGCAATTCTTATCTAATGGTACCCAGAGAATACATCTGTAAACAAATACGTCTCTTGACCTCCTACGTTATCCAGTACTTCATCCGTGATTGTTTTTGGGAATGGGTCATGTAAGCATGCGTCATTTAGCTTCCTTGGATCCGCGCAGATCCCAATTCGTCCTGGCATCTTTTCATGCACCACCATTGGGATAATCCATTTGGATTCTTCGACTATTTCAATGATACATGTGTCTAGCATCATGTTGATTTCAACCTTGACCTTATCCTTGTACCTCGAATTTAACCTATAAGGTCTTTGTCATATTAGATTAGCTCTTGGTTTTAGTGGGATATTCATCTCGCCTAAGTCGCCTGTTATTCCCTTCATCTTTGAGAATGTGGTTGGAAATGAGTCATGATATTCCCGTAATAAGTCAACAAACTTCTCAATTGTCTCATTGTTCCAATAATCTCTTATCTACGCAAACTTAGGATTCTTCGTTGTCGCAATGTTGACCCTTTTGTCTTGATGGGTTGTGTGTACGCAGTGGATGTGAGCCATGTCCCTTCTACGACGTGTGTTCCTTCTGTCTTAGGTACTTGTATATTTCTGGGATCCTCATCCTCATATTCCTCCTTTGTTACATTATAGTATTCCAATATCTTCTTGAATGTCATTCTGGCTTTGTGCGCACTGCATACGGGTACTCCTGGCATCGTCTCTACCTACGAGAAGATCTTTGTTCGAATGGCCTTTAATGTTGTATGTATGGAGGGAGATTCATGTTCAAATGTGAATGTGATTTTGAATCTCCGGACCAATTCTTCCCAGCTTGTTGTCTCCATGCACATCTCCAATTCTAAATACCAATTCATCGGGATCGTTTCCAATGTGTGTATGAATGTGTGCATCCCCTATGTCTTCAGTATTGCGCACCATAAGGCCCTACATCTTTCCACGTGACCTGTCAGGTCGCTCTCTCCTGTGTATTTTTGTGCACTTTCCTCTTCTTCATGCCCAAAGCGTATCTGCATAAGTCTATTGCATTGTGCCCAATCTTTCATTTCATTTCTATGCGCAACCCACCACCTAGTTGGAGTTTCCTTTAAAACGACATATAGTGCCAACATCCACTATTTTTTAGGCAGCTGTAACTCAAATGATTTTATAAATATGCCAATATCAGTTAGTCCATCGTACCTGGGTGAATCACATAGCTCCATTCTTATCTAACACAAGGAACGGGTGATCCGCACACATCGTCTAGTTGATACTTCATGCATCCTCTTCTGTCAATTTTCCAGACCAGCTTATGAATGTTATGTGCACGAACTGATACTTCTCCAACTTAGTGCACCCTCCATTGTCGAGTCGACATAGTCCTCCATCCGCGTAGTTAGATTGTATAAATTGTCAATGTCCTTCCCTCTTGTTGGATATGTGTATCACTTTCCTTTTGATGGGTCTAGAGGTGTAGTAACTTTCATATCCCTGACCTCGAATATCATCTCCCTCTTATTCAAGTTAATAATTGTCTGGTTATCAAACACCCATTCCAACCCCATCAATGTTGGATATCGTTGACTATCATCTACTATCTCAGTAACTTCAAAGTCTGCCATATTGTGCACCCCATCTATGTTCATGGGTACTCCTATCAATCGCCCAATCGGGACTATCTTATGTTGATTCACGAGTCTTAACTGAACAGGGGACTATACTAACTCAGGTTCTCCAATCATCTCCCATGTTTTCTTTGGTAACACATTCACATCATATCCTATGTCCAAAATAACATTATCTATATTGTACTCTCCAACCTACGCCTTAAACCTGAATTCTATGTCGGTTATCTTCTTGTGCAGTACCTGATTTTCCATTCTTTGTTTGACAGGGGTGTCCCTTCCTTTTGTGAAATGGTCAATCATGTTATATAACATAATTAGCGTAGTTATATCCTTCATCAGTTCACAACTCTTTAAGAATTTTGCTAGTGTACTTACTTGCGCACTTGACTTTTCTAGTATAATTGGGTCTTCTATATGAGGTAGTGATGATGTTGATGTTCCCTCATGTGGTCCAAGTATTTCCTTTCTTGCGCTCTGATATGTTTCTTTTTCCTGTTGTGGATCGAATGTTAGTATAGGCCCTGCTGACTTCCTTGCCCACTTCTCTGTCTGTTTTACTCGAGTGGCCATATCAGCACCTGTGCTAGCTCCTCCACATGTAACGATTGCAATTTTTGGTCCTTCACTGCATATTTCGGCTGAGATCATCTACACATTCTAATTCGGATCTAATTTGGGTTTCCTCTAGCTTACCATTTCATAACTAGTTGAGGACAGTCTTATGTCATGTGATCTAGTGCTCTGCAGTATGTGCATGTCGTACATGGATTCTAGCAATCGGGGGCCAAGTGTTCTGGTTGATTACAGTTATAACATACAATTAATCTGCGTCCTCCTCTACCAAAATTTTCTCTTCCCCGAACTCTACCAAAGTTCCCTATGTTCCCTTGATTTAACCCTCTCTGATTGTTATACTGCGCACCACCTCCTTCTACGTCGATATTCTCTTCCTGGATTTGATACATATCTGATGTGTGCTCCCTTAGTAGATCGAACGCACAACATTCATTCTCTTCATGCCCTTCCAACTTGCAAAAGTTGCAAAACAAGTTATTGGGTGTACTTTGATACTTCTGTAGTAATGGGCACTTCGTGGGGTGATGTCCCCATTTCTTACATATATCGCAGTATCCCCCTCCTGGTAGTGGATTTGGTGCTCCAACTGCCAAATAATGCGTGAATGTTGGGCATTCGCCCTTGTGATGGCCCTTCGTCCTGCATTTGGTACACCACACTTGTTCTCATTTCTCCCTTCCTTTTCTAAGCTCATCCAGTTGGATTGTTAATGCAACCGATTGTGTCTGAACCTGCGCCATTTCTCCTGTGTCTCCTATCGGTGATGCCTCTAGTTTCATTGCAATATCTAGCGCCTCAGGCTGCGATTTAACCTTCTTTTGAATAAGGAGACTCCGAATGTGTGGTAGATGTCTAGTAATAAACCACTCTTGATGTCGTTGATCTAGAATTTGGAAATTCAATCTCCCCATTACATCCTTAAAGCGTTGATCAAAATCCCATACAGACTCTGTTTGTACCTGTTTGATCTCTTTTAGCTCGGTGATGTACTACGACTCTGAATTTGGATTTTTAAACTCCTTTAATAGTGCTTGCTTCATCTCTGCCAAATTCATGGCCTGTCCTATAGGCGTAATGCTCTATAACTTTGTATACCATACCTGTGTACGACCTCTAAATGTCATTGCTAACAGCGCAATTTTTACGGCATCATCCTGTATGTTTTTAGCGACCCATATTGTTTCACACACAAACAAGTGTTGCTCCAGATCCTCTAACCCCACTCCCTTGAATTCAATAAGTCTAAGAGTATTATCTACTCCCGCCATGTTGGCTTGTGTAGTCCCTCTTCTTGGTGACACTAGTGGTCTCCGATTCAAACTTGACTCTACACACTACTCCCAATATTCTGACTACTACTACTCTGTACTCCTTGACTAACCATGATATCTTTTGACAAGTCTTCAACAGTTATCTCTTATTGTGGTGACGCACATGGGGTCATGGATTGAACATGTGATCATGTATAAGTAGGACTTACTGGCTCCTCTATTACTATACTCGACCAAGACCTTTCTTCTTGTTAGAATATGAAAGAGGTGTGCTTGTTTTACCATTGAAAATACCCTTGTCACCAAACCATAGGCCAAAGCCACCCTCCGAGCACCTTAACCTTGACAGAGAATCATTCCGGAAGCAAACCCTAGGCTAGATAGCCATACAAAGGGTAGTGCACCTTTCCCCAAGGATAGTGCACCAACGAGAGCTGATCAGATAGTCCAAACCCTAGCCAAGAGATAGTCCAAGACAAAACGTAATTGTTAGCTACAGCAGCTGCACCAACAGCTCTCCTCCAAACCCACGCACAAGACTGCAACAACACTTCACAGAACTAGCTCTCTGCAACTGTTGAGATGTGTCAAATGAGAGATTGGTGCCCTGTATTTATTGTGGTTCTGGCAGACTTACTGGGGCTGACTTCTCCTTCTGGGTACCTGTCTGTTCAGTATATTATTATTATTTCTAGCTGACTTCTTCTCTTGCAGGCTAATAACCTAATATAAATTATCTTCTTGAGCCGACAAGTCTTCTAGGGTTATTAGCCAACTCATTAGGGTTTCTTCTTGCTTTCCGGAGTATTCTATTCTCGTCAGGTTTACACATGGAGGTAAATTCCTCCTGCAGCTACCATAATATCAACACTCCCTCCTAGATAGGGAGGTATTACAGGTAATGGTCCTGAACACAAAACATACCATTCACCCGGTAGCATCAACATAGTTATATAGACTAGATCATGTCTAGATCATGACTAGATCATGAGCACCATCATCATCATCAGTGTCATCAGCTGCATCATCTCTCGAAACCATACTCTATCTGAGTAATCAGACATGATGCTCACTCCATAGAGTGATATAAGACCCATTCTTCTAATCTAGAAGGGTAAATGCTCTGAACCATTTTCCGTCTGGAAAATCTTTGTTCATCATTCATCTGGATGATGATTATCTTCAATAAATTGATGATAGTCTTCAAGGCAATCAGAACAAAAATAGAACACAATTGTGTCTATCCATAGTAGTACATAACTACAATCCAATGGTACACTACCACACCAAGTAACACACAAGTACTTGATCAACAACATATAGTCACGAACAGTGGAACATATCCACCACAGTAGTATACATCTATTGTCATGCAATCTTCATAACAAACATCTGATAGAAACCTGCACAGAAACAATGTTATGATATAAACTGAATCATCTAGGCCAATCTTTCACTCACATCTGTGAGATCTTAAAGAATATATGCCCTCAGAGTATAACAATGAGATATCTAGACTATTCTTCTCAAGCAAGGAAGAATAATTGTCATGTCTTCTAAACCTGGACCATTCCCCACCCTGGGCCATTCTTCCTACACTAATCAAAGTGCACCCTGGAGAGAATATATAACCCTAAGGAATGTTGAGCCTAGACCATTCCCCACCCTGGGCTATTCCTCCTACACTAATCAAAGTACACCCTGGAGAGAATGTATAAACCCTAAGGAATGCATGTCCCTGATTGTTGAGCCTGGACCATTCCCCACCCTGGGCCATTCCTCCTACACTAATCAAAGTGCACCCTTGAGAGAATGTATAAACCCTAAGGAATAACTGTCCGGACCATTTACTCTGTTAAACATAAGAGGAAAAGACTATCTTGTATCAACCTCCAAAACGGACCATTCCTCATGTTAACCACAATGAGAAATCGTTGTTTGGCGAGGCAGGCCAGTCTTCTTGAGTAACCCTCAAGAAGAGAGACTGCCCTAGACCACTCCCCATGTTAACCATAATGGGAAGTCGATGCCTATGATACATCAGCAATCTATACCATTTCCCATGTTAACCACAATGGGAAATCGTTGTCCGTCAGAAATCTCAATCCACTTTTCGAACATGAAAGAATATGTCCAAGTTGGACTATTTTTCAATGAATGTCTTCAATAATATTTTCAGTGCTCCCTCCCAACCTGGGAGTCATCTCTTCCTTTTTCAATAAGGAAGTTGTTTCCATGAGCTCCAGCTTGAGTACGCAAACTCTTTCATCTTGGATAGAAGCTTTACCAAAATGTCTCCTTATCTTCTCATCTATGGAGATATGTATTGGAGAACCACTTTCTCCCTTCTGGACTTCATCACGGATAATGTAATGCTTGATTTCAAATGTACCTTAGTCTGGAACACTGTGAAGGATTTATGTAGCTCTGAACAATAGAGTATATTATTGTTGGAAAACTGGAACATATCCATGTGGCACTTCTTCTGTCATCATCAGATCTGATCTACTGAGTAATCATCTTGATGTTATAGGAAATCTTCACCACGCTTCTGTTGTGCACTGGAGGTTCTCCACCAAGTTATCTTTTTCTATCTGCATACAAGGGTCTCTTTTTGGTATGCCTCAAAGTCTTGAGATTGCTCTTCATACACTCTTTATTCAATTTCTCTGGAGAACATTCTTTGCATTCATCTAATGTAGAATTTCAACTCATGGATGTTGTGGATGATATAATGACTCATGTAGAGATAAGTCTAGTTTATTGGAACAAGTAATCATCATAGTCTTCTCCCTCCATCTGGGAGAACCTCTAGTTTTGGATCTTGCAATGATTTCATTCATAAGTCTTCCATACACTATTCTTCGTCATGACTTTCGGTTCCTTTGCTTGATTGCTTTTATTGAGTTTACATCAGGCTGACAATCTTGTGATTTTTGATATAATGACTGGTTGTTCTGGCTTCTCTTTCTTTCTTGGAATCTTCATGTGTTTCTTTAGTTTTTGGGTCCATGGAGTTTTTTATAGATTCCATGCCCTAAAGATTCCATCATAGGATCACATATGTGGATGAATAAGCAAGGATACTTTTAAGGCTTCGTACTGTCTTTCATGGTTGCTATCATACTTCATCATCTTCAATGGATCATAGGATTAGCTCCCTCCTAATCCTTGCTTCATGTATGAGTGCATATAATCGGCTCCCTCTGTCTAACAGAGTCCACACTTCCATCTGCATCCTTATTGTCTACTGCAATATATAATTGGCTTTCTTGTCTAATAGAGTCCACGCTTCCGTCTTGTTGTCTTCTACAAAACGTCATAAGTCTTTTTCCAATTTCTTCTCAATTGCTGACTTCTTTCTGTCTTTGCTTCTTCTAAGTTTCTCCATGATTGATTTGGCTTATCTTGCAATAGCTTCCACATGATTTGTATTTCATCCTTTCATAATGATATCCATTCTTATCTTCTTGTTCTTCCATAGGTATAGTTTTTATTGGAACACATTATCTTCCAAGAGATAGATATACAAGATATGTACAAAGACGATGCAAATGGGATATGTACAAGAAATAAGAAGAGTTTTGTTACCTTTAGAAGAAGAAGTCTCTTGCATCTTGCTTAGTCTTCTTTGTAGGTTCCTTTTCTTTGGCAATTGATGCTTCATGTTTCTCCTTCCTTTTCTTTAGCTCGGGACACTGATTCTTGTAGTGACCATACTTTCGATAGTTTTCGATAGTTGAAGCATTGTACTTCTGAAATGTCTTTCTCTTGATTTGGCTTCCTCTTTGAACCAACTTCCTTTTGTTCTTGAATCTTGTTGTGAAGGATTGATCATAATACTTCTTTTGGGGTTTCTCTTTTGCACTCATCCTTGATTCTTCTTGAGCATAGCAAGTCCAAATTTCTTTAAATGTCGGATACTCCTTTCTTGTGTTCATGCTTGCGGCAAATGCATCCCACGTCTTGGGAAGACCATTGAGTACTATGTTTACCAACTCCTTTTCTGAGATGATCTCTTCAATAGCTTGTAGTTGATCTCTTAACTGAGAAATTCTCACAAAGTATGATGTTATGTTGTCATCATCATTCATCTTCATGTCACGGAGCTCATTCTTCAGACTCATTACTTGTCCAATGTTTATGACTGAGAAGAGGTTTGTTAGGGAATTGTACATCTTCTTCGATGAGTCAAGATGGGAGATGTAGGGTATCAAGTGGTCTTTTATAGATTCCACTATGATACTCATAGCATTGATATCACTCTCTTTGAACTTCTCCATGGTTGCAATGTTCTGTGGTTCCTTCTCTTTTCCTTCTTCAAACTCTGGCTTCACGATCTTTCCTTTCACGATATCCAACACTTTATTCTTGGCAAGGATGAGTTCAATCCTTGTCTTCCACGCTCTGAAGTTAGAGGCTCCATCTAACTTGTTCTCTGACTTCATAGAATAAGTCATGGCTGCTTTGACTTGGTCAAACCCTAGATTTGACCACAAACTCAAACTTCACGTCTTGGCTTGCTGAGAGTATCAGGAGATGCGCTAGGCTAGAGCACACTGATCTATTCGGAGATTAGGTCAATCCATTCACTTAAGGTGCCTCAACAAGATGATTAGGGTTTCTACAACTGCTCCTACTAGTAACCCTAGCGGTAGTGTCTTGGAAGTTGCTTCTGCTAGTAACCCTAGCGGTAGTGTCTTGGAAGTTGCTTCTGCTAGTAACCCTAGCGGCAGTTCCTTAGAGAGCTCAATATCCTAGTGGCTATGTTTCCTTCCAGCATTTAGACTGAATGAAGGAGGTGTGGGCCCATAACTTGTTAGAATATGAAAGAGGTGTGCTCGTTTTACCATTGACAATACCCTTGTCACCCAACCATAGGTTGAAGCCACCCTCCGAGCACCTTAACCTTGATAGAGAATCATTCCAGAAGCAAACCCTAGGCTAGATAGCCATACAAAGGGTAGTGCACCTTTCCCCAAGGATAGCGCACCAACAAAAGCTGATCAGATAGTCCAAACCCTAGCCAAGAGATAGTCCAAGCCAAAACGTAACTGCTAGCTACACCAGTTGCACCAGCAGCTCTCCTCCAAACTTGCGCACAAAACTGCAACTGCACTACGTAGAACTGGCTCTCTGCAACTGCTAAGATGTGTCAAATGAGAGACTAGCGCCCTGTATTTATAGTGGTTCTGACAGACTTACTGGGGCCGACTTCTCCTTCTAGATACCTATCTGTTTAGTATATAATTATTATTTATGGCTGACTTCTTCTCTTGGAGGCTAATAACCTAATATAAATTATCTTCTTGAGCCGACAAGTCTTCTAAGGTTATTAGCCAACTCATTAGGGTTTCTTCTTGCTTTCCGGAGTATTCTATTCTCGTCAGGTTTACACGTGGAGGTAAATACCTCCTCCAGCTACCATAATATCAACACTTCTTTCCCTCCTACATATGGTATCTCCACGAGTCGGACTTGCATGCAAGGTTTGCTTTCTTTTGACTCACCATGTTTCTCTCCTCTCTTAGCCCTAGTATTTTTCCTCTTATACCTTCTTCCTTTGTGCAACTCTCCAAAATCGTACTATTCCTTTTGTATGATGCTTTCTTGCATCCTCGGTCCCTTCCTTCCTTGTTCATTGCATCCTTCTCTCAAATGATTCCCTTGTCATCCTTTGTCTCCCCCTATTTGTGGGAAGCCCTTTTAGTCGTCGGACTTCATAATCATCACGTGTTTTTCACATAACAACATCTTTATCTAGGTATTTAATGATATCAAGAACCTTTCGCATGGACCTTTGAACAAATTTATTTCTGCAACATTGTATGATTGAATGCAATCTACTGCAAATTCTATAACATAACCCCCTAATATGTTATCTAACCAAAAATCAATTGCTCAAGTAGTTGGGTTACTTACCAAATTCAATTGTCTTACCAATTCAGGAGTCCAATTCTTTGGCACTGCAGCACTAAACTTTCTTGTCTTCTCAACCAACCTTTCTAGACACGCAATCATAATTTTTTGAAATTAGCCAAAGAAAATTTCATGCAGATATGTGAACACATACTTTTGCATCCATTGCTTGTCACTCATCTGAGGGTTCATGTTCTCTTGTTGTGAAAATTCTCATTATTTTCGTGCCAACCAGTCTGTGATCTCCTTCTTAGTCGATCTCCAAAACATCCCCTTAGTCGCAATGTCCCGGTCCTGGCAACGACACCATTTGTTGGCTTATCCTAGTCTGCACATAGGTTGTAAGACACAAGGTTCTGGTTAACTATGACCAACAAAACCCAGAAGACACTAACCCTTTCGACATCACCTACTTGCGGAGATGAAGTCTAACCTGAGGTATCTATGGGGACTGCAGGAACGAGGATTTTGCAAGAGTAAGGGGAAGCGAGGCATGTATTCACGTCATTTTTCCTTCTTTTAGCTTATGTATGTGTGCGATTATTACAGATATTATCCCAGACATTCATGAATATTGCATCGTAATCAATCCATAAACTAAGTCTAGTATACAAAATATAACCACATCATTCATAAACACACATAAACAAGTAAAGAACACAAGATGCAAGATTATCTCTCAAACTTTGTCTTTGTTCATCGTATCAACTGATTACATTCATGATTGTTGCATAATCTCAACCTCTACAGATTCTACAACCTTTCTCCAGCCCACTAGTTCTCTCGCTCTCTCTATATCTCTCGCTATATCTCTCTTTTCACCCCACCCATTACATATTTATACCCAAAATATAGGGCTTAAATTCATATTCTTATCTATTCCAAAATAGCCCATTACAATGCATGGCATGGCCAACTTCAGTTAACTGATTGTTTTCCTTCTTCTACTTTTCGGTCTTTATACAGTTTTTTTGTTGTTCTTCTATTTCTGGAAAGTTGCACTCTCATCCTTTGTGCTTCCTTCTCTCGCTTGCTTGCTTTATCCTTCTGTCTATGTGTTATCTTTGTCTTGCGTGTTAGCCTTCCTTCTGCGTCCTTTCTTCTACATACTTTCTCCTACGCACTTTCTCATGCGCACTTCTCCTATGCACTTTCCTTGTCCTTAGGTTTTTTCTCCCAAAATTGCATCCAAAATTGCCTATCCAACACAAACCTAAAGAAGGTAAGAGATTACTTATATTTCTATGCTCAAAAAGCATTGAGAGAAACATTCCAATATCACCATAGTTTTGATTACTTAGGAGGTTAGGAAGGTCGCTAAGTCCATATAATAATCCCCCCCCCGAAATCCGGAGAACATGGAGAGGTCAAATTTTTTTGGAATATTAAGGACTCAACATCAAGAACACAACATGTCACTTATGGGAATTGAACCTAGGAGGGGGAAACACCCCTCAGAACAAAGAAAGAACCACTCGAGCTAGATCCGATTGACATTAATAAATATAATATTAAAATAGATTTATCATAATTTAATTTTATTAATTTTTTTATCTTAAAAACAATATAATTTAATAAAATAAATAAACTTCTCTTTATAAAAATGCTATAAAACAACGTTGATCTGAGTGAATAAATCAATGTTGATCTTAGTAACCACAACATGGTTATTAATAAATATAATATTAAAATAAATTTATCAAAATAAAAAATTTGAAATGTATATTTAAAATTACTTGTGTTTCAATTATTTTTTTTTCCACGAGAAAAGTTACTCTTTTATATTCAAAAGTATATAAAAAAATTACAAATCAGCGTTTCAGTTGCCAGCAACAGAGACCTATGTAAAAATGCTTAAAGCAGCTCGCAGGCTGTCATAGAATACCAAAATGAGCTTCCATAATGAGCTATGATACAAGATATTGCTGGTAGGTGTTGTAGGCAGCTCGCAGCCTGTTATATAATCCATATAAATCTGCCTTTTTTATATATGTTCCAAGATATCGCCGAAATAGCCCAAAATTCTTGATGCAAAATAGAGATGCTATTGCCAGAGTTAAGATTCAATTACTTGTGTCATCTACATCAGATTTTGAGAAGAGTTGGGGGCCCTCATTGCCATCCTCCCATCGGGCGAAAGTTATGAGACCGAGAGGCCGGGATAAAGCCAATTTTGAAAGGTGGTCTGCAATGGCATTGTCTTCTCTGTAGATGTGAGAGGCAGAGAGGTTCGTGATGAGTCTTTTGGCTTCGATGGTTCTCTCTTTCCAACAATCCAAAGCTGCTGATCGGAGGTCAGCCTTGTCATTTATCCAGTCGATAATGACTTTAGAGTCTTTGAGAAGTAGCAAGACTTCGATGTTCAGCCTTTGGGCCAGGATAAGGGAAGCCCATGCCCCCAGTAGTTCTTCTTTGGTGTTGGTGCCTTGTCTGCCGTTGAGAGTCCATCTGTAGGAAGTGTGAGAGTTAATGAAGATATGGCCTCCCGCCCCGCAAAGAGATCCATCTAATTGTGCTGCTCCATCGAACCAGGTGATGGCTTTGTCAATAGGTAGAGTTGTAGAAGATCTGCAGAGTTTCTGAGCAGTGGTGGGGATAGAGGGACGGTTGACAGCATATAGAATGATTTTTGTCACCAAGTTAACCGAAGGGGGTTTATCATCAAAGATGGCTACGTTTCTTGTCAACCAAACGTTCCAACAGACTGTGGCTGGCAGTAAGGGGTAGAGTTGGTGTCTTGAGCACCAAGAATTAAAGCAACAGAACGTCGAAGGTCCAAGCCACTGTTCAGCTAGTTTTAGATAAGCTTTGACATGATGCCAAACATGTCGGGTAAAGTGGCAGCTCATGAAGAGGTGGTGTGAAGTTTCACTGTCCTCCTTGCACAGAATGCAGCGGTTTGGGCCAGACCAGCCCCAGCTCTGAAGGATATCCCAGACTAGGATTTTATTCTCCATCAATAGCCAAGTAAATAATTTGAGTTTCAACGTACAGTTCCACTTCCATAGCCGAGTGCGCCAGGTCTCATCCCGAGTGGGCCAAGAAACCTCTGCCAGCGCTTTGTAGATGTTTCGGTCAGATATGACCCTAGATTTATTGCCTCCCATCCAGATGAGAGTGTCTAATCTCTTCTGTAGGCGGATGTCGGCCTCATTTAGATGATATGTGTAACTATTCCATTCAGTCGAGAGCTCTCTGTCTAGATTCAGCGTGGAGCTAGTGACCCAGGATTCGCCAAGTGCATTTCTGCTGTGAGGGGATTTTAAATGAAAGAGATAATGCAAGCCTAAATTATGCAGGCGCTCCGGCAGTCTAGGAGAGAGCAGGGCCTTTATGCCCATGCCGAGGATATCATCTTTGCCAATTTCAATAGTTTTTCTAGTGCCAGGCAGCCACGCGATCCAATGAAGGAGAATTAGAAGCGACTTTAGAAGATGCTTCCACGTTTGTGAGCCTCTCGGAGAAGTAAATGTGGCTGATCTGAGCCAAGAATGGACCGGCATGTGGGAGAGATATTTGTCTTTTATAAGGTTGTTCCAAATGCCAGGTACCATCAGGATAAGCCAAAGCGTATTTGCCGAGAGAGAAAGGTATGAAAGGTGCATATTCCTCAGTCCCCAGCCACCTAAAGCTTTTGGCTTTGAGAGGGTTTCCCACCCACAGAGATGTAATCCTATTCTTTGCTTGCTGCCATTCCAGAGAAAGGCAAAAATCAACTAGCGGAGCTTCTTTAGCACAGATTGTGGGATGTGTGCCAGAGCCATCCAATACACCGGGAAGCTTTCCAGAACTGCCTTGATCAATATATATCTGCCACCCATTGATAAACATCTATTACACCAGTGTTGAATTCTGCGTTCAAACTTTTCATATAACCAACTCCAGTCCTTTGCTTTGTAGCTAGAAGGTTTGATATAGTAACCAAGATAGTTGAAGCCCGCCTCCAGATCTCGAAAATCAATGTTGAATAGAGTTTTTAGCTCCGATAGGAAATCTTCCCTTGCACCTGTGGCCAAGAAAATTGACTTCTGCAAATTTATTTTTAGACCTGTAACAGAGCAGAAAACATTTAGCACATTAAAAATTTATGTCCATTCAGACAGGGAGTCCGATATCATAATAATCACATCATCTATGAAAAGTAGATGCAAAATTTGGGTCAGTATAGATGCTCTGATTCCTGTAAGTTTGCCAGCTAATTTACTTCTTTTTAACAAGATGCTAAGGCTTTCTAAGACCAGAATGAAGAGTAGGGGTGAGAGGGGGCATCCCTGTCGGAGTCCTCTTTCGCTGTGGAAAGTTTTGGAAGCCTCACCATTGATTATAACTGCCAGGGTGGCTGTGGTTATGCAACCCATCATCCATTTTGTAGTGGCTGCCCCAAATCCACACTGGAGAAGGATGAGATGTAGGAAGTTCCAGTTAATACAGTCGAAAACCTGTTTGAGATCCAGTTTTAGGAGGATGGCAGGTATTTTTTTGTTTTTATGCTATGTAAACACTCCTGTGTGATGCCTATAGCGTCAAGGATTTGTCTTCCCTTGAGAAAACCAAGCTGCTCCTCTGCCAGTGCCCGGGAAAGAAGAGGGTGAATCATGTTGGCAATGATCTTTGTTATAATCTTGTAGCTGAGATTACATAGTGAGATCAGTCGGTAATCCAAGAAATGTCGGGGAAGATTATGTTTTGGGATCAGGACGATAAAAGTGTTGTTTAAATGTTTGTTAACCAACCCTCTGGTCCTCGAATCCTCGATAGCCTCCAGCAGATCTTGTCCCATTAATTCGAAATAGTGAAGGTAGAGTTCCACAGTCCATCCATCAGGACCGGGGATTTTTTCTTTTTTAAAGCCTTTTAAAATCTTTAAGATTTCCTCTTTTGTGCAGGGGGCTTCCAATGCTCTCGCTTCCTCTTCGGTGACCATCTGTGGGAAAAATTGGGTTGTGTCTATCTGTTCCTGTATGGAGATGTGTGGATCTTCTTGGAAAAAAGTCTTGAAGTGTGTGTATGTCGCTTGCTTGATGTCTTCCGTCCTATGTGAAGTGTTTCCATCTTCATCCTCTATATCCCAAATGAGCTTTTTATTTCTGCGGTGGCCGGTAAATCGGTGGAAGAATCGGGTGTTGCTGTCACCACTAGAGAGCTAGAGCGCTCTACTTTTTAGCCGCCATCTGTCCTCTTCTACCTGGAGAATGTTTTAGACTCTAAAATATGTAAATTTGCTTCAGTATCTGTCTTCTGGTCGATCCGTGCCTTGTGCCTGTGTAAAATGGATATTTGTTGTTCGATTCTATTCAGAATGGATGTCTCTTGTGCTTTTTTTTGCTTTAGCCAACTAATTGTATTTGTTTTTACACTGTGTAGTTTTCTAACTAAGTTGCCCTGTGCGTCCCCAGGTAGGGAGTGGGACGGGTCGGTCCATACCGATTTAACCATCAGGTCGAAGGCGGGCTCCAGCAACCATGCCGTGTTGAACTTGAAGGGGTAACTCCTTCCCAAATTCCCTTTTCCAAGTTGAAGGCAGATAGGGGTATGATCACAAAGGTAGGGCAGATCAACCCAGGCCCGAGCCCTGTGTGTTGGATTAAGAAACTCTTTTGATATCAAGAATCGGTCAAGGCATTTTTCAATACCGGAGGAGCCCGATCTCCCATTACGCCAAGTGGGTAAGAGTTCAGTTGGTTCCAGATCCACTAGTGCATTTTTTGTGAGAAGAGATAATATTAATGGCGCTAGTGGGTCTCTCTTTGCACTGTCGCCTCAGATCTCCTTTGAGCTAAGCGTGAAGTTCAAATCTCTGACAATAATGATGTCTTTTATGGCTAGAAGACCAAGGCAGTCGAGCTTCTCCCAAAATAATCTGCGTTCCAGGCAAGGGCCATAAGTGTTGAGCAGGTTCAAGGAGGTATTGAGTTCAAAATAGGTGCCGGATAAAAGGATTTCGCCCAGACTAAGCATCAGAGTGAAATCAAAATGTAATGGATCCCAGGCCGCCAGGAGTCCGCCTGAGTTTCCAATAGAGTTAGCCGCGTAGACCATCCAGTCAGGTCTGAGGGCGGAAAGGAAATTTCTTGCATCTTCAGCTTTCACCAGCGTTTCTTGTAAAAAGATAATCGACGGTCTGATTTTGTCGAGGACACGTCTCAGGGAGGCTAGTTTCAGGATTCCTCCAACTCCTCTGATGTTGAGGGAGATAATTATCATGATTTAGCCCGAGCTTGGGCTTTTAATCCTCTTAGTGCCCGGTTATTTTGTTCAGTGGTTTGAGAGGTTGAGCTTGTATCCTCTGCGTTTGCCTTTTTCCTCGCACTGCGAGTTTTGAGGGGTGAGATCTCTTAGCCCAAACCTCTGGACCAAGAGGGGGTTGTATCAAGTTACAGTTTCATGCCCGAGGTCGAAGGTGTATTGTCTGTGGTGGATGAGGGTGGGATGAGAAGCTTTCCAAGGTACAATGGAATTGGGAGAGAATCAAAAGGTAGAGGGGGTGCTGGTGCATTGATGAGGAGCAGTTCGTCCAAATACCGAGCTGAAAATGGATGTTTTGTGTAGCCAGGGGGGGGAGTGTGATCTCTTTCCAAGAGTGTTGAGTCAACATTATGTTGTGTAAGAGTGTGATCGCTGAGTGGGGGGGGGCTATGCGAGGGGGAGGAAGAGTGGGTTGGAGTAGGCCCAAGCGACATTATTGGCGGATTTGGGGATGCCAAAGCTCCTAGCCAAGCAGAGATAGGGGGAAAAGGTGGAGTATTAGTGGGATCAATAGCAGAATTCGGTTGCAAGGAGGTTGAGGCCTGTGATTTTATCATGAGTCTCTACTAGGCGGAAAGAGTTCTGTAAAGCGAGGGACCAAAAAACTTTATTTTACTCACCATTATGTCGACTTGTACATCAGTGTTCAATGCTTGCTGTTGTGGTGGAGACTCCCCTGCAGAAGCTTCTGACTATGTGTCGTAGCCATTGAAGCCTACCTCCTCCGACAAATCAGCCTCTAGTCCAGTAGGAGGGTATTTGAAGCAGTCCCGTCTCAGGTGGCCCGTTCTGCGGCAAAACGAGCATCTGAATGGGATCCCCAGGTAGTCGAGTCTTTGGGAAAATAGATGGCCTCTCCAGTTGATGTTCAGGACCTCCGGAAGTCCTGCATGGATATCTAGTTCGACCATGATCTTTGCCATTTTTCTATCAGATGAAGCCAGAGAGGCTGTATACACTGTTAAAAAACGGCCCAAAGAAGATCCGATGAGCTCGAGAGCCTGTTTGTTCCAAAGTTGTAGAGGAAGGCCAGGTAAAAGAACCCAGAGATGTCTATAGGAAAAATGCTCAGTTGATGGGTTGAAGTTGAGTCTCCATCTCTTAAGCATGAGGCTTCCACTGCCAACCGCCCAGAACATATCCAGTACGCGGACATAATCCTCAGGCGACTTGAAAATGAAACCAAACCACCCGTGTTGAAGATAAAGTACCCTGGGAAGATAACCTAGAAGAGGCTTCCAGGAGTCTGTAATCCAATCGTCCAGGAGTGGGTTGCATTTGTCTTTGTAGGCTAATCTGCCAACCAGGGCACAGAGTGTCGGGTTGCAGGCATCCGTCAGTCCAGCATCCATGCCCAGTACTAGTTTTGGATGAGTCTTTTTTGGTTTCCAGACCCTCTGAGGATTTTGTTTGTAGGGAGGGGGTCGGCTGGAGTGGAAGCTGGTCTTATGGGGGTTCCCACAGTTCCTATTGTATGCACAAGTCTTATGTGGATCTTGTTCGGGTAAAGGCTTCAGTAGAGAGTCTCCTGCGACAGATGTGTCGAGAGTAGATCCTGGCGCGAGAAACCTAGAGACTGGTGTGCGCTTGTCATTTTGGTAATGGTTGTTGATCATCTCGTCGATAGAGGAAATGATGTCCGGGTGGTCCCAAGGGTCCCCATTTTTCCTTTCAGTAGCATCTGTGTTTGGGGCCTCCATGTGAGAGGTTGTCGATTCCACAAGGGAAAAGGTTGTCGATTGTAGTTGGAAAAGTGACAGGGAAGTCCTGACAGTTACCATATGGTCCCTGCCTGTTCCAAGAAAAGTCGAGGTTAGTGCGGAGACAGAGAGTAAAAGGTTTGAACAGAAGCATAGATATCAAGCCCCCGAGAATAAGTCTGTTGTCTGTAGTGAGACTAGATGGCCGGAAGACCTGACAGGAACATCAGACCCCCGAGAGAAATGTATGTTGTCTGTAGTGGGGGTAGAAGACCAGAAATCCTGACAGGAACAGGAGCGACCTTTCTAGATCCAAAATAAGGTCGGAGATCAACAGGAAAACAGAGAGAGGGGGGTAACTAAGGGGTATTACCACCGGTGGGAAGCGCTAGTTTGGGAGTGTCGATATCTTATCTGTGAGATAAAAGGATCTATCCCGCCCAAGAAACCGGCTGTCTGGGCCCAGCCTTGATCATCCCTCCAAGATGCGATCTCTTTAAACAAGAGACTGTCGCTTCCCTCAAGCCATTGCATCCAAGCTCAGGGTTCAAAGGACTATATCGTCCACCCAATCCGATGCCTCCATTTTCAAACCAAACGTTCGCCCAATCCGGTGCCTCCATTTTCAAACCAGACGCCCGCCCAATCCGGTGCCTCCATTTTCAAACCCGGTGCGTAGCTTGGTTCGAGATCGCCCAATCCGGTTTGTTTCAAGTTGTTGTATTCCTTTAATGAATCTTGCATTGAAAATGGATCAATATTATTATTCACATAGATCTAACTTGTGTATGTACGTCAAGGAAAAGATTTGGTCTTTTGTTAAATAATTACATTCAGAAAATAAAATGATTCACCTGGTAGTTGTGGAAAACTCGTATAATATGGATTAGGTATAAGTTTTATGCAGCCTCAAAAAGTAACTTAGTAAGGGCAGGAGATAAATAATGTAATGAAGTCAGGTATAAGTTTTTTGTAGCCTCTAAAAGTAACTTAATAAGGGTAGGAGCTAAATAATGTAATGAAGTGATAGGAAGAAAATATAATATGAATAATTTACTAGATTTTCATCGTAAATTTAATAAAAAAATGGATCGACATTCTTAATATTAATATGTGAAAAAGGCAAAATTAAAAATCAATAAAAATAAATAAATTTAAGGAATGAAGAAAGCCTTTCAAGGTTAGCGCACCATCTGCATCAACCATAAACAAAATCATAAAAGGAAAAATACTCTAAGTGTAGCGAAAAATTTAGTCTAAGAGCCTCTCACAATGGAGAGTTATGTCATATGTAAAAATGAAATGAGGTGATCTCAATTTATATCATCCTCCTAAACATAATTTGTCCACAATTGTCCATAATATTAGGGTAAAACACAAGATAGGGGGGTAACAGTCCTTGTCTTTCCCCTTTACAATAATTTAACACCATTTTACACATAGAAAACCCTGAAACAAAGGTGACACCATCCCTTGAAGGAGGACGTTTTGGAAAATTGAGCAAGTCGTTGGAGTTGGGCTGCAAAGTAGGGCCTCTAAAGGCCATGTGGCAATCATCCAGAACCTATCCACCTCAAAATTCCATGTGTCATGCTTTGTTTCATCATCAACCACAACATGCCCCTCAAATGTGACGTCAAGCCCCTAGGGAGTGATGTTTTTCCGCTTCTAGGCAAGTCGTTTGGCATGTAAAGGGTGGGCTATGTCTATCCAGCTATCTCCTAGGCCTCTGAAGGCGTCTCTCTATCATCTGGCATGTGGGCCTATGTCATCCATCTGATGGGATGCTTGCCCCATGGAATCCCAAGCTGGGCTTGTTCTTCCAAAACCGGCCACCAACCTATACCTGCAAGACAAATGGATATGCCCTCCAAGGACCTCAAGTCAAATCATCATGATGAGTAACTCAAGTTAATAAAAGAGACATTAAAACATGTATACCAGGACTACATCATACAAACATGTACTTAAGAAACTAGACGTTTTTCCAAGTTTGGTTGTGGGAGGATTGGCATGGTACTTCTTTTCAATGGATCAAACCCCCTAAGTCTAGGAACAACCATATCTGAGTCATGTGAATGAAATGGAATGGATGGGGGAAGTACTCAATGGGCATGGGGTTCATGATATGCAAGGGTCCATATTATCTCATTTATGGGTACCTTTGCGGAGGGTGTGTCGCACCTTCATCCGTAATGCATTTTTTCCAAGCCCATCAATTGCCTTTTATATTTCTTCCTTTGTATTTTCTTTCAATATGGCATAGGGTGAGTTGGAGGCCATTGCCCTAGCGTGGTGACCAGATATCGGCAATGTCACCCACAAGTACTTTCACTCAAATGAGAAGGTTGGCTCGTGATGAGACCCCCTTTCCCTCAGCCATGCAACTGATAGCCATTACCCTGGTGTGATCGCCAGAAATGGTAATGTCATACTGTTAGATACCCATGGACATTATATGTTGACTCGTAATGAGACCCCCTATCTTCAACTGATCCTTTAAGTGTCTTTATTTATTCCTTTCATGGGGTCCTTATTTTCTTTCGGAGAAGCTTTTCATTGCTTTCTCGGGATCCCCTCGGCGAAGCATATGGAAGGTTCTTTTCTTAGGATTTTATATTTTTCCAGCTAACTCCCTTCTAGGCCTTCGGCCCCTTCTTCCCATGAAATGAGGAATGCTCCCTTCTAGGGTTAGTCTACCCCAAAATCCCAAGAGATGATGTCATGAGGGGAAATAATGATGGAAAGTGGTAAGTATGGTCAAGAGTGGCACAATGAATCATCAATGGAAGCTCCTAGAAACACCCTATCCTAATAAGGGTGACCATCTACTTGAGTGCCCCAAGATAACCACCAACATTTAAATGAGCTAAAAGGCACAGTTTCCAAATCAAATGTCTCATAATAAAAAATAACCTATGATACACAAGCTAGAATGCCTCAAATATTAAAATGATACCCACCATCATCCCTGACTTGTACCACATGGATCAAGACCCAAGTGTTTTGTGATGGCAAGTTGGTGTGGATAATGACTAGGTGTTGGATCACTGTGGTGGAAATGCGGGTATCTGGTTGTGCAAAAGGGATACTTCTGGTCATGTGGCCTCTCGGCACTCCATATCTGCAACCTGAAGGCCTTGAGACGTAATCTCCTTAGTTATCCACAAAATGAGTATAACATTTGGCTCCTACTTGGGGACATGTGCTTGTCGTAGAGTGCATGAGAACCATAGAATCTCCTCGTAGACCTGTGCCTACAAGGAAACATCAAACTGTCAAGTGTAGGATGGCTTACTCATCCTTGTTCTCATATGATCATAATCAAAACCAACTAAGATAGAAAAAATAAAATTTTGACAAAATTTCCAACTAAGTACACATATATGATGATGAAATCAATAGTGAAAGTAGAGAAAAATGAAAATGCAATGCAACTAAACTAAGATGAGCAAACAAAATGTAAGATGCAAGAAGACAAGATGAGTTACCTACTTACCCAGGGTTCTGGGACCCTGAAGATCAAGTCCTGAAGGTGTCAGGAGAAATCGTACAACCAGTGCAACCACCTGATCATCAAACGAACACATTCCCCCCTGTGCTTAATCACGTGAAACAACAAAGATAAGTTCACCACATAGTAATCATGGCCATAAATAAACATATAATCAATCATGAAATAAAACTCATGGAGATGCATGGGAGGGAGGAAATCCTACTGAAAGGAGAAACCACGATCTCGATCGTCCTGGAAGTCCTTCCTGCAAGCATAGCCACAATCTCGATCTATCCATATATGGAGTCGATTGGAATATGTAGATGATGGCTTATCTGTTGAAAAGTCAACAAGAAAGATGTGTCTAATTTATTTTTCCCTTAATTAAATTAGACAATAAATATTAATCTATTATCTCATTCATAACTGAGTGATTTGGAATTGTAACAGAATTACAAATGTAGTTAAGTGAGTTAATATCAGTTGTACTAGTTGTAACTAAACATGCACTAGTGAGAGTTCAGTTAATCAGTGAACTCACATGCAACTGAAGATTCACCATGGTTAACTACATGCATGTTAGTTCCAATGGAGATCCAGTTGAGATAACAGGTGAAAGGGACAGTTTGGCTATCAGTGGTGATTTGTTCACACATGCAGTGGATATGCTTATGAGCATGTGCAAATGAGGCAATTGTAATTCATTCGATTCATTGTGAGAATTCAGATTGCAGAGATTGTGCAGACGGGCAAGTTGTCTGGACACGGAAATTGGCGCATGTATTTGTTGATTTGTGTATGACAGTTTGAGATGATTGTATTGTACTAAGAGCTCTTGGATTAGAGTTTTGTATGAGATTGTTTCATGATTCATGATATACATAATATATGATAGTGGGGTTTTTAGCTTTACGCTTTCCCGGTAAAACTTTTGTACTGTGTGTTATTGATATTTCACTTTGTGCATTGTGGTTGTGATCGTGGTTTAAATTGCTTCCGCAAAAGTAATAGTAGAAGCGATTATGTATTTAACAATAGCGAAACTTGTTAGATCAGGAGAATCGCAGGAATACATTAATTAGTATCAAAATTTATTCATGGTATCAGAGCCATGGAGGCCACTGAGCTACGGAAGTGAGGTGCGAACATAATTTCATTCTCGCAGGTCCCGCCTCTAGCCGGGTGCGAACTGTAGTACTGAAAACTTCCGGTGTTTTCAAGAACAGTAATTCTCGCACCCTAGACAAAGGCAGGGTGCGAACTTCATTGGCATTCTCGCAGGAAAATACACTAGCAGGGTGCGAACTTCCCTCACCCTACAGTGGAGTACAGTGCGAACATCACAGGGAAGTTCGCAGGCAAATGTACTAGCAGGGTGCGAACCCCCCTCACCCTACAGTGGAGCAGGGTACGAACTTCCCAGGCAAGTTCGCAGGCTACACACAGGCAGGGTGAGAACTTCCCTTAGGCTACTCTCAGGTGGGGTGCGAACCTCCCAAGGAAGAGGGATTGCAAGGGTTGAGTTTTGGTGGTTGGATAACATTCGAATTTGCAAGATTTTCTTGGTGCGACACTTGATTCAAGATTGAAATGTCTTTCAATGGCTTGAGGTTGGAGTATGCACTCGAGGGAAGCTCTAACTACATTGCTTGGAAGGACAGGATGGAGGCAGTGCTCGAAGACAATGGCTTGAAGGGTTACATTGACGCAGATGTTCCTAAGCCGGATGTGACAGACACTGCAAATCTTGATGCATGGAAAAAGAAAGTAGCAAAGGCGAGGAGGATTCTGTTGGAGGGAGTACGAGACCACATTGTCTCAAGTATCCATGGGAAAACCACACCATATGCAATGTGGAAGGTTTTGAAGGATCTGTTCCAAAACAGTAGCGACCATAGGAAATTGGCGCTCAAAGATAAACTCAGGAAGATCAAGATGGAGAAAGGAGACACCATTCCAAAATATCTCACAAAGTTTGTCCAATGTCGGCATGAGCTTGGAAGTGTGGGAATAACAGTCGCTGATGATGATTTGGTGAGCTTGGCACTCCTAGGGCTTCCCAAGAGTTGGCACAATTATCAAGACTCTATCAATGGAAGGGAAAAGTTGTCGGATTGGGAACGACTATGGTCAGATCTGGTGCAAGAGGAGTTCAGGCGGAATACCAGCGATGGATCTTCATCAAAGCGTGATGATGAGGAGGATTGTGCTTTGAATACCAAGGCAAGGAAAGGGAAAGGGAAGAAATTCCAATCAAATTTCGAGTCTAAAGTCAAGAAGCTGGATTTGTCCAAAGTGAAGTGTTTTCACTGTCACGAACATGGGCATCTCGCTACTAACTGTCCGTAGAAGAAGAAGAACAAGACAGTTGCTGGAGTTGCAACTGGGAGGCTCTTGTCTCACAATTTGAGCTTGACTTCTCTTTGATCGCATGCATGGCTTCAAGTGCATCGGGATCAGTGTGGTATTTGGATAGTGGTGCTTCGTTCCACATGACGGGAGATAAAGAGTCTTTCATTGACTTGGAGGAGAAAGATCTCAGAATGCATATAGAGATGGGCGATGATGGAAAATACAGTGCAACTGGTATTGGTACCATTACCTTTCAGAGGGAGTCAGGTAAACCATTTCAATTGAAAAATGTTATGCATGTTCCAGGTCTGAAGAAAAACTTGGTCTCAATCGCAATGTTGGAGGACAGAGGCTATGATGTTGTTTTTAGTAGTGGTATAGCCTACTTGCGACATAAAGCAACAGGTCAAGTCAAGAAGATAGGGATTCGAGTTAAGAATCTCTACATGTTGCAGGTAGATGGCTGCGGTGCAATGATAGGCAAGGCAGAAACAGTGGTGAGTCGGGATGAGGGAAAATTATGGCACAGGAGATTAGTCCATCTTCATCATGGAGCCTTGAAGATCATGCAGGAAATATCTACTACACTTCCAAAGGGAACACTTGCTCAGTCAGATCAGTGCAAGGGGTGCACCCTGGGGAAGTATGTAAAGTCCACCTTTCATGAAGAGGAGAACTGTGCTTCGGTAATCTTGGAGAAAATTCACATGGATGTGTGTGGACCATTCTCAGTTGCTTCAACTGCAAAACACAGGTATTATGTTATTTTTGTTGATGACTTTTCTCGTAAATGCTGGATATTCTTCATGCAGAAGAAGGATCAAACATTCTCAAAGTTCTGTGAGTTTAAAGCATTAGTGGAGAAAGAGTCAGGGAAGCAAGTGAAATCTCTAAGGAGTGATAATGGTGGAGAATACATCTCTAACGAATTCAAAGAATTCTGCAGTAGAGAAGGAATTCGAAGAGAACTCATAGCGCCTCATAACCCACAGCAAAATGGGGTTGCGGAGAGAAAGAACGGAACGATTGTGGGTGCAGCACGAGCGATGTTGCATGATCAAGGCCTACCATTGCATTTGTGGGCAGAAGCATGCAATACTACGGTTTATGTGCAGAACCATTGTCCTCATAGAGTACTTGGCATGAGTACACCCGAGGAAGCTTTTACTGGTAAGAAACCTGATGTTTCTCATTTTAAAATTTTTGGTTCATCTGTTTATGTGCATGTAAACAAGGATGCCAAGAAGAAGCTGGAACCGACTGCTGAAGTTGGGATATTTGTGGGGTACACAGAAACACCCCATAATTATCGTGTGTATTTTCCAAATAGTAAGATGATTGTTATGCGATGAGATATAAAATTCGATGAGGGGAAAGCCATGTGGTTGTCGCTTGAGAGGGAGCTAGACTTGCATGTAAAAGAGGAACTATTGGTTCCCAAGGATGAGTCTCAAGATGTGGATCAACCACATGAGGAGGTTCATGGAGTGGAGGAAACCACTCAAGCAGAGCCATCCATCAGAAATGGCAGAAAGTGCACCACGGAAGCTGATAGATTGAGACTAGATGCTGCACAAAATATAGGAGCCCCTATTTCACAGCGCAGACAGAGACAGACTCCTGATCGATTTGTTGGATACATGGTTCATATGAGCAAATGTATTGTGACTGAACCATCTTCCTTTCAGGAATCAATGCAGGACCCCACTTGGGTTGATGCTATGGTAGAGGAGTATGACTCCATTGTGAAAAACAGTGTATGGGAAATTGTCCCAAGACTGATTGATAAATCAGTGGTAGGTTCGAGATGGATCTACAAGGTAAAGCAAGTTGTTGATGGGAGTGTGGAGAAATACAAGGCCAGGTTTGTGGCCCAGGGATTCTCACAGATCGAGGGGATAGATTATGGAGAGACCTTTGCACCTGTCGCTAGGTACTCTTCCATAAGATCCATCCTTGCACTCTCAGCGCAGATGGGCTGGCGCATTCATCAGATGGATGTAAAACTGCATTCCTCGACGGAATCATTGAGGAAGAAGTGTACATTGAGCAGCCAGAAGGTTTTGAGACCTTTGACAGGGAGTCACATGTGTGCAGACTCAACAGAGCATTGTATGGGCTGAAGCAAGCACCCCGTGCTTGGTACACTCGGATAGACAACTATTTCACCAGATTGGGCTTCACCAAAAGTGAAGCAGATGCAAACCTATACCAAATTGTGGTGGAGGGTAAGCTTTTAATCATTGTGCTTTAT
>ML794442.1:36340-54596 GCA_009831015.1 Picea engelmannii | reverse complement strand
ATATTAATCTATTATCTCATTCATAACTGAGTGATTTGGAATTGTAACAGAATTACAAGTGTAGTTAAGTGAGTTAATATCAGTTGTACTAGTTGTAACTAAACATGCACTAGTGAGAGTTCAGTTAATCAATGAACTCACATTGAACTGAAGATTCGCCACGGTTAACTACATGCATGTTAGTTCCAATGGAGATCCAGTTGAGATAACAGGTGAAAGGGACAATTTGGCTATCAGTTGTGATTTGTTCACACATGCAGTGGATATGCTTATGAGCATGTGCAAACGAGGCAATTGTAATTCATTCGATTCATTGTGAGAATTCGGATTGCAGAGATTGTGCAGAGGAGGCAAGCTGTCTGGACACGGAAATTGGCGTATGTATTTGTTGATTTGTGTATGACAGTTTGAGATGATTGTATTGTACTGAGAGCTCTTGGATTAGAGTTTTGTATGAGATTGTTTCATGATTCATGGTATACATAATATATGATAGTGGGGTTTTTAGCTTTACGCTTTCCCGGTAAAACTTTTGTGTTGTGTGTTATTGATATTTCACTTTGTGCATTGTGGTTGTGATCGTGGTTTAAATTGCTTCCGCAAAAGTAATAGTAGAAGCAATTATGTATTTAACAATAGCGAAACTTGTTAGATCAGGAGAATCGCAGGAATACATTAATTTGTATCAAAATTTCTTCATTATCTTCATCCTCATCAACACAATCACTACTCCCTGGAGACTAAGAAGATGTGAGATAACTCAAGAAGACCCCATGCTTCACCCAAGGGGAAGAAATGACGTATGGGACGAGTTCAGGTCTAGAAGAAGAAAAACACTGCCTCTTCTTTTGCGAATTTTGGTGAGAATCCCCAAGATGAAAAAAATTATTCTTCGTAGAGAGAACCTCTAATTGCCCCGGGATGGCTATGTCTTGGTACTCTTCCAAAATCAAGGGCGAAGATGTTTGAAAATTCTCATAGAAAAAAAATGTATCCCCAAAAGGATATGCATCACCCTGAAGATGTTGTGACAAGTCATTCTCAAATGGATCGAACAAATATGTGATCATGTCACCATCACCATCGCAAACATCTGAATCATATATACATGCAGACCAATCCTGTGTTCGAGGACGACCCTCAACATCATAGGTGGGATCTCTATGAAATGCGAAAAGGCTCATGTCCCATCCACGTTCTCCAGTTTGTATCAAAGTGTGAATATGTTGATCAACTATATTCGAGGGCTCTTCTAGTGCTCCTTCACTTCCAGGATCATGGAACATGTTGTCATCAAGATCCTCGAAAGGGTCATAACTCACAATGTTCTCTTCTTGATGTGTAGGAGGAATAGTTGCTTGGATTTCTTCATCTAGGTCATTAAGTGAAACCACTTCATCTTCATTAAATGCCTCCTCATAATCTTCAATGTGATAAGCTTCATCGATATCTTCTTGGAAGCTTTCTTCATAAGCATGTTCTTCAAGCACCTCTTCATCCGTGGCGGCTTGGTCTTTAGAAGATTCATGCAATAACTCTTTTACTTGGTTCATCAGTTGTTCAACGGCTTCATTAGCAGCTCTTTCCCTTTCTATTTGCAAAATTTGCTTCCATGAGAAATGTAGAGGTTTTGATTGATTTCACGATGCCATAGTCCCATCGACTAGAAGAACACCTCAAAGGAGTCTCCAGAGGAGAGCAAGTCTCATCAAAGGACGAAAAGGGGAAGGAGGGGAAAGGTAAGTAATGGAAATGTGGGTTCAATAAAGGTGGAGTCGCCAGACAAACTTTGAAGGACGTTTTTCAAAGGAAATGGGTAGGTTCTTGGAGTGGAGTCGCTAGGCAAGCTCGGGGTGAAGGATTTGGGAAAGAGACTTGCCAAAAGTGTCATTTAGGGCATGAAGAGGATTCAAAATCCTTCTCTCAACGACACCAAAATGTTATAGCACAAGTTGTAGGTTGGGCAAAGCTCGACCCAACCAAAAAAGCATGTGCTACAACTATGGGACACTACACCCAATGTTACCTCGATGTAGGTCCCGCACTTGGGGCTGACTAAGGTCACTCCTGGGAGACGATCCTTGAGACCCTATGGGGAATAAGAAGGATGAAGGGAAGTGTAAGGAAAGGTCCCCCGGAGGGTCAAGTGATCGAAGAAATTATTGGTTGAAAATGGTAATTGAAGAGAGGTAAATGGATACTAAGTAAAGAGATAGTTGTTGATGCACCTGTACCTATCTGAGGCACAAAACAAGACACTTTTCCAACCAAGTATAGTAATGGATCAACAAGTTAAGCTTTGTTGGAATTACTAACACAACTGAGAGGGGGGGGTGAATCAGTTTTTACTATGCTTAAACAATCTTATGCCTATTAAAATATTATTAACCTTCTCCAAGTGATCATCAAGATTATGCAAGACATGAACAACAGAAATAACAAACATCAATCACACATATGATATACACAGAGACAGATATTTCATGAGGAAACCCATAAAGGGATAAAACCTCTTTTTCTTCGAATGATAGGCAGTCTTTTAAGTTCTGTACATCATCTTTCTTTGAGCACCAACTCAAAATGAGGCTACAACCTCTTCTTTAACAAGTTGAAACTTGTTGAGAGCACCAACTCTCTGGTTTCTCTAGCACCCACTAGAAGGAAACACCAACTCCCTGAGTGTTCCAGCACCAACTGGATGTAAGCACCAACTTCCAGTCACATAGGCACCAACCTGTATAACAAAGAACAATAGTTCTCCCTTGCACCACCCTACCACCTTGGTTTTTCTGGCTGCAACCAGATGGAAGCTACAACTCCCTGTGTTCAAGCACCCACTTGAAAATCTAAGGACAACAGTCCTCCCTAGCACCGCCCTACCACCCTGAAATATAAATATTTGTTTTATGAAAGTTATTACAGTGATACAATATTTATCAATGGCTTACCAATCTCATCATTGTTCTGTTACACTGCTCTGCTCTGATGCATCAATGTCTTGTTGTTGCTTGCATCTTCTTGCGAACACCTTGTTCAGCTTCTCGTCAGCCTTTCATGCTCTGTGCTCCCTCTTCATTATTTTTGCTGCATCTATATTCTTTCCTTTAGATCATGCACTTCATCACTTGCTACACCCATGCATCTCACACGAAAAACCATACCAACTTCTCTGTTCTACATCAGTTTCTCACGCCAAGTGTTGTACGTGATCATCATTCCATCTCTTCGTCTTCTCTGGCGGTTATATTGTAAATGTTCATCATTAGTGCCCATTGTCCAAAGATTCTTTGGCTTCTCTAGCAGTTATCCTGAGGTTCTTTGGATTTTTTGTCAGTCGCAATTCTTCGTCTTCTCTGGCAGTTACAGTCAGTCATTTTTCTAGATTCCTTGGCTTCTAAGCCCCTTCCTTCACGTGACCACCGGCGGTGACCATACACTTATTCAAAAGGCGCTTCACGATCTTGTTCTAGCGAGCGTTAGCTCTCCTTTTTTTCGATACGACCTTGGGCTATGAACTTCACGTGACCACGTGATTGCAGGCGCATCCATAGGCGGTTTGAGGGAAACCCGCTTTTCACCCCGCAATTCAATACAAAGCTCCATGTATGCCTTTGGAGATATCGTGGTTTTGATTGTGGCTCGCTCATGACAAATTAAGATCCAAGCATGTTCTGACCCCGCAATGCGACAGGACCATTGATCTCATGATCTTGACATTGCTCCTGAACGAATGGTTCAGATTTGATCTTTCACGATCTATGGATCAAATCCAACCTCCCTAAATCAACGACTGTGATTTATTTCGTGATCTGGGCTTCGGGAGTTTCAAATCTCAAACCCTTCTTTCTTCCGTATGCCAATCTTCCAGATTTGATGATCCGCGGACACATGTCCTTCTCAATCGATGGCTCTGCCTCCACTCCAGAATTTTGACCTTTCAACGAGATCAACGGTTGAGATCTCCTTCAAGTCTCCAGACTTCTGAAATCTCAAATCTCAAACTTATGCTCTGTATCAGATGGCCTAGATTCACTTTGGACGATCCAATGCTTGAGGTCTTCTTCGTATGATCTGATGACTGAGATTTACTTCAAACGATCCGACGGTCGATAATGTATTTCAGCTCTCCGGATTTCGGAGATTTCAAATCTCAAACTGACGCTCTGGATCAGACGGCCCAAATGCACTTCGGACAATCCAATGCTTGAGGTCTTCTTCAGACGATATGATGACTGAGATTTACTTCGAACAATATGACGATCAAGAATGTATTTTAGCTCTCTGGCTCTCCAGACTTCAGAGATTTCAAATCTCAAACTGAAACTCTCGAAGTGATTTCTCCGGAGCTTAACCTCCTCACATCTTTAGAACCAAAACTAATGTTGTTCGTTGATCATGACCTTAGATCGATGACTCGATTTGTATGTGATGTAGCTTTGCCTTGTTTTAGATCCAACGGCCCTCCAACATTGATTATAATATCCTTCCACTTTAGAAAGATATGACGGCTATTGGAAATTCGCATAGTAAATATCTCAGATCTTTTACCGTGCTTATCCTATCCTCCCACTTAATTTGATTTGACGCCTGACTGGTATTCGGATAATCGAATTCTCAACCTTTTGGCCCCGCTTATCCTATCCTTCCACTTAAATTGATCCAATGGTCGTGAAGACTCTCGAAGCAGATCCACGATCAAGAATGATTGTGGAACAACAACTTGTGAGTGATTTAATTCGTCACCCAAGCTCCGCAATTTGAAGTTGTGTGTTTGTTGGTAAGTCAACCACAATCATTGATATTTGAAGCTATAAGATCTGACAATCCTGACTAATTGCAGGATTGGAAATAACACGAAATTTAATTCTCCTTTCGATCTCCGCAATCTATCCCTGCCGTTGATCTGGCGGTTGCGCATCCGACGCTCACAATTCAATCTAATTGTTTGTTAGATCAACCACAATCGTCGATATTTGGGTTTATGAGATCTGATGATCTAGACCAATTGCGGGATTAGAACTAGCGAGTTGTTTGATTCTTCTTTCGCTCTCTGCAGTTCATCCCCGTCATTGATCTGGCTTGCAGATCTGACGGTCACGATCCTCCTCCTAAGATGCTTTTATCTCTGCATATTGTTCACTCTTCCTCCTGAGCTTATGCTTTTCCTGTTTTCCATCGTCGCTGTTGTTCTTGCCATCAATGACAAGCACACTCTTCCTGTAAAACATGCCAACAATCTCCCTCTTTTCCATTGATGGAAACCTTGAAAGGCTACACTATTCTGCTTAAACCTCCAACTGTAGCATCCAAACCACACCTTTTCTCCCCCTTTGACATCAATGTCAAAGAAAAAATGCTCCCCCTGAGCTTATCAAATATTAAACCAACACATACTCCCCCTGACAGGATGGACTCTCTTAGGTGAGAGAACGTATGACACCCAGCTTCTGACGGAGATATTCAAATGGTGTCTTGGCTAGGGGTTTAGTAAAGATGTCTGCAATTTGTTTTGTGGAAGGAATATAATTAAGCTAAACAACTCTGTTTGTAACCTACTCTTTGAGAAAATGATACTTTATCGGTATATGCTTCATCTTTGAATGGAAAACATGATTCTTCGAGACACTAATGGCACTGGTGTTATCACAATGAAGTGGAATGGGATCAGTATAAGTTACCTTCAAATCTGCAAGAGTTTGTATCATCCATAAAATCTGAGTGCAGGAAGTAGCAACAACAATGTACTCTGCCTTTGTAGTTGATAATGAAATAGATCCCTGCTTCTTACTAAGCCATGTTACTAACAAATCACTTAAGAATAATGCACCTCCATTGGTGCTCTTTCTCTCATTTAAACAGTTTGCCCAATCAATATCTGAATATGCAATTAATTGTAAATTATGATTTCTAGGATACCAAAGACCATAAGTCATTGTACCCTTCAAATATTTGAATATCCTCTTGACAACTGCTAAATGACTTTGTTTAGGATCATACTGATAATGACCTACCATTCCGACAACTTGCATTATATTAGGATGGGATGTTGTGATGTACAGAAGACTGTCTATCATTGATCGATATGTTCTTTGATCAACATTAGGTGAAATATCATCTTTATTGAGCCTGCAACCAACCACCATAGGTGTACTAACAGGAGAGGAATCTTCCATCTGAAACCTCTTTAATATCTCTTTAAAATATTGTTCTTGAGAGATAAATATCCCTGTAGAACTCTGATTGATTTGTAAACCAAGAAAATATGACAATTCTCATATCACGGACATCTCAAACTCATTATGCATTGAATTAGCAAACCACTGAACTGAAGGGTCATTACTGCATCCAAAAATAACGTCATCTACATAAACCAAAACAACTAATAAATCATCACCTTTAGACTTAATGTATAGATTACTGTCAACAGTACCTTTCTTGAACCCTTTGTCTTGTACAAATTTGTCCAGTCTATGATACTAGGCTCGTGGTGCCTGTTTCAGTCCATATAATGCCTTTTTCAACTTACAGACATAGTCAGGATTATCTGTCAATGAAAATCCTTCAAGTTGCGCCACATATACATCTTCTTCTAGATCTCCATTAAGAAATGTTGACTTAACATCCATTTGATATACTTTAAAGTTCTTATGACATACATAGGCAAGAAACATTCTGATGGCTTCCAATCTTGCCACTGGTACAAAGGTTTCATCCAAATCCTATCCTTCAACTTGTGCATACCCCTTATAGACCAATCTGGCTTTATTCCTAACAATTTGTCCTTGTTCATTCATTTTGTTCTTAAACACCCATTTGGAGCCAATTACATACTTATCTACAGGTCTAGGAACAAGCTCCCAAGTATTGTTCTTCTCAATCTGATCCATTTCCTCTTTCATTGATTTTAACCAATTTACATCTTTATTGGCTTCATCAAATTTCTTGGGTTCCACGATGGATATGAAGGCTATATGTGATTACTCGGTGTCTTTGATTATCCTTCTCCTAGTTTGTACACCTTTGTCTTTCTGACCAATTATCTGACTCGCAGGATGATTCTTTTGAGTAATTCTGGAGGAAGGATTTGATGTTGTCTAATGATTTGAGTTTGCCTAAGTATTTGTATCTTCATCAGACTCAGAGTGTTCTTTTTCTGATTCTTGGACCTGTTCATCTTCAATTTCAATTATATCCTCTGTTGTTGATTCAATATTGCTCACTTCTCTTACTGGGACTCCTTAATCAACTTTTGTGTCAATCCAATCAACCAATTTATGCAGCCTCTTATTATAGCATTTGTATCCTTTATTGTTTGTAGCATACCCTAAGAAGATGCCATCATCAGCCCTGTCATCATACTTGCCAAGGTTTTCATTGTTATTCTTTATGTAGCACTTACTCCCAAAGACTTTGAAGTGTTTGATTGAAGCAGGTCTTCCATACCACAGTTCATAAGGTGTCTTGTCATTGTGTGGTCTGAGGTGAGCTTTGTTAAGAATATGGATTGTTGTGTGTATTGCTTCTACCCAGTAGGTTTGACCAATGTTCTTCTCATTCATCATTGACCTGGCCATTTGTTGAACTGTTATGTTTTGCCTCTTAACTACATTTTGTTGTGGAGTCCTTGGGATTGTGTATTCTCTCTTGATCCCATGTTTATCACAGAATTCCTTGAAATCACTTGACATAAATTCTCCTCCTCTATTTGATCTTACAACCTTTAATTTGTTGCTTGTTTGATTCTCAGTTAAATCCTTAAATATTTTAAATTTCTCAAATGCTTCAGCTTTTTCTTTGAGAAAAGCAACCCAAGTGAGTCTGGAGTAACCATCGATGATCAACATGAAGTAGTTTTCCTTCCATGTGCCTTCCTGTCTTGATGGTCCACATAAATCGATATGAACTAATTGGAGTGGTTTCTCTGTTGAAGTAGAGCTCTTGGATTTAAATTGTGTCCTAGTTAGCTTTCCTACTTGGCAGGGTTTACACACAGAATCTGTGGCTTTGATATTCTTGGAAGATCTTTTACTGCCTCAAGATTTTTGAGCTTGATTAAGTGGTCAAAGTTTATATGTCCAAGTCTCTTATGCCATAACCATCTTTCATCATGTTTGCTTAGATGACACTCTTCTCTATCTTCTTTCAACACATATACATTATTATCTGTCCTTATGCCTTTAGCCACCACTTGTCCTGAGTTTACAGAATTTATCTTACAATCTTTGGAAGTGAACACCACTTCACATCCTCTGTCACACATTTGACTTACACTGAGCAAATTATGTTTCAGCCCATCTACAAGCAGAACATCATGGGCTTTTCCTTTGCCATTACTTAAACTCACCATCCCTTTACCCTTGATTTTACCTAGTTCATCATTTCCAAAGGTCACATTTCCTGTTTTGCTTTTTTTATAGACAAAAACTTATCCTTGTCTCCATTCATGTGCTTGGAACATCCATTGTCTATATACCAGGGGTCTTTTTGTTTTTGAGATAAAAGTCCTAGACCACATTTTTCACTATCTTTCTTTTTCCATGTGCTGGCATTTCTAGCTAAGGATTTTATCCTTGGATCTGCTTTATAATTCTTCAGATGGCAGTTTGCATCTTTTTGGCCGAAGTTATGACAGTTATAGCATTTGATCTCAATGTTCAATAGGTCAAAGTGATTGGTCCATCTTTGTCTACTCATTGGTTGTTTAATTCTATGTTGCAAAGATTGTTTGTTTCTTGATCTCCTTAGTTGCATGTCTTTAAACTTAGTTTGACAATTTGCAATCTTATGACCAAAATTAGAGCAATAAAAACAGTAACCATGGAAGAAATTTTGGTACCTGAAGGATGGCCTTCTTCTTGGCATTTGTTGCTCCATCTTCTGATATCTTTGTTTTTTATCAGGGATCATCTTGTCTTTATTAGATTTTGGTGGCAGAGTACTCACATGGTCTGATTATCTGTTGACTTGAAACTTGATCATCTTTGCTGACTCTTTTCTTTCTAGTTGTCAGTTGCTTGAACCACTTATATAGCCTAAACTAGTCTTCAACAAAGGAGATCTTTGTTTGCTTAGAATGTCATTTAGTTCTGCTGAGGATTTAATGCTTGGAAGATTTTGGAGATACAATTCTTTAAACTTCCCCATCTCTTTTCTGGTTTTTAGTACCTCTTCTTCCAAGGCTTCACATCTTGTCTTATTTTCTGATAACTGTTGTTTCAGAATGTCCTCTATTCTTTGCCTCTTCGAATTCCACTTTTAACAAGGCAAAGTCTTCATCGGTTTTTTTACTGTCTTCTCGAACTGTATCAACAATTTTTTTTTCTTTTTCTTCTTAAATCTGAGTCTAGCAATTTCTTCTAGAGCACTGATCAGTTCTCCTTCCAAGTCAACCACGAATTCTTCATCATCAACATCACTTCCCATGCTTTTATTATCATAATCCTCTTTGGACATAAGCATAAAGTCATTAATCTTATCTTCACAAGCAAAATCATTATCTGTGTCTCTTGAAGAGTCATCATTATTTACACATAAACTTTTCTTTTTACCAAATCTATTGGATTTGTACTTCTCTTCACCTTCAACGTTCTGGTCCTTCTTCTTGTGTGGACACTTAGATGCAAAGTGACCTATATTTCCATAGTTAAAACATTTGAAGGGCAACTTTCCTTAGTACTTGCCTGATCCTTTCTTTAGTCTTCTCACAAATTTTGCTTCAATATCATCAGGCTCAGAATCCTCATACTTATCTGCTTTAAATGATGCTTTTCTAGACGTGGGTTTATCTTTACCTATCCTCATTTCATAAGCAGTCAGAGTTCCTAGGAGTTGGTCAACAGACAGATTTTTAAGATCATTTAGTTCTTCTATTGCAGAAAATTTTGGATTAAATCTATTGGACAGAGATCTTAAAATCTTCTGAACTAAAAATGAGTCTTCAATCTTCTCACCAAGACCATTCATGGCATTCACAATCTCCTCAACTCTTAAAAAATATTTACTAATTGTTTCATCCTCATTCATCTTTAGTTGTTCAAATTTCAATATATGTGTCTGAAGTTTAGCACCTTTTACTTTCTCATCTCCTTCATAACTGCTAATAATTTTATCCCACATTTATTTGGCAGATTCAAGTTGCATGACCTTTATAAATTCAGCTTCGGCAAGACCACTCAAGATAGCATTCATTGCCTTAGCGTTGAAGCTGAATTCTAGCTTGTCATCCTTAGAAGCTAGTACAACTGGCTTTACATAACTAGTCTCTACAACATCCCAAACATCGGCACCTAAGGCCATGATGTATGTTCTCATTCTAACCTTCCAGAAGGAAAAATTTGTTCCATCAAACATATGAGGCTTATTGGTTGAAGTTCCTTTGTGGCTTGTCATGTTTAAGCTTACTGATCTACCTTTAAATAAAAGGAACCCGCTATGATACCAATTGTTGGAATTAGTAAGACAACTGAGAGGGGGGGTGAATCAGTTGTTACCGTGCTTAAACAATTTTATGCCTATTAAAATATTATTAACCTTCTCCAAGTTATCATCAAGATTATGCAAGAAATGAACAACGGAAATAACAAACGCCAATCACACATATGATATACACAAAGACATATATTTCATGAGGAAACCCATAAAGGGATAAAATCTCTTCTTCTTCGAATGATAGGCAGTCTTTTAAGTTCTGTACATCATCTTTCTTTGAGCACCAACTCAAAATGAGGCTAGAACCTCTTCTTTAACAAGCTGCAACTTGCTGAGAGCACCAACTCTCTAGTTTCTCTAGCACCCACTAGAAGGAAGCACCAACTCCCCGAGTGTTCCAACACCAACTGGATGAAAGCACCAACTTCCAATCACACAGGCACCAACCTGTATAACATAGAACAATGGTTCTCCCTTGCACCACCCTAGTTTTTCTAGGTACAACCAGATGGAAGCTACAACTCCCTGTGTTCAAGCACCCACTTGAAACTCTGAGGACAACAGTCCTTCCTAGCACCACCCTACCACCCCGAAATATAAATCTTTGCTTTTTGAAAGTTATTACAGTGATACAGTATTTATCAATGGCTTACCACTCTCATCATTGTTCTGCTACACTGCTCTACTCTGATGCATTAATGGTTGCTCTGCTCTAATGCATCAATGTCTTGTTGTTGCTCGCATCTTCTTGCACACACCCTGTTCAGCTTCTTGTCATCCTTTCATGCTCTGTTCTCCCTCTTCATTATTTTCGCTACGTCTATATTCTTTCCTTCAGATCATGCACTTCATCACTTGCTACAACCATGCATCTCACATGAAAAATCATACCAACTTCTCTGTTCTACATCAGTTTCTCACGTCAAGTGCTCTACGTGATCATCATTCCAACTCTTCGTCTTCTCTGGCAGTTATGTTGTAACTGTTCATCATCAGTGCCCGTTGTCCAAAGATTACTTGACTTCTCTAGCAGTTATCCTAAGGTTCTTTGGCTTCTCTGTCAGTCGCAATTCTTCGTCTTTTCTGGCAGTTATAGTCAGTCATTTTTCTGGCTTCTTTGGCTTCTAAGCCCCTTCCTTCACGTGACCACCGGCGGTGACCATACGCCTATTAAAAAGGCGCTTCACGATCTTGGTCTAGCGAGCGCTAGCTCCCCTTTTTTTTTATATGACCTTGGGCTATGAACTTCACATGACCACACGATTGCGGGTGCGTCCATAGGCGGTTTGAGGGCAACCTGTTTTTCACCCCGCAATTCACTACAGAACTCCACGTATGCCTTTGGTGATACCGTGGTTTTGATTGTGGTCCACTCATGAAAAATTAAGATCCGAGCATGTTCTGACCCCGCAATGCGATGGGACCGTCGATCTCATGATATTGACGGTGCTCCTGAACGGACGATTCAGATTTTATCTTTCACAATATACGGATCAGATCCAACCTCCCTAAATCAACGACTGTGATTTATTTCGTGAGCCAGGCTTCGGAAGTTTCAAATATCAAACCCTGCTTTCTTTCGTACACCAATCTTCCGGAGTCGATGATCCGCGGACACCTATCCTTCTCAATCGACGTCTCTACCTCCACTCCGGAATTTTGACCTTTAAACTAGATCAACGGTTATGTGTCCCCTTTCTCGATCAACGGTCGAGATCTCCTTTGGGTCTTCAGACTTCTGAAATCTCAAATCTCAAACTTATGCTCTAGATCAGATGACCCAGATTCACTTCAGAATATCCAACGTTTGAGGTCTTCTTCAGACGATCTGACGACTGAGATTTACTTTGGACAATCCGACGGTCGATAATGTATTTCGTCTCTCTGGACTTTGGAGATTTCAAATCTCAAACTGACGCTCTAGATCAGACGGCCCAGATGCACTTCGGACGATCCAACGCTTGAGGTCTTCTTTAGACGATCTAACGACTGAGATTTACTTCGGACAATCCGATGGTCGAGAATGTATTTCGGCTCTCCGGCTCTCCGAACTTTGGAGATTTCAAATCTCAAACTGAAACTCTCGAAGTGATTTCTCCGGAGCTTAACCTCCTCACATTTTTATACCCAAAACTAGTGTTGTTCATTGATCATGATCTTAGATCGAAGACTCGATTTGTATGCGATGCAACTTTTCCTTGGTTTAGATCCAATGGCCCTCAAACATTGATTATATTATCCTTCCACTTTAGAAAGATATGATGGCTGATGGAAATTCGCATAGTTAAGATCTCAAATCTTTTACCGCACATATCCTATCATCCCACTTAATTTGATACGATGGCTGACGGGTATTCAGATAATCGAATTCTCGACCGTTAGGCCCCGATTATCCTATCCTTCCACTTAAAGTGATCCAACGGTCATGAAGAATCTCAAAGCAAATCCATGATCAAGGATGATTGTGGAACAACAACTTGCTAGTGATTTAATTCGACACCCAAGCTCCGCAATTTGAAGTTGTGCGTTTGTTGGTGAGTCAACCACAATCATTGATCTTTGAAACTATAAGATCTGACGGTCCTGACTAATTGCGGGATTGGAAATAGCACGACATTTAATTCTCCTTTCGATCTCCGTAATCTATCCCTCCCATTGATCTGGCGATTGAGCATCTGATGGTCACGACTTAATCTGACTTAATCTGATCATTTGTTAGATCAACCACAAACATCGATATTTGGGTTTATGAGATATGACGATCTAGACCGATTACAGGATTAGAACTAGTGAGTTGTTTGATTCTACTTTCGCTCTCCACAATTCATCCCTGTCGTTGATCTAGCTTGCAGATCCGACGGTCACAATCCTCCTCTTGAGCTGCTTTGATCTCTGCATACTGTTCGCTCCTCCTCCTGAGCTTATGCTTTTCCTGTTTGCCATCGTCGATGTTGTTCTTGTCATCAATGACAAGCACACTCTTCCTATAAAACATGTCAACAAGCTTCCTGTCCCTAAAATAAAATAGTATATAGGTTACTAAATCAACAATAGATTACATCCAAATCAACAAGTAAAAGGTCTATATTAGTTAGCAATGTCATCAATAAAACTAGTAACCAAGGTGGACCAAAAATAACACTTCAAGATTGAATAAAGATGGTTGTCATAAAAGTAAATTTCTGCAGCAATATATCAGCCTTATGGTTGTAGCATTTAATGGAGTACAACAACAAATCTGACCATCAAAAAGTACCAAAAGTTAGCCCAATAGATGCACCTAGGTTAGTAGGTTAAACTAGCAAAGTTACGAGGGGTCCCAAGGGGGCCAAGATTGGCCCCCCTTGGCTACACGAAGCGTTAGACTCTAGGGCGGTTTTTGCTATTTTAGCGTTTTCGTTATTTTTAGCAATTTTCTAAATTGATCCTAAGTTTAGGGATTAGGGTTTTGGTAGTTGAGGAATACCTAAAATATTGTATATATTGTATTGTGAATGATGAAATTAATACAATGAAGAGTTGAGAGGTCTTCATGATCTAAGATGTGCCTACACAAGATTTCGTTGACGCCAAGCTTGTACAGGTGCCCAACGATCAACTAATAATCGAAGCTATAGGTCATCATTTTTTAGATGTTGTGTCTCAATATATATGTCTAGTGCTTGACCTATTATAAGGTACATTGCAATATCAACAAGTTGATCCAACACTTGCTCTACTCGGAAGAGTTGCACATCGAGAATCTCATCATCTAAGTTGCGACCTACTTCCTCAAACTCGATCCTAGAAAGGTTATCTAGACCCACATTAGGTTTTCCTTGTTTAACAACTACCTCAAACTCAAATTCTTGAAAGAGAAGAAGCCATTGACATCTTCTCCCCCCCAACATTAACTTGCTAACCAAATATTTGAGCATTGAATGGTCAGTAAAAAATTTGAAAGGGGTGCCTAGTAAGTAGTGTCGAAATTTCTACAGGGAATATACCATAGCTAGACCCTCGTGCTTTGTCATGGTATAATTATTTTCATAGTTTGGTCATTTTCAACTAGCAAAGTAGACTAGATAATCAATGTTCCCCTCATCGGGTTGCACAAGTACGACGCCTAGTGCTATGGATGATGCATATACATGGACGTGGAATATCTTTGTCCAATCTAGAAATACCAGGATCGACATAGTTACCAACATGTCCTTCAATGTATCCAATGCCTCTTGGCATTCTTGTGTCCAGATATACTTTGTATCTTTGCACAATAGCTTCTCTAACAATGCAACGACCTTCACGTAACTCTATATGAATATTCTATAATACCCTATGTGTCCCAACATGGAAAATTTTTCTCTAAATAATGTGGGAGCCAACATATCCAATATCGCGACAATCTTTGCTTGATTGAACAACAACCCTTCCTTGCATACCACATGTCTGAGCAGTGTCTCGAACAACTTACAAAGTATACACTTTTTCAAGTTCAAGGAAATATGTAGCCAACGAAATCTATCTAGCATCATCGTAGTGCATGTATATGCTCCTTTAATAGGTTGAACATCATCCAATCATCTAAGTATACTTCCATAAACTTATGGTTGAACTCCTTAAAAGTCACAACCACAATCCTAGAAAAGACCATAGGTGTGTTCTTCAACCCAAAGGGCATTACTGTGTAAGCAAACAAGCCTCGTTCTGTTGCAAACGTTGTCTTAGCTTGATCTTCTTTTATGATATGCACTTGGTGATATCATAAGAATCCATATGTTAATGAATAAGCCTCACATCCACCTACATTTTCCAGTACTTCATTGGTAAATGGTGTGGGGAATGGATCATGTACATAGGCCGCATTTAAGCTGTGTAGGTTGACACAAATCCTTATGTTGCATGTATTCTTTAGTTGTACTACCATCGGGCTAATCTAATCTGAATCTTCTATGGGGACAATGATCCCAACTTTTGACATTCGATCTAATTCTTTGTGCCCCTTCTCCTTGTACTTGGGATTGAGGCGATAGGGTCACCTCTTTATTGATTTAGCATCATGATTTAACTAAATCTTCATGGCACCGATGGATCATGTGATCCCTTTCATATCTGAGGAGCTTCTGGGAAAGAGGTTTTTTTACTCTTCTAGCAAGTCTACCACCCGTGTTACCATTTCTTGGTCCCACTAATCACCAATAATCGCCATCTTAAGTGCTTCTTTTGTGCCTATGTTATGTTTCTTAGTCGTTAACGGGAGGTCATATTCTGGTGCAGTGCTACTAGAGGTCTTGCCTTGTACCATGCACTCACCCTCAGTTTTGTTGATCTATACTCCCCTAGGGTCATCTTCCTCCATGTCATCACTATCGATCTTCCAACAGTGTGGCTTGTTTCATTTTTTCCATCGGCTTGTTGTATGCACATATGAATTTTGGTGTGGTGTCTTTAGTCTATTGATGGAAGATAAAATCCTTAATGCTTAATATTACCTCCCTTTGCATTGGGATTTATGTGGTGAAATTGAATGTCGCGCATAATTGCTTGCTTACATTCCTTGATTTTGGTATAGGCTTTCAGGAAATTCTACCACTAGGAAAAATGGAATCTGCTTTGACACCAAGAGGGTTTCCAACTACGATGGTTATTGTCAAGGATTTCATATCTATTTAAAACCCCATGTCCTAACAATGGTGACCCCCTGAAGTGTGTGGTAGTTGAGCTAGCACCACTCCCCTTCAAGTTCCCATTACCAAACATCATCAAATATTTTCATGGATTTGGTTATTATTACAATAATTGACATCTCATTTGAAACAATGTTCTGGTCTAACCCTTGATGTGAATGACTCATGCATTCATCTGGGAAATGAAAGCAGATTCTGACATCACCAAAACTCATATTTAATGTGACACGACCCTACTCTCCTATCAACTGAAATTCCCTCAAGTAATGTTTTTTGATGTAGCAACTTCCCACTCATAGAGACTTGACCTTATGTGGACACACCCACTTGTTATGCAGCCCATTAATCCATATTTCCCCTTTTCCCTACAACACCCATTCCATCCCATCCATAGATCCTAAGGTCACATCAACACCCCAACCACAAATCTCTACTCTACTCGAGTATCACATGAGTCTCTACTTTATTATCCCTAGACCTTCAAAAGTGACAAGCAACCAAATTAAATGTGAATTAAATCTATTGAAACTTGAAAGTGCATAAATTAATTTGCAGAAAAGGAATTACTGGAAATAAATGTAGAAATTGAGTTCTACTATGAAACACTAACTCTCCCCCACCCAAGATCTCATGGTTGTTCTGTAGGTTTTGGGGCCACATAGAGCTTAAGGCGAGTGTCATTCACCCATTTATCTTTCACTATTCCATTGAGTTGTGCTAGTCATAATGTATCCTCGCCAATAATCTGCACAACCTTATATGGGACCTACTATGCATCCTTAATTTCCTAGGGTGTTTCCAAAACTTTCTATCATACATTAAAAATAGACCCCCCTTTGTAAACAATTTGTACCAAATATGTTAGTCATATTTTGGGTGTCGCTTCTAGACCATTTGATGGTACCCAACCAAAAATATGTACTCTTCTAGTTGTACTAATATGTCTAGACTCTCCTATAATTAATGTATGTCCATCATCTATGTAGCAATAGATATGCGTGGGATTGGTATCAAACAATCAAGTGGCATTACCACCTCCATGACATATACTAGATTGAAGGTCATGTGTTGCATGAGGGTTTTACAGGTAGTTTGTTGTGCCCATAAGAATGCAAGGATCCTCTCATCCCAATCATCTTGATTGACTAAACACACTTTGGTGAAATCATGTTCAAGTATTTTAATAAATGTTTTTGATGTTCCATTGGTTTGTGGGTGGTATGGTGTTGTTTTGTGATGATGGATCATAAATTATTTTACAACACTTCTATTTCAACCCCTATAAAGTGCCAACATTGGTCATTAGTCAGACTACATAAACATTCAATCCTAGTCATGATATGCTCAAAAATTAATCTACCACAGTGTTGCCAAACAACCTCTAGTAGGCATAGCCTTCGCCCATCGACTTAAATAGTCTATAGATATGATAATATATTAGGGCATGTTAGCGATAATTCTTGCATAGGGGGGTAGAACACAAAAGAAGGGGTAAAACCCACTTGTCCAAAGTTTCGGGCGATAATGCGCCTGTGGTAAGCAGCAAGCAAGACCGGGCGGTCCAGATTTGTGCGCCCAAATCGACGGCGCGTATTGAATTTCGGACCCCCCTTGCCTTTCGATCTTTAAGCAGGGGGGGGGGTCCGAGATCGGGGGCGCACCTCTCCAACGGTCCAGATGAGCGCGCCCGAATCAACGGCGATGAAGACCATTTCGGACCCCCCCCCCCGNAAGTAGAGGGGAGGCGTCCGAAATCCCATGTGCAACTCTCAGACGACCACGATCGTAGCGCCCAGATCAACGGCGCTCGTCTAGCCCCGCCCCTCTCAACTGCCCTGTGCTTAACCAGTGTGGGCCCTCCTCCTGTCATTTCATTCTTCCTCCCGCCTTTCCCCTGCTGCCGTGTGTCATCCATTCATCCCTCTTCGTTGGTCCGCGTGGCCCTCCTTTCTTCCCACCATCCTCTCATTTCCTGCCACACGTCCTGTCCCTTTCCACCTCAGTTTCTCACCTGAAGGTGAGCTCGTTTCTCCCGTCTTCTCCCCATCTACCTGGATGCTTTCCGCCATGGATCATCCTCTGTCACCCCTCTCTGTCATCACTCTCACTTCTCGCCACTCCTTCCACGCGCTCCTCGATGCCATCACTCCTACCATACACCA
>ML794442.1:0-24457 GCA_009831015.1 Picea engelmannii | reverse complement strand
CCCTGGATGAGAAACGGGAAGTCATCCAATGTTTCTTGCTCGATGAAGTTCTATTCCTAACTTCTTTCCCATGTCATCTTCTTCATTTTCCCCAATTCCTAAACAAATGATTTCAATGATCTCCTCTATACTTGGCTATGACAATGATTCAACTATTGATGAAGTTCTATTAAGCATTATGACCGACATTTCTCCCTCTCTTGGTCATTCTCTAGTGGAGTATACTTTGCAGAGTTTCTATCTACCAACATCAATGAGCAGTTATGTGCATTCCATAACTTTAAGATGTTTCACTACCCATCATATCTAGTGTACTTGTTATTGTATTTCCATTGCGATTCCTTTCCACATATGAAACTCAAAAAGAAAAATGAATAGGGTAATCCCTGATTAGTCATTGAGTGGAGCACAATTCTTTCATGCATCAAATAAAAAGGAGAATATATGGAATTTGCCAACAAGTTCCTGTTTCCTTCTTATATTATTCTTTTAGGTCAAAACCCATCTAGGATGCCAATGTGGTTTCGTAAGATCCTCCAATTAAGTCTAGAGACTGTGACTAGTGATTGGTACTTATATCAAGACTTCATTGTGCTTCAAATTTATGGTTGTGAAATCGAGCCCTATCTCTTAGCATTGTATATTTCACGACGTCTTTTTGCCTTAGAATACTCAGACGAAGACTTGCCACAAACCATTTGTGTTTAATACCACGAAATCAGAAGTCATATTTTGTATTGCCTTTCCAAGTATTCTCTCTCACTGTAAAGCACATGTCAGCCATGGATAGTATAAACAAAATGATTTCTTCTTTAAAGATGAAGAAAGGAAATATCTGGAAGTATGACCCTCATCACTTGGTTTCATAGCAACAAATAGTTGTGAATTCTTCAGCTTATATACATCATGCTAATCATGAAATATAAATAATGGCTAATAAAGACACGTGGGAAGAGGTGCAACACTTGATGAAAATGCAGGTAATATGTGTTGGTGTAAAAAAAGAACCAACATTGAAAGAAACAATTACGATGGTTCCTAGTTTAGCTTCCAACACTAAAGATTCCAAATGCAGCATGATCAAAACAAGTCAAATATCCAACAACATAAAGCAGGTAGTTGACACTAGGATGAATTCAACGGATAAAGTCCTATCATAACAAGAAGAGTGGGATAAAAGGAAAGCATTAGAGATGTCAAATGAGCTTGACTCTAAAAGGCATAAACTTCAAGCAGAAACTACTTTGAGTATTAATTCTACCCCAACTACCTCAGAGGAAAATCCACAAGAAGATTTCACTAAACAAATCAATTTCTTGTTAAAGGAGTGATAACCAAAAAAATCCAGTGAGCTTGTGATGGTGATTAATTCTATTCCTATGTCAGTAACACCACATTCTATCATCAATAACCAGTCTTTAATATCGACCAAGGATGCCTTATTGGGATCTCAGCTAGGAAGCAAGACAAATTTCTCTTCAAACGGAGATGAGAGCACCAAACAAATGAAAGTTGGTCAAGAAACAAAAGTGGAATCAAAGGATCCTGGGATTCCTTGATTCATAGCATCAATTTATTGAGAAAGGAATAAATTTAGTTTATTGGTTTTGCATCCCAAATCCTCTAAAGTTTTAAATCTATCAGAGTATAAGACAACATATGTTCAAGTTCACTTAAATCAAGTCAATGTTGTAGATATGGTGGAATGGCATAAGTAGACTAGAGACATAGTTTCACGAACGTTGATTTAGTCCATAATAGATGTCGAGCAATTACAAAGTCTTGTAAGCAGACGCACAACTAAGAAATGAAAGAATTGTAAAATGAATCAAAAGTACAAGGGCCAGTGATTTGAATAGGATCCTCACCAAACTTTGTAATAAGTACCTAGTTTATTTACTTTTTGTAAATTTTGTAAACATGTCTTATTTTATTTTATTCTATATTTTTGGAAAAATTGAAAGTGGAAATGAACCATTGTGATAGTTGGCCCTCCAAAGGCATCCCATTAAAACAACAAAGGTTGTAGTGAGGACGTCAACAAGGAAGGCAAGGAGAGCTTGGGGAAGACAATATCGACATAAATAGAGATTGAGGAGGGAAACCTGCTTGAATATCGATGGACAAAGGAGTCAAGGAGCTTATCCACGATGAGCAAAGGTACCTATGGGCCATGGCCATTTGCAATTTTTTATTATCAATGAGTAACAATACATGAACCCTATGTATAGCTTGCCCCTTTGTATTTATCTCCCAAGATTAATTAAAATTCCCATTAAATGTTGATATCTACGTGTAATGATTTCAATTTCATGGCTTTGGTGTGGGTTCATTAATTATTGGTCTACTTGAACACTATGTGTTATGGGTGTGATTTTTCTTGATGCGTTGGGTATGGTTATTAATTGATGGATCATTGCATGATAACAACAACATTCTCAACATGTACAAACAATGATCTATTTATTGTTGGGCATTTTTCTCTTTCCCACGGGCCAACCACAACCATCTATTGCTTGTTGGGCATTTTCCTTTTGCGCACAGGCCATCCACAACCATCTATTACTATTTGGGAATTTTTCTTTTGCCCATAAACTGTCCACAACCATCTATTGTTCATTGGGAATTTGTGTTTTGTCCACAAGCTGTCCACAACATTGTGTTAATTGTTGGGTGTTTTTCCTTGTCTACGGACCATCCACAACATTCAGTAAATTATTCTGGTGTTTGGGACAATGCCTTTCACTCCTATTTTGTTCCCTCCAAGTAGTGGGACGTTGCAACTTGCTATATGCATACTCAACCCACAAATCCATTTTTACACTCATGTCGACTCTTTTTTTTAAACACAATCCACAAATCTATTTTTGCACACAACCAAATGGTGATTCCCTCTTTCATTGATTATGTTGTTGCCTTGGTATTATTAGCAACCTATGAGTGAAGAATCTTGATGTGTGTTGACACTTTTGTAGAAAATTATTATTTTTCTAACTTAGAGTTGGAGTGCAAAGTGGAATATTTTGTTGTTCGAAGTGTTGATTTAGTTTTGCAGCATGATGTTTAATTTCCCTTAGAGATGGAACTCATACTGATTGTAGCAGAACATAGACATAGGGGTTTCAAACTATGTCTCAATACTTGTGATTTAATCTGATAGGGAATAGTCCAATCTAACAGTAATTGCAAAAGGCAGAGCAATTTTTATTCCACATCAAGAATTTGTATTGGTGAATTGTGTGGATTCTCAGTTCCTCAATTATAGATCATATGATATCACAGTAGGTTTGCTCGAGACCTTGAAGTAGTTGTCATGGGAAAATCCTTGAAGTGGGAGAAGCTAAAAGAATTGAAAGACCTCAACAGGAAGATCTAAGAGGAAATTCAGTATTAGAGGCAAAAAACAAATGAGTTGGAGAAAGAACTTGCCAAATGCCAGGACTCTTTCACCACCATGAGGGAAAAATTAGACAGGAGCATATTACAACTCTTGCAATTAGGGGAGAAATTTGCGCAATTGGATAGTTGGCAAGAGAAGAGTTTCACTTAAATGAATGCTCAACTATATTGGGACTCGACAATGAAGGAAGAGGCCTTGAAGGAGATATGTTTTCCAAGAGACCAAGCAAGCTCCTTCCATTGCCACTGTGGAAGCCATTCCCATGGAGGAAAAGGTAGTTGGAAAATGAGTGTGCAACAAGCCACTCAAATTTGATTTTAGAGGCTTGGAAGAGGGAAACAAAGAGATGAATCCAACATCCAGATTCACTCCAACTCTCAAGGGACCAAGCAACCAAGCTAACAAACATCATCATAAACAAAAAAATGTATGGCGTAATTTGTTTATGTTGCAAGTAAATGGGTCATAAGGCTAGCGATTGTTGGCATTCTAGAAGGCCAAGTAGCCTATGTAGGAAATATTACCAGTATTGCAAATTGATTGGACACCAAGAGGCCAAATTTTGGAGGCTTCACTTGGAACTCCATCCCAAGAATTGAATAGCCAAGACGAAATCTTGGAGAGTCAAGGTCAAAGGGAAACAGGAGCTAGTTGCACTTGCAGCCTAAGGAGTAGCTATTTTCCAATGACCTATAACAACAACAAATGTCATCTCTAGCCATGAGACAGATAACAGGTTTATGGTAAAAGAAACCCCTACCCTACTCTTATCTTCCATCCTACAATGGAGGCACCCTTTCTGGGATATTTTTTATAGTCTTCTTGATGATTAGAGAAGAAGAAGATTGAAGGGAGTTGAATCTTTTGGGGACCAAAATCCTGCAAATGGGGAGGTGTGAACCAAATGGGATCCTCACCAAACTTTGTAATAAGCACCTAGTTGCTTTACCTGTTGTAAATTTTGTAAGCATGTATTTTTTAATTTTATTTTATCTTTTTGGAAAAATTGGAAGTGGAAGTAAACCATTGTGATGGTTGGCCTTCCAAAGATAGCCCATTAAAACAATGAAGGTTGTAGTGAGGACATCAACAAGGGAGGAAAGGAGAACTTAGGGAAGAAAGTAGCAGAAATGAGAGCTCGAGCAGGGAAAATTACTTGAATATTGATGGGAGAAGGAGTCAAAGATCATGTCCATGATGAACAAAGGTGCCTCTGAACCATGGCCATTTACAAATTTGTATTGTCAATGAGTAACAATATACAAATTCTATTTATAGCTCACCCCACTGTATTTGTCTCTCGAGCTTAATTAAAATTCCCATTAAATGTTGAGATCCATGTGTAATGGTTTCAATTTTGTGGCTTTGGTGCAGGTTCATTAAGTCTTGGTGTCCTTGAACACTCTGTGCTATGGGTGTGGTATTTATTGATGTGTTGGGTATGATTATTAATTTTTGGATCATTGCATGATAGCAACAACAATCTTAGCTTGTAAACACAACTATCTAGTGCTTGTTGGGCATTTTAATTTTTCCCACAGGCCATCCACAACCATCTATTGCTTGTTGGACATTTTTCTTTTACCTATAGGCCATCCACAACCATTTTTTCTATTTTTTTTTTGTAAATAAAAGAGGATCCTTGTATTAATAATATATGTTAGTTGTACATTGCCAAGTGTGAGCCACCTGTTCTGCCACAGAAGGGAAACCAAAATAGGTGGCCCTTAGATGCTCCAAGTTTGACACATCACCATATGAACTGAAACTGTTTGAACAAAATTGACTTAACAAAATTATACATCCTAGCTGCATGAAAAAAACTGTATGGACAGTATTCGGGTGTCCTTTAAGACCATCTATGAACAAAACTCTAGGACCATCTATGAACAAAACTCCAGGACCATCTATGAACAAAACTGTATGCTTAGGATGTTATTTTGAGTTTATTATTTAGTTATTTTGAGTTAACTTCTGATGTTAAATGGTTGATAACATCACTGCCCAGGATTGAGATTTCTTTCATCCTCAACTATTGGTTATATTGAGGTCACAGGATATATAATTATTTATCCTTCTGTTGTTATAAATTCACTCCAAAGTATGAAACACTTCATTGAATTTCTTCAGGAAGTATCAGGATTGTTTCTGTCATAGGTTTCCACTTAATACATGACAAGTAGGAGCTCACACAAACACAGAGAGATAAACTTAGTTTATTATTGTTGATCAACTAGAGGTTAGTAGATGTATTGTTTGCTTTTATTTAAAGTTACTTGTATATGAATGAACAATGATTGCATTATTTAGACGTTAATTAGCTTTGTTTATTTTCGTGTTATCATTACAATTGTATTCATTCAATGTTTATTAGTTTAATATTTTTAAACATTAGAAAGAGTTATGTTCATACTTAATTTTGTTTAGAAACATTATTTCAAACATTTACTTTCGCAAGATTTTATTCAAATCTTGTAAACTGTATATAATCATTGTACATTAACTGATCTAGGGGATCAAATTTTGCTCAAAAATTCAAAGTGCTCGGAATCGCTTCAAATCAAATGAGAGCGTAGGCCTCGTCGTTATGAACCCAACGCAACTCGTTTGGGTTCAAACGGATGTCGGGAGCGAGAGATATCGCGTTATGTTCAAAACGACAAACAAGCAAAAACAAAAAAGGGATGCTGACGTGGCAGGGCTGAGTGGCGGACAGTTGGCAGTTTAGTGGACGAATGAGCTGTTGACATGTGGCATCTTGGTGGCTAATTGTATGGTGACACATGGCCCAATAAATGGCCACCACGTGTCACCTGGTCGGTGGTTTAAAATCTTTGCAATCGGCAGGACTCGATCCCGCGACCTCCGGGCAGGGGAAGAGACTTGGGAAGGGCCGCCAATCGACGCGCCACCGTTTGGACCTTGTTATATATATGGCATTATATATATTTAAATTTTCATATGTGTATGGTTGGCGCGGGGCCCGGGCTGGGGCTTAGTCCCAGCCCCCGGTCGTATATACAATAACATATGACCCATTGTTATATCATTGGCGCGCGTGCGCGGATTTGCATTTTGATTTGGTTTCAATGGTTATACAAACCAACGACCCACCACTTGTCCATTAACCATTGGCTTTTGGAAACAGAGCCAATTTTTGCACTTGCGCGCGGTCATATGGGTCACACGACCACAGCCTTGGCGGTTAGGGGCTAGGTGCGCCCATAACCGTCCTACAGTTCGCATCGGTTGTGCGGTTGCGCTCGGTGCTGGGTTTTTCCACATAAATGTGCGTGGGGGCTAGGTTGAGCCAACAAGGGTGCATTTTGGCGATCCAAAGACAACAAGTTTGAAGGGGAACTTCCAGGAAGCCTATCTTCTTCAATTTTTGGCCAAACGAGGTGTCGAAAAAGCCCAGCTAGGGGTTTTTGGACGTTCTGAAGCCATTGGAGCCATCTATTTGGCATTTTGAGCATTGTAAAGCACATTTTTGAGCACTTTGAGCAAATAATACAAAATATCCATTGGAAGCTGGACCAGGAGATGTAGCCCAAGAGAGGGGTGAACTCGTTTATCATTTGTTATGTTATGTGTTTTCTGTTCACTGTTTATTGCTGCTGTTTATATGCATCTTGAATGAGTAATTTCCATAAAAGTTGTGTTGCAAATTGATCCAGTTTCATTTTAACACATGAATTAAATCTTGCAAGTAATTTCAAGAATACAAGTCTTCTTCATTTTTAGATCATTAACACTCTTAGCTGAACATTTGTAATCAATGTGTTGATTGCTAGAATCGTATCTATAATTAGTTTATTTCCTTTAGTTTTTTTTAGGACCCTAGTTGGCTAACAGAGCCATAAAACTCGTCAGGTTAGATCATACCAAACGGCTTGGGTTAAATAGACAACCCCGGTTCGGATCTACCCTTCCCATTGACGGTGTGTCATAAACGCCCGTCAACATGGTGGCGCTTCCATCGACCTCTGGTTGTTATGCCTTGGGCTAGAAAACCAGGAAATGAGAGCCAATTGGGAGGGGGAAACTTTGTTGCACTTGGAGAGGGCATTGTAGTACCGCACACCCCTCTTAGATTTCCCTCTTTCTCTGGGCATGCTGGGAAAAGTGTGGAGGCATTTGTACAAGGAGGCGTTGAGAAGGTGCTTGGGAAAGCTTGAAAGGGCAGAGAGTAGAGAGGCATCGTTGAAATTGCAGAGAAGAAGCTTGTGGGGGCTGAGCGAGTAGTGAAATTTCACCAGATGGAGCAGAGGAGTAGTGAAGCCAACACAAAAGCAAAGGGCGACGGAGCTAAGGAGCAGGGTGATGGGAGGGTATGTGGAGAGAGCGCTCAGGAAAAATACACAGAGGATGACGATGAAGAATCTCTCAGAGGAGCCGAAGAGCATGATCCAGGGCGAAGGGAGAAAGGATGAATGCACCAAGGAAATTGTCTGCTTATTATCGTGCCCCCATGAGTTGACAGCCCCCCTAGCCATTAGATTCAAGTTGAAAACCACCCTAGTCCTGGTATGCCTGGTCTGGCTTGCTTGAGCGACCATTAATTCTGCCATGATGTCCAGGCGCACTACCATTATTGTTCGCAGGGTGTGAGCCATGCGGTGGTTATGGGCTGTGAGCTGGTGGTCGAGGTTAATAACTCCTCTGGCCGCTTGGTTCCATGTGTTCACTGACGCTAGCAAGGTGGAACCCCATCCGGGGCATCCAAAACCATTTATTGCTTGCTGGGCATTTTTCTTTTTCCCATAGGCCGTCCACAATGATTTTTTGTTTGTTGGGAATTTTTCTTTTGCCCACAAACTGTCCACAATATTTTATTAATTGTTGGGCAATTTTCCTTGCCCACATGTCATTCATAGCATTCGGTAAATCATTATGGTGCCTGGGACATCACCTTTCACTCCCACTTTGTTCCCTCCAAGTAGTGGGATGTTGTTATATGCATACTTAGTCCACAAATCCACTTTTACACTCACATCGACTCTTTTTTTTTAAACACAACCCTTAAATCCATTTTTGCACATAGCCAAATGGTGATTCCCTCTTTCATTGATTTTTTTGTTTCCTGGGTGTAATTAACAACCTATGAGCAAAGAAACTTTAGGTGTATCGACACTTCTATAGAAAAATATTATTTTTCTCACTCATATTTGGAGTGTGGAGTGGAATATTTTGTTGTTCGAAGTGTTGATTTTAGTTCTATAGCATGATGTTTAATTTCAGTTAGAGTTGGAACTCATAGTGGTTGTAGCAAAACATAGACATAGAGGTTTCAAACTATGTATGAATACCCTTATTTTAATATGGTAGAGCATACTCTAGTCTAACAATAGTTGCAAAAGACAATAATTTTTATTCTCCATCAAGAATCCATATTGGTGAATTGTGTGGACTCTCAGTCCCTCATTTATGAATCAATCAAAGATTTGGAAAACAATATTGTAACTTTGTGTAATCCATCCAAAAGTAATGAAAGAGTAAAGGGTTTGATGGAGGCGAAAGATGTTGAATCAAGATTCTCAAGTCCAAGCTCAAAATGAGCTAGTGGAGTCTAAGGAACTAATATATGCTTATAAAGAAAAGGATATGTTAGCATTAGAAAATGGAAAGCTAAGGGAGATAAATTCATAGTTGATTGAAATGATGGCAAAGTTAATAGGGTATTTCCTCGTAGACTATTCTAAGGACTCTCTCACTGAGGGGGATATTTGTATCCATCATATCAAGCCTTCAATTGGTGAATTGATAGATAGGGTTTGTCAGTCTGATGGTAGGGGTGATGTGGTGGGGTGCCCATTTCTTGTGGGCACTCAGATGTCACAATATGGCACTTCTCCTAGCATGTGCAATCATTCGATGGATCCCATCAAGCTTAAAGGCTCCAAGTTGATGGCAAGTTATTGAGAAGGTGTATTAATTTTTATGTTAGGAAAATGTGACATGGGTATTGGTGAAGGTGGCAGGTGCATTAGTCTATCTCAAGCTCAGAAGAGGGAGGAGATACACTTTATGGAAATCCTATAATCCACAATGTTGGTGAACATGCTACCGTTTCTAAAGAGAAGGATGAAGGTAATGGGTTGGTAGGGCTTGTTAGCAACGAGTCATAGTCAAGAAGAACTGGGTCCTAGCATAAAACAATATTGTTTGATTGGAAGGTGGTGATGTGAAGGTGATCCAAATCTATGAGGGAACAAAATGAAACACGTAAATAAGACATAAACATAGAGATATGGTAATACTCAATTTCTATTCAAGAATGAAATATGCATAGACTGTAAAAGAAAATACATAGTGAAATGAACTCGCTATAATGGTGGTAGTTTATCTCTAAGAAGAGATGTGATGGCTACCCACATTCGCAAGAAGATGATTACAACGAGGCTCCAAAGTCCTTTTTAACATAAAGCATAAATGAGAAAACCCTAAACATCCAAAACACTAACCCCGAAAGATGAAACACCAAAAGGTTTATGGGCCCCGATGGGGGTAGTTGATACGTCAACTTCTCAAGGGTTGGGGTGCTCAGCACCCCGTTGGAAAGGTCTATCCAAGGAGTAAACATTTCGATCAACCGAATGCAATCCTATGGAATTTGTTGGGTGTTTCCATGTTAAAAAAACGTTGTTTAGGGCCTCAAAACGACCTCGAAAGTTTGGGACCCAAAAAATTGTAGAAAAATTGCCAAGATGGAAACTGTATTTTGAGCCAATGGAATAGGTTGGCAACCACCGATGTCCACCTAGATCAGAAGGGGAGGAAAATAAAGAGGAATTTTAAGTCCAAGGGAGGGAACTTCTAAGATGAAAGAGATTGTTGAAGTTCCATCAGAGGGGATTCAAACTTCACTTTACACCGAGATGAAATTTGGGGATCTAGTTCACGATCAGATCCTTTAATCTCCTTTTTTTCCAGATTTGATGGAAAAATATAAGTTTGTAGACATTTCTCTAGTGGAAATTAATCCAACCTAGGTGAAAAATCATTCTGGAGAAGTGGAAATGTCTAAACAGTTGGATAGATTCCTTTGGCATGAGGATTTGTGTGAACAAATTAACTGGTTTAGATCTTGGGTTGAAAGGATCCGATTCTCAGATTATTTTCCAATTGTTTTAGAGTTGGTTATGGTGGAATAAAATCACAAGGCTCCTTTTAAATTCAATCCATCCTGGCTTGAGGGTGATGAATTCCAAAATCTAATCAAGTCACACTGGAAATATTTTGACCCCGCATTGACATTTTCGGCATGCAATCAATTTGTTGACTCCTTAAAGTATATTAAGCAGATGGTAGTGGATTGGTTAGTTTCCAAACATAGGATGAGAGGTGCTCACTTAAGGGAGATTGAGTTGAATATTGATAGAATTCTTTGTGGTAATCAAGGATGTTTACTTGATGACGCAAGTTTAAAAATTGGAAAATAAAAAAGGGAAACTTCTACTTGAGGAAGAGAAAAACTAGAGGATTAAGTGTTGTGCTACCTAGATTGCCTCTTGGAATCATAACACCAATTTTTTCACATCTTTATAAATTATAGGAGATCTAAAAACACTATCTTGGAACTTCATTATGAGGAAGGTCATGTGGTCAAAAACTTTAAAGACATAGCAGATTTAAGTGTTTATGACTTTGGGAAAATCTTCAAAGAAGTTGATCCATGCCCTCATGGAGAGATAATGAACCTAATAATTAAATACCCTCATATGGTGGAGGAAAATAAGAATGAGGATCTTTACAGGGACGCTACTAAGGATGAACTTGTAATAGTAAAGTGCTCTTTTCAAAAGGACTATAGCCCTAGTCTGGATGGGTGGACAATCAAATTCTATATTGCATTATTTGACCTGAATGGGGAAGACTTGATTCAATTGATTGAAGAGATTCGATATGAAGGCAAAGTGCCCGATAGTGTCAATGTGACTTTTCTAGCCTTAGTATTGGAGGTGGGTCATCCTGAAAATTTCAATGAATTACGACCAATATCCTTGTGCCATATGGTTTGCATGATCATATCTAAAGTGATCTCTAGAAAGATTAAGCCAATTTTATCTCGAGTTATCTTGGCTGAGCGATTTGGGTTTTTATAAGGAAGAAACATAAATGAGGTTGATGGGGCAACCCAAGAGGCTTTACACAATATTAAGACACAACACATTATGTCCTTAATCCTAAAGCTATACCTATCAAAAGCTTATGATAGGGTTTTGTGGAAGTTTTTGCATCTTATGCTTCTTCAAATTGGATTCTTATTACAAATGATAAAATGGATAATGGCTTATGTGACTACGCCACAAATGGTTGTTTTAATAAATGGTTCATTTGCTCCTTTCTTCAAACCTTCCAAAGGGTTGCACCAAGACTGTCCTATATCTCTCTACCTATTTCTTCTTGTAGCCGTGGGTTTAAGAAGGTGGATTATGGATGCCAAGTCTAGAAGGGTTTTAAGAGGTATATAGATTGGAAGAAGGATCTCTCTAACACATCTGCTTTTTGTAGATGACATTTTGCTCTTTTGTTATGGAAATGACTAGGATATTAGGAAGATGTTGGACATTCTAACCCTTTGTTGTTTGAGAACAGGGATGGAGATTAACAAGATGAAATCAATGGCATTTAGCAATGCTCTAAAGGCTCATGTTATGAGAGGATTGAGAGATTTGATTCCTTCTCAATGGGGGAAATTAGAGGAAGGCTTCAAGTACCTTGAGTTCATAATAAAGCCAAAAAATTATAAGGAGGAAGAATGACAATGGTTGGTGGGGAAGGTAGAAAAAATAATAAATTTATGGTGTAACAGGTTGTTGTCTAGAGCTGGGAGACTAATATTAGTTAGATTGGTTTTGGAAGCAACACTTGTTTATTGGTATTTGTTGGCTTACATTCTAAGGGCTCTCTAGAATTGATTTGAAAGTTGTGCTTCAATTACCTTTGGAGAGGGAGTGGGGAATACAAAGGTTTACACTTGTCAAATTGGAAATATGTCGCACTTCCCAAAAAATAGGGGGATGGGGTTTAAAGTATATCAACCTTTTTGGAAAATCCCTAGGTAAAGGTGTTGATGCTATCATGGGATGTATTGAGGAAATGTTCCAAACCCTACAACAACATGGTGGATCCACTCTATCTAGGATAGCCGACCAAGATTCTATGACCATCTGGAAATAGGGGTGGCTCTTGTTTGAACATTTGGGTATTACCGAGGTCTGAAGATTGGGTTGGGATAGATATATTCAAGTCTTATCAAATGCTCACATCTAAATTAAAAACAATAAGGATGAGTTGGTGTGGATTTATAATAGCTTGGGGGGTAATTACAGTGCGAAGATTAGATACCAGACTGTCGTTGAGGAAAGAATCTCAGAGGTCATTTGGTGGTGGAGACCTTTATGGAAATTAAATGATTCACCTAAAAGTATAGTCTTGATGGGGCTCGTGCTTAGAGATAAAGTTATAACCTGGGAAGCTTTGCAACAAAGAAATTTTTGTGGTCTAGGGTTGTGTTATTTATGCAAAGGAAATGATAAAGACTCACAACACCTCTTTCTTAGATGGAATTTCACAAAGGAAGTATGGCATGAGGTAAACAAATCTCTCAAGATCCACAGGGTTTAGAACAATGAAAGAGTCGATCTGTGTTTTTAGGACTGGTTTAGTCAAAATGATTTGAAAACCTATCAAGCCCTTCCCTTATTTACTGTGTGGAGAAACTGGTTTTCCCTCAATACACCAATATTTGAAGAGAAATCTTTAGTTCCTAAGATCATGGCGTCTCGAGCTATAAATCTTTTTATTTCTTACTCTGCTCCATCTAAAACAAAACTAGTTAGGCAGGTGCCACCCTTAGACATTGATCAAAGTAGACCTTGGTCGTTTTTCGAAGGGGTGTGCTAGGGTGACAAACATTTGTGTTCCTTGGGATTTGTTTTATATATTACTGAACATCATTTTTATACCTTTAAAGTCGATGTTGGGAGGGGGACCAATAACAAAGTTGAGTTACTATCTCTTTTCTACCTCTTGAACTTTGTTATTTCAAATTTTTTTCTTCTTGGACATGTGATGGGTGACTCCTCTCTGGTGGTCAAATGGATGACGAATGAGCTTCAGATTCTCAACATAAACCTCTAGGAACTTGCACAATAGATACAATATATTTCTTCTACTTTCTTGCATGCTCAATATGCCCATGTTTATACACAATTCAATGAGAAGGCTAACTCATTTTCAAAGGAAGGATTGGACCTTCCAGTTGGAAATTATCAGGTTCTTTCACATGAAGATGGAACACTCTTCCATGGTCGCCTTGAGGACCTACTAGCAAACTGATTTGAGATAGAAACTAGCCTTTGCTAAAAATGAAAGATGATTATTTGTATTGAATGACAATCTATGTCTTTTTTTATGGTTGTATGGTCACCGATGTATTTGAAGATATTCATAGCCATGACTTTAGGTATTTTGTTGTCTATTATAGTTTGAAGCTATCTTAAGCTTCCTTGCTAGTTTTTGTTAAAGAGATTGACAATTGTGACTATGCTTCAAGCACATTTGGAATGTACTTTGATTTTCATCTCAAATAATAAAGTACATATTTTTTCCGGGAAAAAAATTCATAGCTAATAAAGGAATTAGAAGAGCTTAGAAGGGAAAAGACAAAGCTTTTCGAAGAATATTCTTCTGAAATAGAAAAGTTACAAAGGGAACTCACTGAGAAATCCTCCGATTTTAAATCTTTGTCAAAGGTCTTTGATGATGATGATGCTAAAATATGTGCCTCTTCAGTAATGAAGACAGTGTTGATGACATGCTAGATAAAATAACAACATGTAAAGCCCAAGTTATATAATTGACTAATCAAATCAAAAGTTTGAAAAATTCAAACAAAGAAAAGATAGATGAGATTAAGAGAGAAAATAAGTCAGAGTTGAAGGGGTTATAAGAACAGGTTAACAAGAAAGATGAAGAAATAAACCTGTTAATGAAAGCCCATGATGATCTTGATAAATTGTTAAAGAAGACATTGAACCCGATTTCAAAGAAGAAGTATTTAATTGATGCTAAGTGATGAATATGGGATGAAATCATTGAACAAATATGTGCCCTTAAACCACATTTTGAGTTGTTTCAATATTATGAAACTACTATAATAACTAATGCATAGATTGATGTCAATAAGCTATTGCCTGACATATCCTCTAAGGTCAAAGAGACTGGACAAATTATTCAATTTCTTATTCCACTTTCAAATAGTTCCTTGAAAGCTATAGGAGTGAAAGATTGGGCTGCTTTGGTTCTCAATATAAGGAAGGTAAATGAAAAGAAGAAATTAATTATCACTTTGTAGGACAAAATTGTTGAGGTGAAGGAAATAACAAAGGAGTTTAAGAATCAATTTACACCCATTTGCAAGTATGGTTTACCTTTCCCATGGATGTTGGAGTTCTAGATGTTTCCATAACATGTTTATGAGAGTGATTTAACAACTTGTTGTGATGACACAGATTCTATTGATCAAAGTGATAAGAATTTTTTTGGAAATCAAATAAGTGATTCTTTATCTCATGATTTTTTTTCAGTTTTAGCTCTTATACAAGATCTATATTGAGTGTAACCACCAATTCCTTTTTAACTACTTATTGACCTTGAAGTTTTATACAAGAAGATACTAAGTAATTCTATTCCCACATGGCTTGAATGGAACAAGATCATGCACTACAAGTTTAAGACCCCATTATTGAAGAACTCAATGTTTTGAGATGAGGAGCTTACACTCAAGGAAACACAGTCTATGCTACCAAAATGTTAGGAAATGCTCTCCAAAGACAAAGGAGCCATATCTAAAGAAGCCTCATTCATCAGACCAAGAAGTTCATCTAGACGTAAACAAAAAGTTTAAATTATATCCCTAAGTTGATAGGTGACAATATATTCGCTTAGGTTGAATCAAATTGGTCGTAAACTCCACATGGATATTGATATATGTGAAAAAGGGGATAGTTATAGAAACGATTAGGAATGTAAGTACTCACTCTGGCGAGGATGTATAGTTGTACTTTGGATTTTATTGTACATAACACATGACATTAAAAGTCTTGTGTTTTAGATCCGCCACTGGTTTTGAATAGTCTGTTTTCACTATTCAATTTTAATTTAAAAGTATTGTCTATTTTTAGTTTTTCTTTGTTGTATATGGATGTGGTCACATAATGATGTACATGAAAGGTTAAAGACACGATCTTTAATTGGAAATGTGCATTGGTTTCTTTATTAATTCAATATATGTTCAATTAACATACATTGTTATCATGGAATATGTTGTGAGTTCTGTAAGAAGATTGTTTATATATTGAAATGCTTAGCAACACCTTTTAACAATGTCTTGTATTTAGTATTGCTTGTCTGGAAGTTAGTATTTCATGGGAAAAACACACTTTGAACGATATCCTTGTTCATTTTATTCTAGCAGTTATTTGCTTTATTTGTTATCTATTTCTAAGGAACATGTTTTCTAATAAGTATAGGTGGTCAAACTTGATTTCATGTTACTTGATGATATTTGAGGTGAAGATTGTTGTGTTATTCTTCAACTCATTCTTTATGTTTGTTTAAAATTGGATAAAGGTGTCTATCTTAAGTTTATTTGTGAATGTGTGCTATGTTCTTCTTTATTCTAAAGTAATTTCTGTTTAGATGAAAATGCCTTTCCATTCCAATCTTTAATTATTGATGAGGGATACCCTCTCGGGCTATTGAATTGTTTCAAATTAGCCTAAAGTAGGGAGGTGTAAAAGCCTCCATAGGGTGCCTTGGCATTGTTCCCTTGCCAGGAACAACTCGAGGAACAACAATGACCAAAAGGTTCTAGCATTTTTCTGGAGCCTTCTCTATCTCTTGCAACAAGCTTTCTATTGAGACTTCTTTTGACCTTTACCCTTCGTCTTCTTTAACTCTAGGTATTGTTATCACTTCTTCACTTATAATTGAAGGTTTCAACATCTCCTTGTTTTGGTGTTGAGATTTTCTCCTCCATACCTTATCAGTGAAACTAAAACTACACTCATTTGCCACATGCTTGTATGAATGGAATCTCACACATCTAAATGGAATCCTCATATAGTTTAGAATCTATCTACGGGTGTGAGTTCCAATAACGATCTCAATATTGTTAAGCAAACCTTCTCTGATAACCACCTCCACCATAATCTTTGCTACCATCCCCTAGGAGATTGTCTTGTAGGAGTAGTCAATATCCAAAGTTTTATCTATATTATCACCAAGATTCCTTAAATATTTATCAATGTATCACTTTGGGGGAAGCCATGGAAACTCAACCCATGGAAGCAACATGGTAATAGGTTCTGCTCTTGGGTTGAAACATGAGTGCTATATCTTTAATGCTAATATTGACAATCCCTAATACCATTGCTTCCCCAAAACTTTCCCTACATCTACTTTTGATTTCAATACGAACCCTAGCCAACCTCTAGGCATAACATGATACATGGGTAAATATCCTATTATCGAAAGCCATTATGCATGCATCCAAGATATTAATGATTTCCTCTACCATCTCACAGCTATGAAAATGACTAGTCAGAGCTAGCCCCTAAAACTCTTATATTTTCTCAAGGAAGAAATCTTCTTCGACCACCATTCTTACCACCTTCTTTCTCTTTTTGACATAGTGCTTGGACCTCCTCCTTCTATTTAGGTTTTGTCCTCCTTACCCTTAATCTCTTGAATTCCTCTTCCATTGAGTGCTTTTAGGTCTAAATTTCTTCCCATAGAACCTTATCTACTCAATTCCTTGTCTAGGAATTTGTCTGCCTAACCAAACTCTTGAGATTGAAACCCCATGACCTAATTTGGATGGTCGTGTGAAACCCCAACCCTTTCATCACTTGATGCTACCTTATGAATAATGACAATATCTTCCTTAACTCCTTCTGCCTTAGACTTTCCCCCTTGTCTCTACAAGTTGATGAGCCTATCTAGACTATTGAAAGCACTTGACCCTCCATCAAAGGTCCTACCTTTTGCCACCTTCATATGCCTTGGAACCCACTTTCCTAAAGTCAATAGGCCCCTTTCAGTGATTTCTTGCCTCCTCCAAAAACTTAGCTTTTTTATACTTAAGGTAATAATCATGCAAGACAAAAATATGCTCCTCCACTTACAAGTCTTTAGTATAATGGAGGAGCTATTACTCCTCCTTAACTTCCATTGAAAACACTCCTTTCATTTTTAATTTATTTACGATTATACTAAAATATATATTGGAAAATTACATGTTGAATATTCCTTGGTTAGTGTTATGAAATTTTTGGTTATATCTTCATGGCAATTTATCACATAATGAAGCATTTGGAAGAGGCGAATTATGCATGGATATGTGATCTAACAATGAGTTATAAAGCAATTAAAGTTGTATAAACCTTAGATCCATGTTCAAATTCCCCTTCATTAGATGTAGGTAAAGTCCAAAGAGACGTTCTCAATAATTTTGATGGCATATGATGATAATGTTGATCACTAATCACTAAAACCAATTTTAGTATGTTAGACCTATAAATTTAAATTAGTTAGTTTGATTTATCTAGTTGTTTCTATGATTTAATGACTTGGAAATGAAATTTCCTTAACTTATTTGATAATTACGAGTTAACAAGTTATGGAGTTTGGTTTATCACAAATGCTTTGAAAACTAGATCCATTGTCCTTATAGGCGAGACATTCCAAGAGAAAGCATTTTTCACCCTCTACACTATTTGCCTTGCAAATTTTACAAATTCTTTCATTCCAAGGTGCTTTATGTCTAGACATTCCGAGAGAAAGTGTTTTTTACCATCTACACTATTTGCCTTCCAAAATTCTTTCATTCCAAGATGCTTTAGGTCTTGTCCAAAGTACCATGTCAATATGATGGTCACGAGAATTTATTAGTATCTTTGCAATATTAATTTTCTTTCATTAATTAACAATAATGGAAAGGTAATTTTGAACTTTTAACTCGGTGTTAATAATTTCTTTCTACTAATTCAACTTTATTTTACTCTTATTATTCTTATTGATATTTTGGAGAGCCTCCCCTCCATTATCTCCTATTCAAGAAACTACATTTATTTCAAATCCAATTTTTTTTAACATTGAATGACTTTTTCTAAAATTTGAAATAGTAATAAGAAACCTCCTATTTTTAATACTTACTGCTTATAAATTAAATACTTGAACATAACCTAACCTTACTATGCAAGCCTACATTATAAAAATAAATAAAAAATATATATTTCGTTTAATTTTCAAATTATTTAATACATATCATCTCTAAATTTCACTATAACTACAGTGTATAATGCAACTCTTTTGGAATTTTTTTGTTTGAGAAAAACATTTCCCAAAGCCAAAGAAAATGATAATTGGCAAGGCCGGGCTTGGTTTCGGGTTTCACTACCTTAGGCTGACCCTAGTTTGCCTACAATTGACGACCCCCCACCTTATATAGCGGCGACAACCAGATCTATAGATCACGAATTAGACCGCCACCTATATTCCAATCTCTCCAAAGATTTTCATTGCATTGACCCACTGTCGAGAGACAAAAGCGTGGAGAGGGCCTTCGTCAGGCCTTTCGTGTGACATTCATTTCAATATACAGGGAAGACGTACAGAATATTAATTAGATCGAGGTTTCAAGTAAAATCATCCACAATATTGCGGAAAAAACACACAGATTGTAATTCAGAGGGACGAATGCTATCAATGATAAATCCAGGAATTGCAGCCATCTTGTTACTGTTTGTTCTCCGATGGCCTCCAGGCAAGTTCTCTCTTTCTCTCTCAATTGAATAAAATCTGAATTACTGGTATCTGGATTGAAATCTATTCGAGATCTTATTTCAGCTGGATTGTGTTGAGGTGGGTTTTGAATCTTTTGTCCAGATTGTTGGTACCACCCTTTGATTTTTATATGGAGATCATAAAAATTTTGGGCTGTGTGTAACTTAATGGAATAGGTATGCACATATGCAATGAACAGGGCTGTGCGTGCCAGGTTCCATTGTGGGCTCTGGGTATAACCCGGAATGGATTCTTTTTAGGCCTCAAGCTTTTTATTCATGTAGGAATGCATTCAGCAGTGAAAGGTTGCAGATTTGAGTATGAATGAGGCGATCTTTTAGTAAATAATGGGACAGCCTTGGGGCAATTTCTTTGAATTATGGGCTTGGAATGCATCCCTAAGTTTTTTTCAAAGTAATTTTATATTTCATCCATTGATTGCCATATAGTGCTTCAAAATGCTTCAAGAAATATGCACGAAGGGGCTGCACTGCATAGCAAAGATTTCCTTCAAATTGGGTGCAGAGGGGTAGCTATTCAGTTAAATTTGTGCCGGCCTCATCTTTTTGAAACTCATGCCATTTGGTTGGGGCAGACCACAACAAGAATTGAAACCTGGTGGACAGCATAATACTTCATAGACCTCATGAGTGAAATAATGCCTGTCATAGTTACCAGGTTTGCCTGTCATAGTTACCTTGGGTCTCCTTTATTGGTGGTCTCTAGTTTCTTTGGCACGCGCGGTCTTTCTTGGATGGTTGGGCCATGAATAATTCTGTCTAGATTCCCTTCATAGTGACAGCTCACACGGGGTCTTCACCATTTCTTCATGGCGGCTCCTCATCATAATAGTGGCCACAACAGGGTGAGGACTTCTCTTTTATGATGTACTGGCTAGACAGGTGACTCCATTTTTCCCTATAGCAACTCACACTTGTGGCCCTTCAACCGATATCAATTCCTCACAGCATTATGTAAAACATACCTCACAAAATTCCTCATGGATCTATGTCTCATTCATTGGGAGGGCCATATTCCACATAGAATGAATTTGGTTTGCAACAATCAACGCATAAGGGCAAGTATGAAGCTGCCAAGAAATCAGAAAAGGGACTTCATTTGCTACTATAAGGATCCGTCCATGAAATAGGATGCACATACCCATTGCAAGAGCGCAGCACATAGATAACCAACATACAATTGCAAAAAGATAATTGATTTTCAACCAAACTTGGTGGTTGGTATTAGTAATTAGTGGTATTGCTCTTCACTCGTATCTTCACTGTGATTATCAGTCTGAAAGCCACACCACACATAGCCTCGATTGTTCCACAAACGACAGAGTTATTTAATAGCAACAGTAGACTTCTTTGAAACACCATTTCAATTTACTTGCCTTCAACTAGTCACAAGCTTTTGACGACACTCCACTTCACACTAAATAGCCTACATGCTTGATCATGTTGCCATACCCTTAAACAAATCAAAATCATGTTGTCATACCCATAAAAAAATCAAAATCATGCTGCACAAGACTTAGTTTTATTCCTCTCATAACAATAGCTTTGATACCATGTTAGGGTTTCAAGATGAGCCCAAGGTATGCAAGTGGAATGGTGGTGTTTAGAAACACCTTTAAACAATGAAGCACATCTTTGTAAGAAGATCCCAAAGAGCACAATGTATTGTGTGTGTCGAATGACGCTAGAGCCTCCCCAATAAATAGATTTAGGGTTTACTTCTAAGACCCCAAAGGGCACGAGCGCAATAACCACTTAAGTGGTTAACCATAAATGAAGCAGTCCCAAAGGTCCAATGAACCTCTCAAGTTGGGTTTACATTAAATATTCTCACACCTGTGTCCTCCCTTAGCTTGACCGAAGGGTGGTTTTTAGTTGTGTTCTTACTATCCAAGGATAGAGATGACTAAATTTTGGTGCTTACATGAAACTATATTGGTCACTTCGAACTTGTAAATACAATTGTCCTTGACCTCTTACTATCCAAGGGTGGCTTTTAGTTGTGTTCTTATTATCCAAGGATAGAGATGACTAAATTTTGGTGCTTATATGATAATATATTCTTGGCCACGTCAAATTTGTAAATATAAATGTCCTTGATCTTTCCTAGTCTATTCGATCATTCCACACGTGGTTCCTTTCCTTTTCCTTATTTGTTAAATGCACAATTGTTGATGGCAACATAGAAACACGATAGGGTACCAATCACAACAAAAAAACAAAACTGATAAAGATGAATTGTAGAACCAAAGAAAGTACCATTACACTAGAGTCTAGTCACTCAGATTGTAGGACATCACAACCTAATTTTCATTTATAGAATCACATTGTTTACGTGGGAGGTGGCGAATGATGTTTTTCGACCATGCTGTTCCTCATAATGCGATCATTGTTTTGAAAATGTTAATTTTAGAGCGACTATTAAGTTTCTTTTCAATTTACTAGATAACAATAGCACAGGTAGGATCACTGAGAGAAACACAATCACAAGATACATATTAGTTATCCTGGGAAACCCTCATGGGGGAGAAAACCCAGCAAAAACTTCCTTAATATAGATAGCCAATACAATGCCAAGACAATAAACCAAAACACTAGAGAATATACAACACTGAGCAATGCGCCTCTCTCTTCCTTCTTCTCCCAACTACAACTATCTCCAAACTTGCGCACTTGTTGAGTGGAATGAGTCAGTGAATGAATGAGGCGCTAGCCTCTCTTATTTATATTAGCTGGCAGGTGCTAGGGAGGTGTCTCTTCACTGGGCAGGGCTGACTTCTTCACTTAGTGGTTAAAACCACTTTAATTAGGCCTGGGGCCAACTTCTTAATTTGCATGATATAATTAGGGTTTGATCAATCCGCAAAAGGGGATTTGGTCATTTACAAAGCCCGACATGATCAATCCACAAAAGGGGATTGATCTAATCAATAATGACTCAATAATAAATAGAACACTCTTTGCAGTTACAATATTTCAACACTCCCCCTTAACAAGAAGGGTATTCTACAACATCGTCAGGAGAGAGAGGGCAACAACATCAACAACATCTGAAACACTGACTAGCATATCTATAAATCATCAGAAGTTTTTCTCATCATCATTCACAGCATGGAGTTGGAGTAGCATCATCATCATCTGCATCAGCATGGATTAGTATAACACTAATACATCATCATCGTCAATAACATCAATAACAACAACAACATCAATAACAACAACAACATCATCACAACACGAAGGCTGGAGCAACAACATCATCATCATCATGGGGCAACAGAATGAGGTAGGTGTTACAACATTTTGTGGTACTGTGACAGTCCCTAAGGAGTTGCCCAGGAATCATAAGATTCCCTAGGATATAAAATCCTAACAGAGTTACCACGTGGTACTCTAACAGACCGTCCTTAGCGGACCTTCGGGATCTGCGCAGGAATCATAAGATTCCCTAGGATTATAAAAATCCTAACGGAGCTACCACTACTGACCATAGCTAGCATATACATGCACAGGTACTTTGACAGACCGTCCTTACCGGACCTTCGGGATCTTTCCAGGGATGGTTAGTCCCCTAGGATATAAAATCCTAACTGAGCTACCCGATATTGGTCAGGATACCATAGTATCATCAACATCACTCCCCATTTCGAGGGAGGTCCTTTCGGACTATAGCAAGCTTGTCTCGAAAGTGCTCAAAATTTACACGAGACAAAGGCTTGGTCAACACATCTGCCGGATTTCTATGTGCTTCGACTTGTCATGGAACACATGGTTCTTTGTCATCTTTATGCAGCTCTGGTTATCACATAGAATCACGGTTGCTTCCATCTCTAGATCAAATAGACCTGTCAACAACTTCCGTAGCAATATGGCTTCACAACTGGCGGAACATGCAACAATGTATTCCGCTTTTGTTGTGCTGATAGGAATACTAGATTGCTTCCTACTGAAACAACATCATGAAGTGCTCTTTCTGTCAGAAACACTTCCAGCACAATATGAATCGGTATAGCCAATCAGTCTGAAGTCTTGATCTCCATTTTAGCAGAGACCAAAGTCCAATGTACCCTTAAGGTATCTCATCACATGTTTTGCAACAACAAGGGGAACACGTCTTGGCTTTGCTCTACCAGATATTAACTCAAGGCGTTCACAACAAAACATATATCTGGCTTGGTGTTCGTCAGATACATCAACGATCTAATGATCTGTTTGTATAGCGTAGCATCAATCAATTCTGACGAAGTATCAACCAGGAGTTTCAACTTTGTTTCCATGGGTGTATTCATGGATTTACATTCCAACATATCAAACCTCTTCAGTATTTCAACTGCATACTTCCCTTGGTTAAGGAAGATCTTCTCTGGGCTCTGCCAAACCTCAACACCTAAGAAATAGTGCATTAGGCCAAGGTCTTTCATCTCAAATTCTGCAGCAAGCTTCTTCTTACAATCAATGATGAAATTTTCTTCTCCAGTTAAGAATAAGTCATCCACATACAACAACGATATAACAGGCTCATCATTCATAACCTTGAAGTAAAGGTTAGAATCAACTTTACTCTTGGTAAAGCCCAAGCTCGTCAGGAAACTGTCAATTCTTCCATACCAAGCTCTAGGAGCTTGCTTCAATCCGTACAAAGCCTTCTTCAATTTGCAGACATGTGTCTTTCTATATTCAACTTCAAACCCTTGAGGTTGTTCTATATACACTTCTTCTTCAATGACACCATTTAAAAAGGCTGTTTTCACATCCATCCTGGTGTAACTTCCACTTCATCTTAGCTGCAAGGGCTATGATGGTTCTGATAGAAGTGTATCTGGCTACAGGAGGAAACATCTCTTCATAGTCAATGCCTTCCTTTTGAGAAAAGCCACGAGCTACAAACCTTGCTTTATATTTCTCAATACTTCCATCATCAACATGTTTTATCTTGTATAGCCATTTGGAAGATACCACATCTTTGCTCTTCGGTCTGGGAACTATTACCCATACATCGTTCTTTATAATGGATTGGTATTCTTCTGTCATGGCATCTGCCCATTCTTTCTTCTGAATGGATTCTTCAAAGCAAGTAGGCTCCTTCTTTATGAGATCACACATCAAAGCCATATAACTGGAGAATGGCTTAGGTTTCTTAACTTGTCTCATGGTTCCTTCGGGGGCACCATACTTCTCTCTC
>ML794441.1:189559-202622 GCA_009831015.1 Picea engelmannii | reverse complement strand
TTTTTGCTTGATTATTCTTGGTGAAGTAAGTGGAAAATATGCATTTCTTTATTGTGAATGAATGCTTATGGTTAATTTTACTTGTTTCATGTCTAAGATTATGAAATTGCTTGCTTGAAACCCTAGGAGAAAGACATATGTTACTATTTTTTTCTCTATGGTCTTCCACTTGTTAAAATTTCTTGAAAGGAACCTCTCTTGAAGTAGATACTAGGGGCCTAACATTGTAGCACTATAGTAACCCTATTTCCTTTACCATTGCATATTTTATTACAATTTGTTCAAGGAAAGGAGAAATCGCTAGGGCCTAACCTTTGTTACTTTCTAGCAATTGGATTTTTGAGGCCTTGGGATAACAACACCTCTCTCATCCTTTCCATCCCTTTGACATAACATTGTCCTTGCTATTTCTCCTCTAAGATTTTATGCTACCATTATTGACTCCATTACCCTCGAAAGACACTAGTCTACCATCTACAAGTGTTGATTGATCAAACAAACACTCAAACTTGTATCCTTGAAGCTTTTACTAACATTTTATAACCCTAAACTAGACTAACTCCTTAGGTAACTTGCTGTTGTTGCGAAAAATTTCCACGACCATATAAACATACATTGATTGGATACATTTGCCTACATAACTTGCACTTAGCTCATTCAAAACTCATTTGTGATAATTGCTAGTCAATTTGCTAGGTAAGTTCTAACTTTGTATGGTGTTTTCTTGCACTTTTGACCATTAGAATTTGCTGCTGTTGCAAAAGATTGCTACAGCCATCTAACTATAGAAAATACTCTACAAAAGTGACCTATTTTGCTAGCTAGACACTTCCAAACTTGCTTGTAACAAGCTTTTATCATTCAACTAGGTTAAAGCTATTTCTTCTTGTTATTTTCAAGCACTTTTAAGGCATAATTGTTGTGTCTGTTATAAAATATTAATTGTTGTTATCAACTATTGTATTGCTGTAAATTCATATCAGCTAGCTTACTTTTTGAAGGATCATTGTCATATGAGGCACTAACAATCATTTTGGTACTTGGAAAGTACCCCTTTTTGCCTTGTTGTCTTGTTCTGGGTAGGTACACAATATTAGCTATTTGCTTCATCCTCTATAAGGCATAAAGAACCCTTTGACTTGAGTGATCTGTGAGAGGGGAAGGGTTTCCTTGTGATTACTTTCCTTAGCCTTCTCAAACCCCCAGGTCACCGAAGACGTCTCCCTTGGGGTAGTCTTGACATACTCCTAAATAGAAAGGGATCTCACATTAATGTGACAGTGACATGTTATTCTGAGTTACGCCAATTCTTTACCCACTTGCCTTGGGATTTTGGGAAAGTACAAATTGTGTGATAACATTTTGGCACTACTGTCGGGGAACATTGAGTCAATATTCCTCAAGACGACACTTTTTCGGTAATCCTTTACCCAAAGCATTTTACTTCACAAAGCTTACCTGGCGACTCCATTGAGGGTGATTCCCTCTTTTCTCTTTGATTATCCCTAGAAGGATTATCTAGCGACTCCACTAATGACAAAGCCAACCATGGATTCTCAGTGGGACCCAAGAAATTCAAAACCCTTAGATATGAATAAAATTCCGGATTACCCTCGATAAATGCCTCCGAGGTATGAAAAGTGGCTCCCTAGATTCAGTGGTAATGATGGGGTTTTAGCCGAAGATCACATGGATAATTTTTGGGCTTTCTTTCAACTCTACCCTATCAATGATGATGCTGAATATTTGGCGATGAAACTTTTCTCTGCAACTCTTCATGGAAATGATAGGAAATGGTATGATGGTCTCCCCGATGCTAGCATTACATCTATGGACCAATTGAAAGAAACCTTTCTCAAAAGATGGAATATTAAAATAGAAGAGATCCACATGCTGATTAAAAGACTCAAACACATGAAACAAACTTAGAACGAGATTGTCAGGGAATTCAGTACCAGGTTTGATAATTTGCTACACCAAATTCCTAGAAGCCATCACCCTAAAGATAAGTACCTCGCTAACCTCTATTCCAATGCACTCTCAATGCATTTAGGGTTTCTCCTCAGTAAAAAAATTCCAAGAACAATCCAAGAAGCTAATCACACCTTGTTCAAGAAAGAACAATCCAAGAAGAAAATATCTCCTTGTTCAAGCAAGAACACCTTTTTACTCCAGAAACTAAAATTGGTGACCCCAAAGGTACCCCGTATACTCTTAGTCTGGAGAGATTAGTTTCCCTTGAGATATTTGAAAGAAGGGAACAAGTCATCAACCAACAGGAGGTTGAGGAGAAGGATCCTAATGAGGGTTTCCAATCCCACGAATAATAGAAATAAATTACTCATTCTTATACCAAGGATAATGAAGACATGGTTGAAGAGCAAGGGTCTGCAGATATCAAACATGATGATGAAGTATTGATGTGTTCTCCTCTCTCTGATGAAGCCATCCAAGAGACTATTCCTCCTGCACAAGAAGAAGAGGATGCGGTTAGTCACTTTCCTTTTCAAGTTTTTGATGATACCTTATTCTATGATTCAGAGAGGGAAGAAGAAAGGGAATCCTTGGACAAAACAAATCCTCCTTATTATGAAGTTGAATATGCAGAGACAAGTCACGAGGATGAGACTATGATACATTCTCTTCCATTTAATGAAGTTATCCAAGTCCATGAATCTCTTGCACAAGAAGAAGTAAACGCAACAAGTTATTTTCCTTTCCAAGAGTCTGATGATGCTCTATTTTATGATTTGGAAAGTGAAGAAGTGTTAGAGGAGCCCTTGGATGTTTTAAGCCCTTCATGTTATGATAAAGGTGATGACTTTGTTGATAATATTGATGAATTCATACATGTCGGAAAGTGTAAATGGGATGTGATTGGATATGATGGGGTTCCCATTTACGACATTGAGTGTCATTTCCAAAAAGTTCCCGTTACAACTATCATATGAAGTTACTAGTAATTTTGACATTTGGCAACAAGGATATGATATGATTACAAACTTTTTTCAGACACCCAAGGAGGACCTAGTGCTATGTTCTCCTAATGATTTTCGGTCATACCTTGAGGATGTTGATGAATATTCCTTTGAGCACTTGGATTTATTCCATGAAGAATATTATCAACCACTGTTGTGATAAGATATTTATAAAGGTAAGGAAATTGCTTCCTCGGAGAAGGATGCTTGTGACAATGTTTTTCAGCTCCCTTCGACTATTTTATCTCGCTATGTCACTAAAGGTGTAGTTGGGAAGCATATCCTTTGTCTTAAGTTTTCTTTGAGAAAAATCTTAATTTTAGAATCCAAGGGTAGGTTGAATACCTCAAGAAGAAGTTTGTTATCTCAATGTTTCAGCCTTCCCTTAAGAAATTGTTAGTCATCCTCTAGGTTCTTGCTAGTCCCTTCCCAGACCTTAGATTGTGAACATGTCCAAGGTAGACAACCTTCAAACTCTTTGAGTCAGTCTATTGAACCTTTGATTTTTCACGATCCCTTTCTGAGATGGATTGAGTACTTTCCCAAGAGTGTGACTTGGCACAATTTTGTCCCTCCCTCCCGCCTCCATGAGCTAGAATTTGCGATTTCCGATGATGCAATACATTTTATAACTCATGTTATTTTTGTTCTTGACTTATCATTGTTTTGGTTTATGATGAAGCATATAGGAAGGTATTATGAGATATTTCTAGGATGGTTTCACTGGTTGATTGACTACACCTAGCATTCAACAAACATGTAAGTACAAGTAATTTAGGTAGGCATTTGCATTCATTGTATATACCATCTGCATATCATGCTAGTGTAGTATAGTTATACTTTCATTTTCATTTTGTATATATATACATGCTTACTTTTATTTCATTATATCATATATGAGCGAGGGGTGATATCACCACCCTAAAGATTACTGATTCATTTTGTTGATATTTAGCAGATACAAGTCATGCCAAATATGTTGAGGTTATCATGTGGTCTACAGTGAGCACATGTCCCCAAGTTGGAGCCAAATGTTATCTCCTATCCTAGGAATAACTAAGGAGATTATGTCTTTAGGCCCACAGGTCCTAGACATGTAGTGTTGAGAGCTAGATGACTTGAGCTTGGCCCTGGAGGGCCCATATTTTCTTCAATGCAACCCGTCTATCAGCAGCAACAACATCCATCCCACCAGCTTGGTCCTGAAGTAGCAATGGGTCTTGTTCTATGAGGTAATGAATCCGGGTATCATGGTATGTGTCACTTCGATTTTCGAAGCATTTGAATATGTTGCACTGAACTCTCCTTCATTTCATAATGATTTCTTGGAAATTATGCTCTTTAACTGGTTCATACATGGGGGGGTGACATAATGCCCTAGTAAGCTGGTTCTCCTTTAGGATGAGTTGCCATTGGGTGGGTGTATGAAAGGTCATCTTCCATTCCTTCCATACTTACCATTTCTCATCCGTTTCATAGGTCTGATTCTTTCCTTGACATCCATTTCACAGGTGCTTACTGCTGCCAGATGAATCATTTTCACACTTCTGCTAGGGGCATCAACCACCCTATTTTCCTTCCCTTTGATGTGTTTGATTTCGAAATTTAACTCACTAAGGAGAGCCATACACCTAGCTTATCTAACATTGAGTTTTGGTTGATCAAATAGGTGCCTCAACCCACAATGGTCTGTCATAAGTACAAATCTCCTGCCCAAGAGGTAATGCCTCCACATTTATAAAGCATGCACTATGGTAACCAACTCTAGATTATGGGTCACATAATTGATTTCATGCTCATTCAATTTCCTAGATGCGTAGAAAATTACACGTCCCTCTTGCATAAGGACTCCTACGAGTTCTTCCTTTCAAGCATTTGTACACATGAGGAAGTCGTTACCAGGGCCTGCAATCTTCAACGTGGGTGCATGGGTCAGAAGGTATTTCAATTTATGAAATCTTTCTTCACATTCTTATGTCCAAGTGAATTTAACCCCCTTTTTCTGGCGGGCAATGATTGGACAACCAATCTTGGAAAATCCTTTTATGAACCTTCTAAAATATCTTGCTAAGCCCATACATGATCTGATATCAGATACATCCTTTGGGGTAGGCCATTCCATAATAGATCTTATCTTGTCAGGGTCTACTTCCACCCCTTCTTCAGAAATAACATGGCCCAGGTAATGTACTTGCTTCTGGAAAAAGTCACACTTGCTAAGCTTAGCGTAGAGATGATGCTCTCTTAGTACTTGAAGCACAAGTCTAAGATGTTATTCATGCTCTTCTCTATTCTTGGAGTAGATTAAGATATCATCAATGAAAACTAATACAAATCTATCTAGGAATTTGCTGAATACATTGTTTATCAAGCACATAAAAGTGGCAGGGGCATTGGTTAGTCCAAATCTCATCACCACAAATTCATAGTGACCATACCTTGTCCCGAAGGCTATTTTGTGGATGTCTTCATCCTTGATTTGGACTTGATGGTATCCAGACCTCAAGTCAATGTTTGAGAAAATGGAAGCACCCCTAATTGGTTGAACAAGTCATCGATTCTTGGTAAGGGGTACTTGTTCTTTATGGTTTTCTTATTGAGTTGTCTACAATTTATGCACAACAGGAGCATGCCATCTTTCTTTTTCACAAACAAGGCTTGTGCTCCCCATGGAGGCACACTAGGCCGGATGTATCCTTTGTCCATCATTTCCTTTAGCTGTAGTTGAGCTCAACCAACTTAGGTATAATCATCCTATAGGGTGTCCTAAACACTGGCACTGCTCTTGGTGCAAGTTCTATCGAGAAGTCAATGTCTCTTCTCGTAGGTAGACCCAATACCTATTCTAGAAACACATTTCTATACTCTCTTAATATGGGGTGGTCCTCTAGATTTAGTTTGTCATCCTCAACAGACTGCAACACCTATATTGCATATAGAGGACATCCCTTTCTGCAATACTTTTTCATTTGAAGGGATGATATTTGTCTCACTGAGACAGGTTTTTGAATCTCATGGAGGGTGATCTTCCCCACTTCTTCATTGACACATTCTAAAGTTTTATGGTAACAGTCCAACTTAGTTTTATAAGTAGCCAACCATTCCATACCAATCAAAAAGTCAAAAGATCTTAGGGGAAGTATGTTAAGGGTCGCTTGGGTGGGGCCACATAACTCAAATTAGAACCATGGTCAATTAAAATAGAAACTAGACGGTTGGCGATCATACCTTCCATCTCCACCACTGAAGCTTGGTGGTCGGCTTGTTTATTATCCAAAGCCACATAAATCCGTGGCATGCTCCTAGCCACATCATTGACTGTGGTAGCTTCTTGGATGTTGTAGATTTTCCTATTGTTCTGCTGTCTGTGTGGGAAATCCCTTAGTAGATGTTCTTCTCCGCAACCCCAACATTTCAAGGGTTGTCTCTTTGGGTTATCAACCTTTCCTTTGGTTGATCCAAAAGGTTTATTTCCACTCTGGGAGGGGAAATGCTACTGATACACACTTTGGGTAGGAAGGCTCATCCTTGAATCCTTCCTATAATTCTTAAATCTCGAGGATTTAAACCCCTTCTTCTTGAACCCCAAACTACTACTCTTCTTCCGATCCTCGCGAGGTTCTGTCAGATGCCCGAGCTATTCATAACAATACCTTGCCTTCCAGATAGTGTCTTCTAAGGTCTTTGGCTCGTCAAACTCAATCCTGTTCCGGTAGGTTTGAGGTAACCCACTGATAAATCGTTGTACATTTACCTTCTCATATTTTATGTAGGGTACATACCTCAACAACTCAAGGAATTTATTGATATATTCCTCTATGATGAGATGTCCCAGCTTGAGTTCCTAGAACTCCTTAGTCTTCCCATCGAAATATTTTTCTGATAGATACTTCTTCTTGAAGTGTTTCTCAAATTGTTTCCATGATAAGTCCCTTTTCATGGATTCCTTTTACATTCTTAAGATCTTCCCACCAAATGGAAGCCTTTCCATTCAAGTTGAAGATGGCTATTCGAGCCTTCAAGTTTTCAAAATAGTCATGAACTCTGAAGTACTTCTTTAAGCCAAGAAACCAAGCTTTTGCATCTTCCCCTTTCTCAATCTCTCCATTGAAAGAGGGTGGTTTGGCTTTCTTGAACTCTTCAGGGTCATGAACTTTGGAATGCTTTCAATTCTTTCCTTTATTCTGAGAATGTGAGCTATTTTTTCTACTTGAATATCCCTCAGAGTTTCTAGTTTCCTTTCTAGAGGACTCTCCCGTTGAGCATCCCTTGCCTCCAGGTTGGTCCTTCCTCGAGGTACTTCTCCCTGTGTGGCCACTTATGGGACTGCGTTTTCGTATTTTAGGTGGACTTTGACTTCTCTCTGTATGTCGTCGGTCCACATGACTGGTTGCAGGTCCATGTTGCAGCTGTCTTTGTATATCGGATAAGATATGCAACAAGATTGCATTGATTTTTGTTTGTTTCTCTTGCTCCTTTATCAATATCTCGTTGTCATCCTTGAAACTCTGCAATTCAGCCATAAGGCTCCTTACAGTTTTAGCTAGATCCGGAGGGGTCTCCATCACCCTCCTTTCGTCAGACTCTTCATCTCTATTGTGGGAGCCATCCCCCACTTCATGGTGCATCGCCATCCTTTATGCTTGTGGTTTCCTGTGATTCAATGACTGATGGAGTGCTGAAAAAACACTTACTGTTAGCTAACATTCTAGTAGTTCATGAGCAACACATAGTTTATTTTTCTTAAATACACACACACACACACAGTAGAAAGTTTTCATTCTTTTCTTTAGTAATAGTTTAACCAGATTCTTTAGGAAAGAGGTAAGGTAGGGGCGTCACCCTTAAGATTTGATTTAAAAATGATTTTTAAATGACTCATCCATGAGCCCAAGCAGGTCAAGTGTTGTAACCATGCTCTGATACCAATTTGTAACACACCCATGGTGGGGCATCAAAAATTCTTTCTTCTCAAGAAAATCAAAACCCCCATTCAGGGTCTCTATTGCATCTTGCTCTACCAGAGCTTTCCATCCATGGTCTCCATGCTCCGAACCGAGATTAGATCTAGCAAATATCCTCTCCCAAGTTCTTCGGGTTCTTCCATCCCTCTATACTTTCATATGACCACGTGCTATGACCAGACGCCAAGACAACAGAAACCAAGACAACCATCACGCAAATCCTCTTGAGTGGCAAATCTCTGAAGTTCACAATCCGACGCCACATGTCCCCAGTGATTTCGACGACCGTGATTTACTTCGGGACTTCGAACGCTCCAAAGAATTTTCTCCTCGAAGTACTTCATACCCGGAGTTATAGATCGAGTTCCACGTGTCCCTCGTGATTGATGACTGTGATCTACTTTGGGACTTTGAAGTTCAGGATTTTCAAACACTCCAACGCCTTTTTCCTCCAAATTACTCTATACTCAGAGTTACAGATCGAGTACCATGTGTCCGTTCGTGATCGATCGCTGTGATCCACTTCGGGACTTCGAACTTCGGGAGTTTTGAACACTCCAACACCTTTTTCCTTCGAAATACTCCATACCCGGAGTTACAGATGAAGCGCCACACATCCCTCCATGAGCGATGGCTGTGATCCACTTCGAGAATTTGGCGTTCGAGAGTTTTGAACACTCCAATGCCTTTTTCCTCCGAAGTACTCTTCTCCGGAGTCAACGATCTACTACCATGTGCCTTCCTGTGCCAATAGATAGGATCTACTTCGACACTTCGACACTTTGAGGATTTTCGAAGCACCTCAAATCCTCCACAGTCTCGAAGTCCCAGACTCCCAGAATCCTAGTCGTTACACCAACAACGTGGGTGAGGTATGCGTGTGCTAGGGGATGACACATAGGTGGGTCAGGGGCGACACGTGCCCTCGACTGGGATGAAACGTATCACGTTCAAAAAGGGCTATAAAGTATGGCATGCACATGAATCCAAGTGGCACATGGCTCATCAAGATTAAATCCACGTCACCATGAATGGTGTCACTACACCTTGTCGCTCCGATCTCATCGTCTTTCAGCTTCCCTCATATTTTCATGGTCAAAATCCAGCCGATACCGATTCAGTCACAAATCGACGGTTCACAGTGATTGCAGGGCCCCAACGTGCTCTCTCTTTATCAGAGAGATCAATCTCTGCAATTTGAAAAGTGCTCGCCCGACTCGGTCTAATCATGGTCGTTGATCCTCCACCCCGAAGAGATCAACAATGTTGGTTGATTGCGGGCCGTGAAATAACACGTCCACTAATTTCACCTTCACGCTCTGTAATGATTCCAAACCATCGATCTCTGTTCACAGATCGATGGTTCATAGTGATTGCGGGGCCCAATCTCGCAATCTGGGTAGTGCTCGCCCGACTTTGTCTAATCATGGTCATTGATATTCCACCCCAACTAGATCAACGATGTTGGTTGATTGCGGGCCATGAACTATCATGTTTTCTAATTTCACCTTTGTGCTTCGTAATGATTCCCAACCATCAATCTCTGTTCACAGATCGACGGTTCATAGTGATTGCAGGGCCCAATCTACACAATCTGGGAAGTGCTTGCCTGACTCTGTCTAATCGTGGTCGTTGATCTTCCATCCCAACGATATCAACGACATTGGTTAATTGTGGGCTGTGAACTAGCATGTTTGATAATTTCACCTTTGCGCTCCACAATGATTCCCAACCATCGATCTAATCGAGCGACTGGTGTTTAGTTTGTTAACTCCAGTGGGTCTTTGAGTCGGTTTGACGATTGAGATAGGTTTTCCTCCCGATGAACGAATCACATTCATCTCCTTTGTCGGTTTCTTGATTCATCTACGACTCTTGTTACTCAGGGACTTCGGGTAACTTTGAATATCGTGAAGTTTGACATCCCAGGGCGTCGAACTCCTAAAAATTCGAAACCATTATGAAATAGCTCCTTTTGGGATTAGTGTAAGGTTCCTAGACCGAGGTCACATGGACCTTCATATGACTCTCGGTCTATGAGGTCTACTCTTAACCGAGTTTTGGTTAAGGCCGTGGGCACGAGTTCAAGGTCTCTCAGGCTACTGGTTTGAAGGAAACACCTTCCTAATTCACAAAACCTTAAATTCTAAAATAGGACAGGGTAAACTTGTGAGGTTATCGAGACGGTAGCAGTGCCAAGAGGCTTGCTCTAATTCCGGAGCTGTGAGGTAGCTCCCTGGGGAAAACACCTTTGAGAGTTAAACTGGAGCATACGAGAAAAGAAAAAGCATAAGATCTCAAGGAAGCCAATGTATACACATAACTTAACCATTTCAATGCAGAAACCATTTATGGATATGTAAATACATTCATGCAACGATTAATTCCCAATTTAACGCATAGACTCTGGAAACACTTATCAGAACCAGATAATGTGAAACGATTACTGGAAGGGGTGCCCGTTTCCACCCAACCATAGGCTCAGTCACTCCTAACGGATTTACCACTAGCCACCCCTGAGCTAGACCACGATGCTTTGAGATTGAATCTCTTCTTCCGCCACATAAATAGATAGGGATGAAGGTTACTCTCCTTCTCCTGACTTAGTCTCTATTTATCGCGATCATAACACACTCTTTTCACAGTTCTTCCTTGAATCTGAGAGCTCAGTCTCTTGTCTCTGCACTCTTCACATGCCCCCCTCCCTATGTCCACCACGCCTTCCTTTCTTTCCTTTCTCAGCAATATTTCATGTAGCCCGGATTCCCAGTATGTGGTTAGGTATGGAAGCCTTATAGATGGGCAATCTTCCCCATCCTCTCATTAACTCTTGAGGATGTCTTCCCACCTACCAACCTGACTGATATTCATTCTTGGGTCAAAGGGTTTTTTCTTCCCGAGCAATTAAATCCATCAAAGTACTGGTTTGGTGGAAGTTAACGCAACTATTCTTGGTCCCCTCCACCATCTCTTTCATAGCATTCATGTTCTCTCTTAGTACATCCCCTTTCCAACAATCATGCAACACTTATCCATTTTCTATTAAAATAACATAATTTACATTCATCAACCTTTTATACAATGGTGCATCAAATCAAACATTCACACATTTGAGTTTTCCATAGTTTCTTGGCCAATATAGTTATATTTACAAACTGGGGGAAACATGGTGTTATACCCCCTGGGATGCATCCACAAATATATGATATTCATTGCTTCTTTATTATTCTTCATCAAGGTTCTACGCTGTGCGCATTACATAATAAGTTGGTGGGGCTGACAAAGTTGCACCAATCTCCACAACTTGCGACCTTACCCTCAATTAAATGCATATCTCTCAAAACTGACTCATCTCCAAAACTAGCTCCACAACTCTTAGCCAAAAACAACTCTAAAAAACTAGGTCAATCAAGTTATTCTCGCGCACTTACTCAACTATCATGACATAGATAATATTATCTCCTCAGATATTACAATACATATTTATACTACCAAAATGGGTTAAAACCATTACAACAAGGACGCAAAACCCTAACCCTAAGTGGATTAGGTTTTTCCACTTTCCAATTTCCTGCGTGCAGCTGGTCCGCGATCCAACCATTTCCTCATCACCTTCATGCTTCCTCGCATTTCTTTCCCTTGATCTCCGGAACACACTCCTTTTCTAGTCCCTTTCTCAACTGCTTTATTGATTGTTGTGCATTTCCCCAAAATGGCCTGCACCAATAGGCCCCCAACACTTACCCGTGGCTCGTCCCGAGACACTCAGGAAGTGTTTGCATCTTGTACTGACTTCTCCAACGCATGTAATTTTCCTTCAATATCTTCAACTTGAGTGTTGATATGTGCGCTCCTCTCTACTACAGACTCCAGAATCCATGCAATGATATGCTCCTTCACTAAATCTTCAGTCTCCAAGCTAATTTTTCCAATCTGCCCATTAGGTGTATCAATCTCATTCAAAATCTGATCTGCACCTTCCTGTAGTGGCTCCAATTTATCCTGCCTTGATTGCTTCTTTGCCTATATTCTCTTCATCTCTGTTTTCAAATTCTTCAATTCACACGCACTCTTCAACCTATCTGATATGTTCATTTCTTTTTGCCTTTACTTGAGTTCCTGCACTGCAGTATTTACTCCTTCTTCCTTCTGTTTTAGCTCCTGCAGTTTCTCATCCTCTTGTAGATTAGTCCATAGTTACGTGCTCCTGTCATATAACTCTGTGATTTCCTTGATGTTCTACGTGATACTCTCCTTGTGGCCTATCACCTCCTGCTCCCTTTTTGATATGAACTTTGGTGGAGTGCTTGGTTGCGGGAGTGCCATCAAATCTATGATGTGGCTTCTATAGTTCTCCATTGTCTATGCTATTTTCTCGATCTTCTCTTATGTTTGTATATTTCCTTCCTCTACACTGTGAATAATCATCTTAAACACTTCTTCTATACGCTGCTCTATCTGGTCCATGTGCTTCTTTATTTCCTCGTTGTCAAACTATAGTTGGTTGAGTGTTATCTTCAGTGTATCATTTACTTGCTTTACCAATTGTAAATTTGTCGCATTTGCGCGAGCCCATGATTGAATCTCTTGTGCAAAAATGACTTGTAGTTTATACAATGCTTTTGTTGGGATCTCGAGAAGCACCAAGTCCAAGTGATATATTTATTTCAACTTCTTCTGTGCTATCTCCTCATCAATCTGCAACATGTCCTAAGTTATACAAAATTTTTCATTCCCTAATGCTACAATCTGGACCGTCTCCTGCACTAGAACTGTTGTTTGTTGAGTAGTCTGCTGGGGTTGTGCCCATTCCTTTTGCTGCGCTGTGTTCAATTGCAGTTGTGCCAATGTCTCCTTAAACTTTGTCATCTTCTTAATGATCTCTTCCCTTTTCTTCTCAACATCGTCCCATGACTCTGCTACGTGGTCATATACCTTCTCTGCGACGATCTCCACATCATCCTTTGTTAATGTTACTTCAAGGACGCTTTTGTGTGCCTTCATATTCTGTCGTTTCCTCATGTCTACAATACTTCCCTCTTCATGGGTAGTGTCTCTTTCTGCTCTGATGTACCTAGGATGTCCATGTCTGGTAGAATCCATCCTCCTAGTTCCTCATGC
>ML794441.1:164560-174997 GCA_009831015.1 Picea engelmannii | reverse complement strand
CACCCAACTGCAGGGTTGATCTTCACACCCAGCTGAAGATCTTACAATACAGAATGCTCTCACACACAACACTTCTCTCTCGCACAATACACAATGAACAACAAAGACAACCAACAACAAATGACCAACTCTGAACGAACCCATCCCAGGTCATATATACATTTATTTATACATTACATGACAAATTCTAGGTGTCAAAACCCTAGATCCAAAACCCTAGGAATCTAAAACCCTAGGTCCTCTTTGTCACACGTTTTTTGGGCTTCACCAACCTATCTTTCCATCTTTTCCATGAGGTCTCCAAAGTACTCGTTGACATCTTCATGTGCTTGTTGAGTTGTCCACGATCCATCTTCCTTGATGATTTTTCATCCTCGATCTTCTCATCCAACAGATTGTTTTCCCTTGCTTTGTTCCTTATTTTCTGCTTCTTTAACCACTTTGACCCAATCTCAGTCAATGTGCCTTCCGCGCAGTTTGCAGTTCGTCTTTTTTTTTACCTTTTTCTTCGCTTTCTTTCTTAATCCATAACCAAGGGCCAACACTCCTTTTTGCACTATGCTTTTCGATAATCTCACAATATTTATTGCAGGATTAGTGCTAACCTTTTATAGGTTTGAAGACGGTCAACTCTCATGCAAAAGTGATTTTCAAGGATCACCAATATTTTCAAAAGACATGCCTCCTTAAAAGCTTGAAGGAGCTTAATTTTTCACCGCACATGTCATGACGTTTGCCGCTACATCACCATCTTTAAAAAAACCAATTACGCCATGACATGATCACTTACCCTTTTCCTTCCAAGCTTATTCATCCTCCATGTATTGAAGTCCACCTTTCATTGCCTTATCCATCATGACTTCACACATGCCTACCTTTCTGAGTCGCATACAGTTTGCCCTATTTTCAATTCATATATTTTCCTTGCAAATAAAACCATTCAGTTCCCTTTCCCTGACTACATTATCCTGTTTTTTTTCATACAGATTGTTGCTACTAAGATCTTTCATCTATAGTCCTACCAATCATCTTGTACAACTCGTGTTGACTGATGTGGGATTCCTTAAGTCCTACCTTTCAACAAGTCTTGCCCCATCGACCTCAGCACCTTATCTGGGATAGAGACTAGAGTCCTTATGAGTTCCATGAGGCTTGCATGCCTTAATGGTAAGTTCTCTCACTGACAATCATGGGAATACATCAATGTACCTTGATCGTAGATCTTAAAAGTGGCTCGACATCAGCTCATTCATTTGCACTTCGCAATATGTGCTTAGGTACCTTGGCACTCATTGGCATCAATGGTGAGATTGCCTCGCATTGGTTAACGACATCCATCAATGGTCGGTAATACAATGAATTATTTTCATGCTCGACATCGCCACATTTATTCGCATGATTAGAATTGTACCATCAGGTTTTGTAGCAGGTGAAGACTATATATATTTTTCATGACTCCATTAGCAGTTGCAGCAGTACTTTTCTAGCCATATGAAAGTACCACAGTTCCACTTTCAGACTTCATCTTTTGATGCATAAAACCAATCAACAGTTCAGATTCCTTCACTTCACATTCCATGAGTAGAAGTCACATTTTTCATGATCTAGAAACAACTACATTCCTATTGCATGGCTCATCTAATTCTTGGGTAAGTGGAGGTTGTATGTTGTTTTCTACTCTTTAATCATGCAATTCATTACATGCTAGAGTGAATGAATTTGGAAAATTCCCTCACCATGTTCCATTGTCTTTCGCTTATTTGTACACCTAACACATCTTTAGTTGGAGGGGGATATTCATTACCATTTGATTCCATTTTCCACATGTCATCTCACTTACCATTGATCAACATGTCTCTTCCAAACTACACCTTGTTGCACCTTGATTCTAGATATTTATCTATTTTGGCATGATTCATGACATGAAGAAAAGGCTTTCTAATGTACATTGATGGTTCATCATTTCCAATGCATGTATGCTTTCAAATCTTATGTATTGCGGAAAAAACACAAGTAATGTTGTTAACACAAGAACCAACATTTGTCATATTCATGGTTGTCACACAAGAACCAACCATAAGAAAAATGTTGCCACTCATGCATTTCAGATCATGGAATGATTTCATTAAAAAATCCATCCCAAAGAATAACCATGCAAGGTTGCATGAGGATATGCAACCAGATCAGTTGGGGGAGGGGACTTTTCATCCTCTTTATTGTCCAAAAATATATAATCATGAAAAGCCAAAATTGAGAACGGAAGTTTTTATGCAAGGTTGCATGAGGGCATGCAACAAGTTTAGCTAGGGGGTATGTTGAGTCTCATAATTGTCGCATTTCCATCCTCTTTTCCTTTCGCCATTCTTCACATTTATCCATATTCTACCACTCCATAAACCATTCATTAATACCATTTTTGTAATTAAATATGGGTTTAGCCTTATTATTTTCCAAATCATTTATTTTAGTATTAAAAGAGAATTTGTGATTAAATATTAGAAAATTGACATATTTTTCATATATATCTCAAAGATTGTGTGAGCTTTGTAATGTAGGGATATTTGAAGTTTTCAACCAAGGAGTATTCAAAAGTTTCTAGAATGTTTTCTCCATCTTTTCGCAATTTGAAGGAGATAATTCAAGATAATTTTAAGGAGGAATATGATGAGAGGATTTGTGTAATTATAGAAAATTGGTTGAGAGAAAAGTGGAGAGGATTTGAAGGGATAAGTATTTTGTAATTATAGAAAATTGGTTGAGAGGAAAGTGGAGAGGATAGGTATTTTGTAAATATAGAAAATTAGTTGAGAGAAAAGTGGAATTGTAATTATGAGTTGTTTATCTTCTTTTCAAAGCACTCATGTATAAATAAGAGGGCTCTCTCCTCATTTTAGGAGGAGGAGAGGAGCAGAGGAAGTGAAGAAGAACATAATTAGTCTTTTCTCTTGAGATAATGAGTTAGTCATGGATTTCATCATGTTGTAATAGAGTTGATGTTTTAGATTGATTTCTCCATAATAGATTTGTTATTTTGAGTTGTTAATATAGATTTTATGTGAGCTCACATATGATTTTCATTTTTTATTTGTTATTTATGTTATAGATGATCTTTCCTTTGTCTAATCTCATGCTTTCTCAACCAGGATTAATTTATGTCATGCAATTTGATTTCATGCTTTCTCAATTAGGTGTAATTTATGCAATTTCACGCTTTCATTTATGTCATGCAATTCAATTTCATGATTTCTCAATCAGGTGTAATTTATGCAATTTCAAGCTTTCATTTATGTCATGCAATTTAATTTCATGCTTTCTCAATCAGGTGTAATTTATGCAATTTCATGTTTTCGTTTATTTTATGCAATTCAATTTCATTCGTCTGTTTCTTTTTCAATCATTAGATTAGGGTAGCTTGCTTTCATCCTGCATATATTGTGCTTTCACCTCGTAAGATTACGAACTCCCTGGGTTGATAATTTATGTCGAATTCATTAGCATAGAATTAGCTTGATAGGTCGACACAACCTGCTTCTTCCAAACACTCTTCTAACTTGTCAATGTATATGCCAAAAAGGGTAAGGGACAAGGGACAACCTTGCTTGACTCCAATATTTCAGTTAATTTCTTTCGACCAACCCTTAATGTTATTAAAATTGGCAATAATTTTCTCATACAACCTTATAGTAGCAACCCTCAACTGGAAATATACTTTTATCTCTTCCAACCTATCCCAAAAGTTTTTCCTGAGAACTATGTTAAAATATTTTCTAAAGTCAACAAAAAAACACAAAATATTGGTTTTAGTATTGCGTAACTCCTCTATATTGATCCTAAGGGTGACAATATAGTCCATAGTTGAATGATATATCCTAAATATGGCCTAGCCTTTAGCTCTTTTATCATGAGTTTCTAGCCAAAGGCTAATATTTTTTTCCAAAATAATTTTGTAAAGCTTGGCTAAAATTGGGCTAATCATAATGGTCCTATAATTAGAGGGAATGTTTCTATCTCCATTTTCAAAAATTAGTAGATTGAGGCTTTGCGTTTAGGATTTAGGGAAGCCCTTCTTGACTACTAAATTAAAGAGCTTGTGTATGTGAGGGATGAGGACATACCCTCCGATTTTAAAAATTTCAGCTTGGTAGACTTCAATGTCCTTAGATTTCTCATTTGCAAGCCACTTAACCCCAAACTGTATGACTTCCAAAGAAAAAATCATCCTATGTAGGAACAATAAGAATAGATTCCATGGCATTAGGGAAATTGTAAATACTTTTAAGATAGAAATTTCAGTCCCTTAAGGGAATCATATCATTTTCTTTAGTATTGTGAATTAGAATTTTCCTCCAGAACTTCTTAGGATAAATCTTAAATAGGTGTAAAAGTCGTTCTTGCATTTTATTTATATATTACCTTTTTTTCCTATTAATTATGGATTTGTATGTATTGATATTATAGAGTTTGAAGAACTCATTAGAAGCATCCCTAATGGATTCCTAGAAAGTTTCCATTATTTATCATACCAAGGGTTAGTTTTTCTATTCGTCATTTTACAGGACACGTCGAAATACAACTTGTTAATATAAGTGGAAAGGGTACTTGTAAAATTATGATAGAGGTCTTCAATCTTTTCCTTATAAGTTAGGAGATGTAATTCACTATTTAAATTGTTTAAGAAAAGATCAACTTTACTTTTGTCAAAAAGTAGTTGCCTTTGATTATTAGAATTTTCTTCAATGGTTCTCCTATGCATGACAAAGTTTAGAGCTAGGGTTAAAGGTCTATGATCAGAGCTAGGTTCATGGTCATTTAAAAGGTCAAAAGTTACTATTTGGTTGGAAATGGAGATATCATATATCATATAATCCATAACACCACTACCTAGACCATGAATACAAGTCATCTAGTTGGAGTTTGGCCACTTCATTACTCCATTGCAAATTATAAGGTCTTGAGAACTGCAGAGCTTAACTATCTTAGTACCAAACAAATTCTCAGTTAAGTGTTCAAATCTTATTTTGTAGCTATTAGCTAAAACAAGGTCCTCATCTATCCATAAAGGATTATGGTTGGAATAATTTCTTAAAATAATAGCTTGGTTAGTTGTAGTTCTAGCATTAAAGTCTCCTAGCAAGAGGATATTACCTTCATTTCACAAACTGTAAATATCTTGTTCTAAAGTATCATAGGGACAACTTATATCTAGATTGTTTTTCTTATAAAAAGTAGAATTAATAGGTGCAAAATAGCAAATTGTTATATACATCTTCTTAGCACTGATGTCTGAAATTTCCAGCCAAATGTACTGATTAAGAGGGTCGATCTTATGAAGTTGAATGTGAGGAGAAATGCTCTTTCTAATATAACAGGCTATGCCTCACATCTCTTTATGATATGATGTTTTGTTCCATGTCGACCACAAGAAAAATCCTTCTATGTTAGGTACCTTAGACTCTTCATGCTCCCATGTTTCAACTAGATAAATAATATCAATATCACTCGAGATCCAACTTAACATAGGATCTTTGCGCTTGGGAAAGCCATGACATTTCCAAAAATGGATCCTGAATGTCTCAAAATTCTATTTATTATGATCCTTCTAGTCTCTATCCCTAACAATAGATTTTAGATTTCAAATTATTTCCCATTTTCCTTCTTTCCTTCTTTCCTAGCTTATTTTACCTTTTAAACTTCCTTCTTAATTCAGCCTAGTCTTCAAGAATGAGGTCTCCATTTATAAATATTCCTTACCCTTTTAATCTCAGATATTTACTGAGTATGCTATATTTCTTGTCAATACAACTTACTTTGACATGGATCAACCTATCTTTTTGTTCAATTATTTTTCCTAGCCTCTTTGCTTCTATGAGGTAAGTTGTTTCAATTTTTGATTTATTTATTTAGTTCTTCTTTTATTATTGCTAGTGTATCCTCCTCTTTTTGTTCCTTTATACCAAAAAATATGATATTCAAGGATATTTTATTATTTTCATGATAAAATTTGATTACCTTATTTATTTCCTCATTGATGGGTTTGATATCCATTTTTTTTTTCTAGACTACTTTTTTTTAACAGAAAAGAGAAGTTTATATATATAAAAAAGGTGGCAACCAAGCTTATTTCCTAAGAGATACAATGGAGCTTGGAAGCCAAAATTGGTCGAATAGAATCTCCGTGATTTCTAGAAATTGAACCATCCTAATGACTAATACTTTGAGCAAAGATTTGTGCTTCAAAATTTCCACAAAATTTCCAGCATATAGTTTGTAATATACCCCTAAATTACATATACAGAAATGATACATCCGTTAATAGAAAAACTATTGAGAGTGTGTTACTCAATTCAAGAGTTTTCCACTGGCATGTTAAGATCAGGAATGCCAGGTGCTGGAGTGGGGGACACAAAAAATTCAAAATTGGTCGGAGAAGCCATGCGAAGAGAGGTGGCTCAGAGGTCTTCCACTTGTTGTTGAAGAACCGCTATTTCATCTTGCAGTTTCCCTAAGGATTGACGTTGATTAATGGTTTCCTCTCTTACTGTGATGACACGGGATGAGAGCCCATTGTAGCAGATTTGGATTTCTAATGTAGTCTAATGAGACTCTTCCATGTCCTCTTCCAACTTATCAACTCTACAAGACCATGGGGGTGGTTGAGAATCCATACCACAATAGTATGTTTTCTGACTTCGGAGGAGTGATTTCCACTCAGTATTGATTATGCAGAATAATGTAGTTGTCTCTGGAGAATGAGACAATATCTTTGAAGGATTCCATATATAGAAAATTAAATTCACTATATTTTCCTTCCCATTCAATCCTATATCCTGTATTTTAGCACTAAGAATCACCCTTAGATTGCAAGAGGATAAGCCCAATACACATCAAAAGGTTTGTGAATGTAAATTAATGATGAAAGGTCAAATGGACAAAACTCAGCATAAGAATGTTTTAACATAGAAAACTGGGCTAGCATGCATAAGAAAATGAGGTTTTGATTAACTTCAGCTAATGGTTTAAGCATAAAGGTGAATAGAAGGAAGACTTAGTGAGGAAGTTGGATAGGTCTTCTATAAGCATCATGCCTCCAAGCAGCTAGGAGAAGAAAAACTCAGTCACAAGAACTTCTTGAACTTAAAGTTTAAAACACTGAAAAAAAATTCATAGCAACATTATAATCAAACATTCATTATAACACAACCACAACATCTCATATGGATCATCCAATCATGAGCATTTCAAAGTAAGAGGAAACAAGATGATGAAAGGAAATTGACTTCTGTTAACAAAAATGTCTCAATTCTCATACATAACCAGAGAACAGCTCTACTTAGTAAAAATATTACAAAAAAGTAGCTATGATCAACCATCCAACCCTCCCATATCATTCATCTGATGTATTTATAATCAAGACAATAGCTGATGTCTTCTCTTTTCTGTTCTATTCCTTCTGTCAGAAGGAAACTCGGGTCAATCTGGGCCTGCAAGAAAACTGCCCTCTATGGTACTTTGGGCTGACATTTTTCTATCTCCTTGGCCAAACCCTCCATGCTTCCATTTAAGGGGGGTAGTCGATTGTTCAACCACTAGTCCTTATTTCATTAATATATTTCTCCTTGGGATCAGGATGTGGAAAAATTTCCCTTTGCGATACTTTAGGATGTTTGGATGGAAATCTCCCGAAGTGAGTTTCTCCCAGCCAAACCCTCCATGCTTCCATTTAAAGCGGTAGTCGATTTTTCTCTTTCCTCTAGTGATAGAGTGATCACGGTATGTTAACGTTCTGCTTCTCCTTGTGACGCTCCTTTGATGATTTGGCTTAATGCATAGTTTATGTTACCACACACTGATCTTTGATTGGACCCCATATAAGCACATGATTGTGGAAGTTTCCAAGGGTGGTTTGGTTCCAAACCACTTCGACCCCCGCAATCCACCACCAACTTCCACATACCTCTTTAGCTATACCGTGGTCTCGATTGCGAGACCGCTCTAATATTTTAGCATTCAAGCACTTTCTATCCCCACAATGAAGTGTGGCCATCGATCTTGTCGCAATCCGCGATATGGGAACACCCTGCTTTTGTTGACACGCGCTGCTCTCAGATGGAACCTACATCAACACGTGATTGCAGAGGTTTTCAAGGGTGGTTTGGATCCACACCGCTTCGACCCTCGCAATCCACCACCAACTGCCACGTACCTCCTTCTATATACAATGGTTTCAATTGCGGGATCGCTCTAGAATTTAACGTTCAAGCTTTTTTTGTCCCCGTAATGAAGTGTGGTTGTCGATCTATTGCAATCCGCAATCTGGGTAACCCTATTATTTTAGTGCCCCTACTACAATTTATCCATCTTCCAACTCCAGAATCCATTTAACCATGTTTAGAGATGGAGTCAATCTTGGTGCTTGGGAGCTTTGAATGCTGAGCAAGAATATCTTTCGGAGGACGATCTCCCGAATTAGATGTGATGGCCTGACATCATTGTGTTGTCACAGATACTGATGGATGAGCGCCATGTGTCTTGCACTTTGACACTTCGAGCTTCAGGATTTTTGGATTGTGGAGCATGAAAAACTTTTGGAGTAGTACGTGCTCAGAGTGATGTGGTAGCCTGAAATGACTATTATGCGTCCTCGGTAGATAAGTTCCAAGTGTCGAGTTTGAAAACACCCGTGGAGTGGTAGGCTTGAGGCAACATGTCATCCTGATGTCACTTCAGGACTTCGACTCTTTGGGACTTCTGGATGTTTGGATGGAAATCTCCCAAAGTGACTTTTGTTGGCAAGGCTTGCAGTTTGCATAGGGCAGTTTTCACAGTTTGCACAGGACTTGGTTTTTTCATTAATGTCAAAATTTAAAATGCCAAAGGGGGAGTTTGTTGGTCAGTTTTCACAGGCACGATGGTTCCTAATTTGGAGATCAGCAGGGCTTGAAGTTTGCACAGGACTTGGTTTTGTCATTAATGTCAAACGTTAAAATGCCAAAGGGGGAGTTTGTTGGTCAGTTTGAAAAAACACAGTGGTTCCTAATTTGGAGATCAACATGCCTCTCGACATACCGAAACGCGAAACTGCGAAGAACCCATGAGGTGAGCCTTTGGTTATAACTCGAGGTCACATGTGAAACGAGCCTTGGAAGAGGAGTCATCACCCTTAGCTTGAATTTTGGAGATCGGAGATTGACCAACACATGACACGTCATCCTAAGTAACGTCACTATGATACGTCACTCCAAGAATTTCTGTTTCGGGATTTTTTCATGGTAAGTAAAAAAATCCAACTTCACGAAGTCTCGAATGTTGAGATACCGAAAGGGACACACGTCACATGATCTACGGTTTCGAGATTTTTTGAATTATTGGAGAACATGAAAACTTGATGGCCAAAGTACCGAAAACCTGACAGCCATCTATCTCGATGAATGATTAAGTCATGTCTATCGGATTAAGCATTGGAGGGGTAATATAAGAGTCGTATATGACCAATGATTTGTCCCCGCGAATTTAATGAGAATCGTCTGATCTATGTCCACCAGATCAAATGTGAAGCCGTCAGATCATTTTGGGGATCGCAAGTTGGAGTGTCGAAATACTTCATCATAGAAATGTTGAAATGTCAAAATGCTGAAACATTGAAAGCCGAAATCCCAAAATGTGAAATGTCGAAATGTCGAAATGCGAAATGCCAAAATACCTTTTTGTATAGGTTGTAGTCACTGCCATTGGTCATGTGAGAAGGAGGAGCTAGCACCAAATTAAAGCTCCTTTTCGGAGATCACAACATGAAGAGACGAGATGTCTTCACCTCAGGATTGTCGATATGTGAATCACGAAAGAGCCTTTTGGTAAAGGCCCGTGGTCACAACCAATGGCCATATGGAGTAAGCACGAGACCCATCTTCTACATCGAACGATGTGGATTAAATACTTAAACTGATCGTGTGATTGTTGTTCTTCTAGATGCCTTGGCCAATAATAATCACTGTAAGGTACTTATTTAGTTATTGTAACTGAATCTTTGAAGCCTGAGGACTCGAGTGTACACTCTGAATGTACAGGGTAGAAATAAGTGAAATTTGGTGAGATGAATGTTGGTGTGTATGGAATTGATGGTACAGTCGTAGCTCTAAAGTAAAATTCATTTATGTAAATGAAGATAAATCTGAAATAAAATTATACAGGGACAGTGAGGAGAAAAGATGGGGTGAGAGGATTATGGGAGAAAGATGGCTCTGTAAAATTTGAGGAGAAAATTTAATGCTTAATCTTTGAAAAATAAGATAAGAGTTGGTTTGCAGATTCTTAGTGACAGAGAAGGATTCCAGGGTGGTAGGGAGGAGCAAGGGGAGACTGTAAAAGTCTCATGTACAAGTTAGTGCTTGTACATCTAGGATTTCTAGCTTCCATTCAGTAGGTATTGAAGAAACAGAG
>ML794441.1:139553-159443 GCA_009831015.1 Picea engelmannii | reverse complement strand
AAAGATTGCATGGGCTTCATTATAAAATCAGACTGCACAGGTTTATTGAGTATTATTGATAGGGGGAGTTGTTGTTAAAATGATACATATTTGCAAGTGATTTTCTTTGCTCAGGGGGAGTATGGTTGATTCATTTTCCATAGATGTCAAACGGGGGAGAAGAGATTTAAAGTTTTCCATCAATGCCAAAGGGGGAGTTTGTTGGCAGGGCTTGCAGTTTGCACAGGGCAGTTTGCACAGCAGGGTAGTTTGCACAGTTTGCACAGGACTTGGTTTTGTCATTAATGTCAAACTTTAAAATGCCAAAGGGGGAGTTTGTTGGTCAGTTTGCACAGGCACGGTGGTTCCTAATTTGGAGATCAGCAGGCTTGCAATTTGCATAGGACTTGGTTTTTTCATTAATGCCAAACTTTAAAATGCTAAAGGGGGAGTTTGTTGGTCAGTTTGCACAAGCACGGTGGTTCCTAATTTGGAGATCAACATGCCTCTCGACATATTGAAATGTGAAACTGCGAAGAACCCAGGAGGTGAGCCTTTGGTTATAACTCGAGGTCACATGTGAAACGAGCCTTGGAAGAGGATTCAACACCCTTAGCTTGAATTTCAGAGATCAGAGATTGACCAACACATGACACATCATCCTAAGTAACATCACTATGATACGTCACTCCGAGAATTTCTATTTCGGGATTTTTGCATGGTAAGCAAAAAACTCCAACTTCACGAAGTCCCGAATACCCAAATACCGAAAGGGACACACGTCACATGATCTACGGTTTCGAGAGTTTTTGAATTATTGGAGGTCATGAAGACCTGATGGCCAAAGTACCGAAAGCCCAACAATCATCTATCTCGATGAATGATTAAGTCATGTCCGCCGGATTAAGCATTGTAGGGGTAATATAAGAGTCGTATATGATTGTTGATATGTCCCCAAGAAGTTAACAAGAATCGTCCGATCTATGTCCACCAAATCAAATGTGAAGCTGTCAGATCATTTCGGGGATCGTGACTTGGATTGTCAAAATACTTCATCATAGAAACGCTGAAATGCTAAAATGCGAAAACGCCAAAATGTCGAAACACTAAAAGTCGAAATGCTGAAATGTGAAATGTCGAAACGCCAAAATGCGAAATGCCGAAATACCTTTTTGTATACATTGTAGTCACCACCATTGGTCATGTGAGAAGAAGGAGCTAGCACCAAGTTAAAGCTCCTTTTCGGAGATCTCAACATGAAGAGACGCGATGTCTTCACCTTAGGATTGTCGATATGCGAATCGCGAAAGCACCTTTTGGTAAAGGCCCGTGGTCATAGCCAATGGGCATATGGAGTAAGCACGAGACCCATATTATACATCGAACGGTGTGGATTAAATACTTAAACTAGTCGTGTGGTTGTTGTTCTTCTAGATGCCTTGGCCAATAATAATCACGGTAAGGTAGTTATTCTGTTATTGTAACTGAATCTTTGAAGCCTGAGGGTTCGAGTGTACGCTTTGAATGTACAGGGTAGAAATAAGTGAAATTTGGTGAGATGAATGTTGGTGTGTATGGAATTAATGGTACAGCTGTAGCTCTAAAGTAAAATTCATTTATGTAAATGAAGATAAATATAAAATAAAATTATACAGGGAAAGTGAGGAGAAAAGATGGGGCGAGAGGATTATGGGAGAAAGATGGCTCTGTAAAATTTGAGGAGAAAATTTAATGATTAATCTTTGACAGAGAAGATAAGAGTTGGTTTGTAGATTCTTAGTGACAGAGAAGGATTCCAGGGTGGTAGGGAGGAGCAAGGGGTGACTATAAAAGTCTCCTGTACAAGTTGGTGCTTGTACATCTGGGAGTTGTAGCTTCCATTCAGTAGGTGCTGAAGAAACATAAGTAGAAGCCTCATTTGGGTTGTAGCTCAGATAAAATAAGAATGTAAATAGGAGTTGGAGCTTGCCTTTCATTCATAAGAAGAAGAGGTTTTTCCCTTTTGTGTTTCCTCATGAAAAATCACTGTGTCACTGTTTCATTTATGTGATTGTATATTTATTGGTTCAATGTATTATTGCAAGTTAAATGTTAAAGGCGTGATTTATTGATTAATAAGTAATCTTCTTATAAAATGAAAGAAATTTTATACAACTGATTCACCCCCCCTCTCAGTTGACTTATCTTGTTCAACAACTTTCTTTCGGTTGACGTGGCAGCCTCTCATTACTTCAACGCTTCAGGCCTCAGGATATTTTTAATGTGGGCATGAATATCTCCCAAAGTGACTTTCTCTCGGTTGATGTGGTAGTCTCGTGTTACTTCGGGACTTCGAGACTTCGGCTCTTTGGGACTTTGAGATGTTTGGATGGAAATATCATGAAGTGAATTTCTCCTGGTTGACGTGGCAACCTCTCGTTAATTCAACGCTTTGGGACTTCGAGATGTTTGGATGGAAATATCCCAAAGTGACTTTCTCCTGGTTGATGTGGCAGCCTCTCGTTACTTCGACACTTCAAGATTTCGGAGCTTCTATCGCCGGCATGAGCATTTCCCAAAGTGACTTTCTCCTAGTTGACATGGCAACCTCTCATCACTTTGGATCTTCAGATCTTCTGTCTGGTCATTAATCCTTGCACGACTTTGAAACTCTTAATGCACGAGAGCCATTAATATGAACTATACATGGGATCTCCGTCGTTGAAAATTGAACTTGTCTTCTTGCTTGCATTTCGAGCTTGAAATGGACTACTCTAAATGTTGTGTTTTGTGCTCATGGTTGTTTCCTGTGAAAACAAAGGACTTGGTCAGCCTGCTCTAAGCTCAATTAAATGCAAACAAGATGACCAGTAATTCGAACCAAATCACGATATGTGTTTATCCTTCAAGAAAGTCATAAAAACTTTGTGAAAAGAATCAGTCAAGTAGGAAAACAAGTCATTGAACAAAATGGAAACCGACTTTATCAACCAGAAGAGGAAAAACTTATAGGAATGTATGTAGAAAAGAGAGAGACGGGGCAGAGGTGTAAACCTAGGTCTTAACAAAAACTACATATGACCCATGTCAACTTTATGTGATAACACTGTCCAGGATGAAAAATGCATTCAAATTGGAGTCGGATCCAAACAGGAGAGGGGAGCCAAGAGAGTCCCCAAAAAAGAAAGAGGTTACTAGAGAGGAAAATCATGGAATGGGATGGAAAAGGGTGATACTATTGATATGAAGAGTTTCTTCTATATGCTTTACAATGAGATTTGCTTGGTGATCTGCTTGTGAGTTAAAATATCTAGAAAAATGAAAGAGATTAATGTCACCCATGGATTGGGTCTCCTCCTTTATCCTAGAGAGAATTTTTCTAAGGGAGAGATTAGAAGGAGCCTTATTATGCACCATATATGATATAATGAGTCGAGAATCCTCGATTATAGTGAGGGGGGAGATGCCTCTATCCTTAGCTAGATTCAGTCCTTTGAGGAGGGTGTAAGATTTCGATTGATTGTTAATGGCATGGCCCAGGATCCAAGCATAAGATAGACCCATATGACCTCCTGGGATGAGAAACACCCCTCCTACATCTGCTTCCTCGGTGTTTTCCAGACTACTTAGGGAAAAATTATTTTAAATTATTTTGTATTATTTTGGGTCTTCAGTATAAGCCGTTCAATCATCGGTACTGGATTATTTTAATATATTTGGGGGAAGAACTTTAGGTTTAATATTATTTTTAATTATTTCATTTTCTTATTTTTTTTTTCTTTTTTTTTTCCTATTTTTTTTTGTTTTACTATTTTCCTATTTTAATTATTTCATTTTCCTTATTTATTTTCCTATTTTATTTTTATTTTTATTATTTTCCTATTTTTACTACGGTAATTGGCCAAAATGTCTACACGAGCCTTAGGTCCTATGCCTCATCTAATTGCTTACACAAACTAAGTAAGGGGGGGGAGGGGGACTATATAAACCATACAAAATTTATGTTTCACAGAATGTAAGAGATGCAGTATGGAAATAAATATCACAACATCAATATGAATCACATGTGAAACATTTATACAAAATTACTCAAGTAGAACAATTCAATAAATTCAAAGAGTCACCATGATATGGATATCTCAATCAACATATTTGTGAAACTTAAACCATGGTATGTTAGGCCTATCATTGTCCATGACACATGTTATCATTACATTGAAAAATGTGAATTGCGTTATGGCACTTTCATTGATTTTGGTAAAATCTTTTGAAAAGATTCACCTCCTCCCACAATTTGTGTTTTTATATCCCAAATTCTTTGTGAAAAAGATAGTGATGGTTTACTTTACCATGAAAAATGTGTTGGTGGAAAGAAATTCAATCATGGTGTAAATTTGGATTTATTCCATTCTAAGTACCCTATCAACATAAATGATCCATCATTATCAAATATAACTATCAATTGGAAGAGACACAAATATGTTACTCTCAATGTTCATTCTTTTTCATTAACTGCTCTCTCTAAAAATATTGATTTTCTAGAGGATAAAATATGTGTGATAAATTTCTTGAAGAAGTTTGAAAATTAGATTTATAAATACACCAAGCATTCACATAGAGAAAGGCGAAAAGACCTATAGTTCAAACAATCTCATGAATTTTTTCCATCATGGGAAATTTTGTCGATGGTTGATTTTGTTGAAAACTACACATTTGCTACACATAAAGATATACAATAGTGAATATTATCATTCCAACCAAGTGTATACTTGTCCATGTTCTATATAGACACGCACAATGCAATGTTGATGATATAGAAAGCATTGATGATAATCATCATTAGATTAAAGAGTACCATTTCTATATTAGTGATGATCGTGCACATGATGCACATTTTGTTCAACATTGTTTCTATGCAATTTATGATTCATTGAATAAATGCAGGGTTGAATTCAACCAACATTGGATATGGTCAAATGATTGTGCAAGTCAATTTAAATCCTTGCAATCATTACTTTGGTTGTGTTGCCTTCAAAAGAGAACACAAATTTGACATTTTTGGAATTTATTTGAAACTAGACATGGAAAATGAGAGCATGATGTGTGTAAAATGATCACTTCAAAGGTGGAAAATGAGTGAATATGTTAACTGATTTGTATCCATTAATAAATTTGTTCAATGGTTTAAATTGAATTTAAACCATAAAAATAATCAACGATCAAGTGATGTGCATAAGTGTGTATATAATTTTTTTAAATTTTTTTTGTATTTTTATTGAAAGTATATTTTTTAAATTTCTAATAATGATTGGAATGTCAAAATGTCCTTAAAATATACTAACCCTTCAAATCTACATATTCTTCAAACCACAAGTTCTTTTGGAACATTAGAAAATGAAGAATGTAGATAGTACTAGATTTGGGTATAAAATCTAATGGCGTCCCAACATTAATATGTTGCACACAATGTTGGAAGTAAAAGTAGAAAAAAGTGCAAAATTAACATTGATAGTTCAATGACCCTTTAGTTGAGTCACAATTTGACACAATTAGAGTGTCACGTGGAAAGATTTGTTTTATTTAAAGAAAAAAAAAAAGATGCACTAGCTACATTTGAGTGACATTTTTTGCTTCTTAAAATATTTATCATTTGTCATAATACGATGATATTTTTCTAGTATTCCAATATGATGTCCCCAAACAACATTAATTTCATCGTTGTGAATACCAAAAAAAGTTGGAGTGTGTGACAACATGTAACCTAAATTTTGACGATATTTTCTATGTATTGACATTGTTTCTGATGTTTATGTTGTTGTGGAGATGAAAAATTCATTAGTTATTTGATGATATAATGTTATAATCTGACAATTTTTTAGAAATTATTCACAAGCCCAATGATTTGAAGTGTCAAAAGTTCGACAAGAAATGTCATTTAAAAAAATGTTTAAAAATTCCAAGTTACATGTGAGTAGCTATAGCTCATATCACTTTCTCATGTATCATACAAGTGGATATTTTTCACAATCAACATGGTTAAATAACAAAAAAAGGTTCAAAATGTTTCTCCACAAAATAAATTTATTGCATATAGAAGTTACTTCAAAACTAGGGCATTTCCACAAAATAAATTTATTGCATATAGAAGTTACTTCAAAACTAGGGCATCATTTTCTAACTTGCAGATAACATGTAAAGTGAAATATAGTAAACTGTAGTAACACCTACCTGGAACCATAACAAGATGGCACATTATGCCTCAAAGAAACTCAAAGCATTAATACTTTGCATTAAAGAAAATATAGCTCCAAACTAACATGTTGTTAGACTGTAGGCTGGAATTTCTAGTTAGGATGGATCACAATGTGCTAACATATGGAAAATTGAGAGAGCTCCTCTAAGAGATTAGCTCTAAAGAGGTTTTTAGGAGAGTTGAGTTGATAGGTGGTAGGAGTGTGAAACTAATGACTTCTCAAAAAATCCTAACCCTTCTAATTCTCCACATGAAGGTGGTTTAGCCCACTAATATGGTGATTTTGAAAAATAGTCCTTATATTTATTATTGGAATTTAATGTTACAATAAAAAGATGACTTGTCGAGATTTTTAAAGTTTTGTATTCATTATTTAATAGGACAATTTGGGAATTGTTTGATAGTATGTTCTTAAAAAATGTAGGAATTGATAATAATTCATGTTAGGGGATTCTAATTGTTTCCGTACTAAAGTTTTGAATATGGAAAAAATATGCTACTACAAACTATACAAAATCTGCTAATGCGCTATTTTTTTGTTTTGTTTTGTTGTATTTATTGGATGAAGTGTGTGTGCAATTTTTAAATTGGACCAATGGAAAAGCTTTGTTAAAATCAACACTTTTGGGGGAATCTACTTTTTCCTTACATTTCAACTAAATTAAAAATAATAATCTAAAAATACCCTCTTAAAGAGGACAACTCAAGCTTGTGCATCATAACTTTTCTAAAATTTTCATTTGTGTATTTTTCAAGATATTGATTTTTCATTTAAAACAAAAAATATATATACATTTTAGAAGAAAACTAATTAAAACTAATAAATTAGAAAAAAAATAGAAAAAAAATCGCATGGCCAAAAAATAGATTCAACGTTGAATCTAATGGTATCTGATTGGGTTGTAAATTTTTAATGTTTCATAGGGTCTACTTCTTCCAAAGTTGAAGAAACTTGGAAAAAACTACGATGGTTTGTTTATGAAGTGTTTGCATGTTTTCAACCAAAACAAATAGTTTGGTTGAAAGTTAAGTTTAAAAAAAAATAGTATAGACCCATCTTAACTCTGGTTCTACGAAGCCCCGAGAGGGATCAAATCTCTCGTGGTGCAAACCCTTCCTCCTTAACGTTTTTTAGAGAAAAAGGTTAGAGTCGACATATACAATTTTCATTTACTTAATTTTTATTATTATTATTTAAGAGTGACACGTGTCAGCTCCACATTGAATTTAGGCACAAAATCACACATCAACCTAATATTGGGTTGTAAAATGCGCCTCTCCACGCAATAAATGACTTTTTGGCTGAAAAGTTAAAGTTAAAGATTCCATGACGAATAGACAATGGGAAAAAAATATTCATTTTCATTTCACACAAAATTGGTATTTATACTTTCACCTGAAATACTAAATATCCAAATAAAACATGTACACAACTTTCTTATTTCACATTTTGAGATTATTTCACATTGTTTTGGGGCTTGAGATTATACTTGCAATTTATTTGGAGGTTGAAGTTTTTTGTTTCTCCAAGATTTTGGGGCTTAAGATTATATTTGCAATTCCTTTTGAGGTTGAAGCTCTTTTTGGCTATAAGATTTTGGGTTGTTTTTAAAAAATATCTTGCATTTTTCTTGACTTAAAAACTAAATAAGCATGGGAATTAAATGGTATGTCAAAAGAAACGTGATTCACCTAAAATTTTGATCTCCATAATGAACATCATAAGATATACATGACAAAAAAAACTTTTGAAAATTGGAAATGTCGATGATGATAATGTAATAAAGAATTTTCATCTTAATGTTGATAAAGATGATATTGAAAAGAAAATTGAAAATTTTGAAAATATTTCACAATAAGAAAGGCATTTGCATCTTAATGTTGATAGAGATTATGTTGAAGAACAAATTGAACAATAAGAAATTGATCAAGCGTAAGTATGTATATATCATAATATGTATACAATGAAATTCATGTTTAGAATGCAGTTAATTATTATATCCGTAGTTGATTTTAAGTTTTTATGTTTAAGGATTCAATAATTTTCTATGTAAATATATCTATAATTGATTAAAAAAAAATTGTGTTTAAAATTCAATATTCATTATGTTTTAATTGAAACTTCAATAAATTATTTAATTTATAGATATGTATATGTTCACGTTTAAATTTGATGAGCTTCTAAATATATAGGTGCACCATGTAACATTACATAAACAATTGGTAGTTGCATGGTATCAGTATTGATGATGCCATCTTAAATAACATCAAGATCAATGACTTGGGGCCCAAACAATTAGACCATGATATACCATATCATGTTGGACATATTTTTGACTTGTTTTGATAAAGTCCAAGAAGTTAACCATTGTTTCATTGTTGGGAATTAAAAAGTTGACAAAAGTGGTAAAAGTAAATAAAGATGCATTCAAAAACTGTTGGAAAATCATAATTACATGATGTTATTACTATACACAAAGCAATAAAAAAACTATTGTTTTATTGATGACTACATCAAAATGTTTATTACAAAACATGGGAAAATTGTTGGGAACCTTTCCAAAGACATTGCATAAGTAAAAAAATTTCAAGGTTCAAATAGATGTGAATTATGAACTTGTTTGTTGGACAATTATTTATAGGCAACCTTATAAGGATACACTTCCAAATGGTGTTAGAGATATGGTGCTTGAGTATTGGGTAGCAATTTCCTGCATTTCACCAAACATAAGAGATGTGGTGCAGTAACAAATATCACGATGTTAGTTTGAATAACATGTGAAAAAAATATTTGAAATGAACCAATCAGAATTGTTCAATAAATTCAAAGAGAGTCATTGTGATATTGATATCCCAATCAAAACATTTGTGAAACTTAAACCATGGTATATTAGGCCTATCATTGGTTGTGACACATGTTATTATTGTTACCATGTGGAAGTTGAATTATATCATGAGAAATTTATTGATTTTGGTAATTTTTTTGGAAAGATTCACCTCCTTGCACAATTCATGCTTTCATATCCCAAATTTTATGCCAAAGAGAAGGTGACGAGTTATTTTACCACAAACAATGTCAGTGGAAAGAAATGCAAACATTGTGGAAATTTGTCTTTATTCCATTCTACTACGATACAAATGATCTATCATTGTCAAATATAATTGTCAATTGGAAGATATACAAATATGTTACTCTCCACATTCCTTGTTTTTTTTAAGTGATCTCTCTAAAAAGATTGATTTTCTAGAGGATAAAATCTATGTGATATATTTCTTCAAGAAGTTTGAAAATTAGATTTATAAATACACCAAGCATTCACATAGAGCAAGGTGGCAAGATCTACAATTCAAAGAATCTCATCATAAGTTTTTTACGTTAGGGGCAATTTTGTTGATGTTTGATTTTGCAGAGAACTACACATTTTCTACATAAAAGGAGATACAAAGTGAATATTATCATTATGGCCAAGTCTCTATACTTATCCATTTTCTATATAGATATGCACAATGCGATACAAATGATATAGAAAGTAGTGACAATAATAATCATGTGATTAAAGAGTACCATTTATGGATTAGTGATGATCATACACATGATACACATTTTGTTCAACATTGTTTCTATGCAAGTTATGATTCATTGTATAAATGCATGGTTGAATTCAATCAACATTGGATATGGTCAGATGGTTGTGCAAGTTAATTTAAGTCCAAGAAATCATTTTTTTGGTTGTGTCACCTTCAAAAGAAAACAAACATTAGACATTTATGGATTTTCTTTCAAATTGGACATGGAAAATGAGAGCATGACAGTGTAGGGGCATGTGTAAAATTATCACTTCAAAGGTGGAAAAAGAGAAAATATGTCAACTGATTTGCATCCACTAATAAAATTTTTTGATAGTGTAAATTGAATTTTAGCCACAAAAATAATCATCGATCAAGCAATGTGCATTGGTGTGTACATATGTTTTTCATAAATATACCTTTTGTACATGGATTTGTTGATGCATATTTAGGTACAAATTGGACAAACTGGACATAGTGTTGGACATACATTGATTTGTTGATGCATAATGGGCTCAAGATGTGGATCACAGAAGATCTACAAGTGGGTATGTGTTTAACCTATTTGGAGGAGCAATCAGTTGGATGAGTAAAAGACAATCTGCAGTGGCACTCTCAACTATAGACACTAAATACATGGTAACCACTCATGCAAGTAAGGAAGCACTATGGTTACAGAGATTGTGTTCAGGTATTCGGTTAGTACAACAAGTTGTAAGGATAGATTGTGATAGTAAAAGTGCAATATTCCTGGTGATGAACCTAGCTTAACATTCTAAGACAAAGCATATTGATGTTCAGTATCAATTTGTGAGAGACATGGTTGAAGACAAGAAGGTGTTGCTGGTGAAGCTGGACACCTTGAAGAATGTTGCAGATTCACTTACAAAGTTTATGAGTACCGAGAAGTTTTATTGGTATTGAGAAACAATGGGCATTACTTCCTTAGATCATTGATCAAGAAATTTTGTGGCCCTTGGTATGCAAAGAAAACAACAAGTGGGAGAATGTTGGGTATGTGTTATATTCTTTGCACATGGTTCAGTGGGAGGGGGGTCATAAGGGGGTTGCGTAAATGGCCCCATAAAGTAGGCCCAAAGGACCCCATAAAGCAAAAAATCATCTATAGGTTTTTATCAAGAGGTTTTTATCGAATAGTTTTTCTTGGTATGGTTTTCTCCTTTGGCGGTTTTATGAAACACAATTTTGTGGTCCATGGTAATGTAATTATGGTTAAGGAACAATGGTTGAGTTCTAATCCATGTTTAATGGATTAGTGGTTTTTTGGATGTTGCGGGATCCTATATATATTGTATTTTAAACAATGAAGACATAATATAAGACTTAGAGGTGCGACTCTAAAATAGGTTGGTGGTTTTCCCGATTGGGATTCTAGGGTAAATCTTTGTGTATATGTGTGATTGTAATTGTTTTATTTTCCGTGTTAAGAATATGTGTGTGCATTCCATTACTGTAACAGGTTTAAAACTTACATGGAATATGTGGTGATGCATGAGCTCGTCACTCTGATTATCTTATATGGATTATATTGCACATTTTCTTACATTTACTTAATTTTGGTTCTATTTTGTAATGAAAAAAAATTGTAATGTAGTGATATTTATTGTCCGGTTATTGAGTTTTTATGAAATATTAAAATATGAAGCTTTTTATTTAGAATTTGAATAATTCAAGTAGTTGTAAGGCCAAAATCCAAGGAGCATAAGCATAAGTATGAAATTTGTAAATAAGCACGGGGCCTTTGGCTCTCGTTTGATTTGGGTTGTGTTTGGATCCATTTGATTTGGGTTGTGCAGTGTGGATAGTTGTGCAGTGTAGGATATGTGAATATAATGAAGATGTAAGAGCTTGACCAATCAATTTAATAAATAGTGCACACTTGTTTGTTTTCCTCAGAAAAGAAAAAAAAGCGTAATTTTTTATTTCAAGAAGAAAAAAAATCACATTTTGCATAATGCACGACCTATCATGCATTTGGGCTTTATATATTCCATTCAAAGAAGATTGTGACTAAAAATTTCGATTTCATCAACATATTGAATCCAATGGATTTTGCAAAACTAGTCCCTAGCAAACCATACATCCTATGTAGTAACCATTTGTTTTACATTGGCACCTTTGTTCATCTCCAAAACAACCTCGGTGTAATAGTGCACATTTGTTGTGGTTGTTTGTGCTAAATTTATGCTTGTTTTTAATTGAAGTGTGTAATGGTTTTCTATTAATATTGAAATTGAATTTGTTTATAGAAAATGTGGATACCTTATTGCATCATGTCGTATGTTACATTATCAATATTTTGACCTGTTATCCCCATTTTGTGGGATAACTAAGGATACGATGTCTCGAGGCCCTCAGGTTGCATATATGGAGTGTTGAGAGACCACATGACTAGAAATGTCCACTTGCACATGTGGAAGCTCGCTTTATCACCACACTTTGGATCCATTGTCAACCCATCCACCACACTAGCTAGCTTTTGGAAGGCACATGGGTCTTGCTCCATGCAGTACAAGTCAGGTATTGTGGCAGGTAATCACCCTAATATTTGAGGCATTCAAGCATGTTGTATTGAAGTTGATTTTTATTATAGAACGCCTTCTTGGACATTATGCTTTTGACCATGTTTCACCTTGGTGAGTGTCATTGATTTCCTAGTAAGTGGCCAACTTTTGGGGAAGGGGTGCAACTGGTTGTCCCTTGAGGGGTCATCATACCATTCCTGACCATACTTATAACTTTCCGCTCATTACATTCCCATCACATTTCCCTCTTCTAGGCCCTTTGACTTTAGTGACCCAAGAAGGGCATGTATCTCATTTCATGGGAAGAAGGGGTTGAAAGCCCAAGGGGATGGTGACTAGAAAAAGATAAAAGCCTAAAATATAAANATATATATATATATATATATATATATATATATATATATATATATATATATATATATATATATATATATATAATTTAGTTACTAAAATAATATAAAATATTAACATTTTTAATTTCTTCATAAATTTAAATTATTTTAATAATATATTATTAATGTCACATCATGTTCTATTAATGAATTCTCTGGAAATACAATATGCAATATAAGTGTGTAACACCCCATTTTTAATCATGTGATTAATTTGTAATAAATTATGTTTATTACTGATTTTATCTCAACTTGGAGATATTATTGCCATGCAATGGCATATACATAATTTTAATGTATTATTGCTTGAAAAAGAAAAGTCAAATCAACTAACTGAAGGGTGGAGCCTAGTTACAAGCCATGATGCCACAAGATGGAATAGTGAGGGGGCCTGGAGGGGGTTCATCATGCTCAAGAACCCAATCCTCCTTGTTGAATTATTTATTTTTGGAAATAACCAGTTATTTCCCTTTTTACTAACTCCAAAGCAAATCAGTTAATGGAAGGGGGATTGGTAGTTGAACAACCAACCGCCCACAATGAATGGAAGCATGGAAGATTGGCTAAGATAGTAGAAAACCGTCAACCCAAGGTATAACAAAGTACCCATCTCAGTCCCCCATGATTAACCCATGGGTTCCTTCTGATAGAAGAAACAAAGGGGTAGGTAAAGAACCTTCTAGGGAAGGAAAAGGAAGAGACACATGAGGGGGTGAGAGAGCAGTAGGGAAGGTCTTGAGTAGGGAGGGAAATAGAGGAAGAAGGAGACGAAGTAGAGGGACTTGAAGCTCTGAAGGATTTTGGAAAGAATGTTACCGAGTGTTACACCATGCTCTAGGCCTAAGAAGAAGGCATCAACGGAGAAGATAGGAAGATAGGGCAAGAGAACTGTGAAATTACAGGAAAAAGAGAACCAAAACCCAACCTGTGCATAGAGGGTTGAAGACTTGATGTTTGTTGGGAAAATCAGTGGCACTGAGAAAAGGGAGGAAGCTGAGAGACTCTAGAAGTAGTGAATACACTCCATGATGCACTAAAGAAAATTGGGAAGGAATTTGAGGATTCTATGGAGGCCCTGGGTTGGTAAGAAAAATAGGTTTTCTGCTAGTGATTGATGTGAAGGAGAGAGAGGCCTTCACATAGTCAAATTCATGAGATATCATATTTTTCCCTTTGGTGGTATCATGGCTTGGCATGGGGGTGGCCATATGGTAGAGAGAACTAGTGCATCTAAGCCTGTGGTTGGGTGGAAAAGTGCTAATCTTCAGTGAGTTGGTTGGTTGACAGATTGTAACAAATAATTCCTTTTTTGTATATTATTTTATGCTCTGTAAAATATTAATTTTGCATGCTTGATAATGAATGGAATTGTGTTTCCTATTTAAGCAGTAATGTATCGGTGGGATGACTTGAATGTGAAGGGAAATTAAGTCCTATAAACTAGAAATGGAATGTATGTATGCTCAAGTAACATGAAACTCGTGGTTTAAATCCATGTAATGGCATGAATTGTCCATGTATAGAAATGAAATTTATAGGTTGTATATGGGGCCTCTTGGGCATGAAATTGTTGAGGAACTCGCATAGTCGAGATTTTCCATTTCCCATTCAGAATCCTTAAAAAAGGATTATGAGGAAGTAAGTCTGAATTTGGATTGATAGCAGGTTGCGGAGCTAGTGGATATGGGCAGTTCCTTGTGCATGTTAATGGAGAAATCCAAATATGAAATTCCTTAGTGCATGAGTAGACGGGTGGAACCACAATATCTGGGCTAATGGAATTTTGATATGTCTAAGAAGGGACTTATCCAAAAATTTTGAATCTCGAATATAGAACCCAAAGGCGGAACCTTAAATCTGGAGAGCAGACATCCAGAGAATTCAGAAAAAGGACCTTTTGGGGAAAAGACCTGATCTAAATACAAAACAATGACCATCGAAACCTTGCGCAACGATGACATCATGGTGATGCGGAGTCCACGTGGAGATGATGGGAGTACCACATGGCGTGATTCAAGTGGCAGGGCATCCTCATTAGCAAGCCATAGTGATAGTTCACGGGCCAGAGGTTGGATGACAAATATATAGATGTTTGAACCTTCTAGATCTAGATATTCAGAAATCCATAACTTCTTATAAATGGATTTTATTGAAAATTTGGATGTTATTTCAGTGATGCCACAACAACATCCTTTGTCAGCGTCTCGTCAAGAGCCACATTAGTAGGATCATAGGCCAATAGGGCCACAATGGAAAAATGCATGGTGGTGGACTCTTGATAACAAAAGTAAGAGAAGGAACCATGAAATCTGGAAATCCAAAGATTTGTAAAAATGGCCTTTTGCAAAGTGTCAGATTCTGGATGCCACGTCAATAGTGACACATCAACATGTTGAATAAGATTCCATGATAGACGACACACCAACATCGAGGGTCATAGATACCATTTCAACATGACGATGTCAGGGACCTACCAGAGGCCACATCGACAAGAGGGATTGTCAACAAAATTACGTGGTAGGACATAAGGGCAGAGGTCAGATGGTGGAACTGAGAGGCAGAACTCATATCATTCAAAAATCCGGAGGCTCACAAAAATGGACTTTTTGCAAAGTGTCAGATCTCGAATTCCATGCCAGTGAGCTCATTCAGATGCCATTATAGTAGTGGTGTCAGGTGCCACATTATCATAAGCCCACCAATAGTGCCAAGGTGGTAGGTTGTGAGGTAGCAGTCGGATGGTTAGAACCATGACCATCCAGAAGATCCCAAAAATAGAATTTTTGCAAAGCTCAGATGCCAGATTCCACATCAGGAAACCCATGTCATGCCATAATGGTGCATAGGTGTCATGCCATATCAACTAAGTGACATGTCAATAATTTACAGGTCTGCCGACGTAGATCAAGGAGCGGATCTTGAGGTAATTGGATGATCGAGATTTCTCTTGGGAAAAGCGACAGATGGTGGAACCAAGAGACAAAACTTGAACCATCTTGAAATCTGAAGATATGGAATCTCAAATAAATGGATTTTTGGAAAAATCCAAATGTCAGATGTAGGATGGAAGAATGGTGCATTGAAACTTTGGCCATCTGAATATTCGAAGATTCGAGATTTCTTAAAAAGGGAATTTTGGAAATCATTGGATGTCAGATGGTAAGATGTGGTAAGATGTGGAACCTTGACATGGTGGAACCTTAACCCTAAAGTGATAGGTGGATGTCAGGTAAGAAGGACATGTCGATACAACGTGGGTAGCACATATGATAAGACCTAATCCATGTTAACATTTGAAACCAATGAGGAGTTTCCAAGTTGAGGGAAACATGTGGAAAGGACAGGGGTCCTCTCATGGTGAAGTTGAGACAACAGGTAAAGGTTATTGATCGAGCACATTTGAATCTTGCTATTAATCTGGACCATTGGATTAAATAGACCATAGTTGTCAAATCTGTCAGACACGAGAGGCCTCGTTAAAGGTCATATTGTTGTAAATCTCACTAGTGACCTGGGTCATTGATCTATTTGAATTCGCAGTCATTTGATCTAGAGAACATGCAACTTGTATCTAAGGGGGGCATGAGGACATGGAGATGGGACCCACCCATTTCACATCTAGTGGTTCATTGATAGGTGGAGGCCTATCATTGGGTACACATCAACATGGATAGACACATGGGATACTATCAGGTGGAAACTAGGTACTGTTGGTACGTGCGTTGGCTATGAAATTAGGAAATCTAGGAATTCAGAGGATCCAGAGTTTCTATTGAATGGGGCTATTGCAGAGGTCTGGAGTGGATGTGGGAACCATGTGAGCGGAACCTGGACATTCAAAGATTCATAGATCTAGAGATTTCGATGAATAGGGACGTTTAAGAAGTTCGAAGTTATAGATATCGGATATCCATAGGTGTAGAGAATGTTGGATGGCCAGATATCCAGAGGTTTGAAAAACATGGATATCTAGGATTTTAGAAAATGTAACCAAGCAACGAAAGAATGGGTCCATGTCAGTTGCTACGAGTAAGATGGGTCAACGTGGATACCCAATGAATTGTTGATGTCAGACGGTACAGGTGGAGTCGCACCACATGGGCATGATGATGTCAACATGAGGATAGATGATGAAATCTTTGAAGGGCCATAACTTTCTTCCCAAAACTCAAAATTGAGCATATTTACAGTAGTTGGAAATCTCTTGAGGAGCATAACTAACTTATGATCTCAGATATAGGTTTAGAGATACCCTTGAGAAGAATAGTTAGAGAAAAGTATTGATAAAAGTTTACACCCCACCAACCTAATGAGGGTTTAGGGGGTTGGGTGTGTTACAAAGTGTGCTCAATATACTTGTTTCTTATCTATGACATCATAATCTTATAAAATCTCTTCCCATGTCACTCTATTATCACAAATGTTACCAATGAATTTTAAAAAGTTGGACAAAGATATTTGCGATTAAGTTTTAAGAGTGGAAGAACTTGAAACACCTCTTAATCATTTTTCTAAGTATTTTCTTTTTTCTTATCTTTTAATTTATATATATGTTATTCAATAACACCAATATAGTATGTATGTTTCATAGAATATTTTATCAAAATTTAAATAACAAAAAAATATTTTACATATTTAAATAACTAGCATTTTATCCATCTTAACTTTAGATTTATCAAAACTTATCAAACTTAGATTTAAACTATTTATGAATACAATTTTTAAGAAAATAATTTTATATTAAATATGGAACATATTTAACTTTATGTCATCTTTTATTTTTAGTAAAGATGAATTCTTCTCTCAATAATTTAAATATGACTGGATTTTCTTTTAAAAATGTCTCAATCCATTACCTAAATTTATTATTAAATAATTTTATTCCCTTTTTAAATTTTTAGGAGGTTCACCTTTTCTTTAAAATCAGAATGAGGATTTCGATGTTTTTGGCAATTCCTTCTTAAATAGTAGAGAGAAAGAAAATTTTAACTCCATAACAACATCCCATAAAAAGAGCAATAACAAATACTTGTACCAAATCTCAAGTAAAACACAAAATCCTGACATCAGTTACAAGGATTCATTATTATTATTATCAGACTGCAACACCATTCTCTCACTGTAATAAAATTTAATTTAACATTTTCTTAATGTCCATTTTTGGGCTCATATATAATTTTGATCCCAGTAACAATTTAAGGTTTGTTTTGAATGGTTTTATATTTTTCTACTGAAATCAATTTCTATAAGTTTAGGGGAAATTGATAATTGACATGGCTTCGTAATGTTTAGTAGAAGTTGAAGCCGAGAATTTTGAGTGTTTGATAAAAACTTAACAAGTATCTGAATGTGGAGTTCTAGTAGGTAGATGGTGCATGGTACGAAGTCACAGGGAGCAGTTACCTACAAGGCACCCATTTTGAAAGGGCTATTTAACATTGTAATTTTGGGAGAAACAAATTTTTTTTGAAGATAATATTGAGAATCCCTTAGGGCCATTTTGAAAGAGAGAATTAATTTGGTTTCTTGTAGTCTTTTACTATGAACTACTTCAAGTAAACTATGGTTGTTATAAAGTGTTGCAACAATTGTTTTTTTTGCATAACTAGACTTTTTTGCTTTGAATAGATAGCCTTTACAGTTACCATTGTTCTCTTTAATGAATTGTTCTAAGATGATGAGCATATTTGTATGTATTAATCGTAGTTAAGATTTATCTAATTATGCCTTCATATGTATATGTTATCAGTCTCTGCCCCTTTTTACAACTATCTAAATGAAGGATTTATGCAGGGACTACTAACTCTCAGGTTTGTTCATTTGTTAACTTTAGCGCTCCTAGCTAGGATAGGCTAGTCTATAAATTTTATTTTTAGCATTTAGCTTAGTTTTCATTTGCATCACCTTGCATCAAACCATTCACTCATCCTCGTACCAATACTGGAATTCGAGTCAAAATCTGAATGGATCTCCTAAAATAGTGTGAAGTCTAATTAGGACCTCATACTGGGGAGTACCCCCGTCTATTGAAGGGATTTTTTCCCACCTCAACAATATATTAGAGGATGCATAATTTGTTGTACCAACAACTCGATAATATAAAGTAAGGTTTATACCATCCCATACCTATACCCACTACACCTTAGGAAATCATTTCCATGGATTTTGTGGGCGATTTTCCAACAACGAGGAAGGGACATGACTATCAATTTGTGGTAGTTGACAGGTTTAAAAGGATGTGCATTCATGCCTTGTAAAAAAACCATAAAAGGAAAATAAGGAAAAAGCATGTTATTTGAATAGGTCTAAGGGCACTTTGAGATACCAAGGAGCATCATCTCAGACAGGGATACTAGATTTCTCAGTTCCTTTCGGTTTACACATTGGGATAAGATGGACACGAAGTTGAAGAGATCTACAACATTCCATCCATAGACAGATGGGAAAAAAGAAGTAATCAACATGACATTGGTATAACTTTTGAAGAGTTACAATTACAAGCATCCAAATATCTCGGATGAAAATTTGGTCTACATTCAACACTCTTATAACAAAGCAATCCATACTTCTATTAGTAACTCCCTTTTTGAAACTTGTTTTAGGTATATGTCTCTTTCTCCCTTGGATGTTATCTATGGACAACGAGGAGTGACGAAATACATCATAATAGAATCATTAAAAGCTGATAAGTTTATTGAAAATATTAGGAAGAACTATTTTGAAGTACATGAGATGTTGAATAAGTCACTAGAAATGTACAAGACCCAACATGATCAACATAGAAGGGAGAAATAATTCAAAGTGGGAGATAGATTTTGATTACAATTGAACAAGGAGAGACTATAGGGTCTCGGTAAGAATATCAAGGCTCTAAAGTATGGTCCTTTTGAGGAATTGGAGAAGGTGTGTGATGACAACTAAAAACTTAGTCTACCCCCATACATGCACATTTAATCAGTAGTGAATGTGGAAAATATGAAACTCTATGATCCTTCCATGTTGGATCAGGGAATTGAAGAGTAGTTCCTACCTACCTTAGAGGACTTAGTGTAAATTCTAACCTTGTACAATATCTACTGCAAACTGATATTCAGAAAAGAATAGAAAAGATACAATGGCAAATACAAACATTACACAGAGATTTTTCACCTGGAAACCCAAACCGGGAAAACCA
>ML794441.1:113239-124584 GCA_009831015.1 Picea engelmannii | reverse complement strand
CCCCCCTCTGCACTCTCCCGCATGGAAGAGTGTACATAATTCTGGGGTGTACATACATCATGGGGTATAAACACGACTGAAAGTAAAAGACCTCTAAATCAGGAAGATAATCAGGCTCCACAACCAACAATAAATGGGAGAGCATATCCATGGATTTCATCATGGGTTTTCCTAAGGTGCAAGGCAATAATGGAATTTTTGTAGTTGTGGATCGCTTGACCAAGTTTGCACATTTATTTTCCATATCCATGGATTATAGTGCATCTTAGGTAGTAGAATTGTTCTTCAAAGATTTTTTCAGATTGCATGGCTTACCCAAAAATATTTTGAGTGATAGGGATAGCAGGTTCATGAGCACTTTATGGCAGGAGTTATTTAGACATGTGGGCACTGATTTGACCCCTAGTATGAGCTACAACCCATAGACTGAAGGAAAAAACATAAATAGTCAATAAATGGGTGGAAGGATATCTCAAGAATTATGTGGCAGGACAACAAAAATCATGGGTCAAATGGCTTCATCTAGGGGAGTATTGTTATAACACCACCCATCACAGGTCCATTGGCATGACACCCTTCAGGGCATTAAATGGCTATGATTCACTCACTTTCATGGAGGTTGTGCTTGGGGACAATAGGGATCATATGGTGAAGGATTGGATACAAGAAATTCGAGAGATACTTAGGGAGCTTAAAGATCATTGCAAAAGGCTCATAACCAACAAAATATCCATGTAGATAAAAATAGGGTGGAACACAACTTTGAGGTTGGAGATTGGTCTATTTGAGGCTACAACTATATCATCGGTCATCTATCAAGATAAATGGCGCGGAGAAACTGAAGCCTCATTTCTAAGGCCCATACAGGGTGAGTAGAAGAGTTGGGGAGGTAGCATATGAGATTGAATTTCCCCCAGGGAGCAAAATCCATAATGTATTCCATGTGTCATGCTTGAAGAAAGCATTGGGTCAACATGTGACAATTATGCAGGAGCTTCCACCACTTGATGAGGAGGGCCGACTGATTGTAATTCTTGAATACATATTGGAGTTTAGGGAGAAAAAGTTGAGAAACATGACTATCAAGGAATATCTTATTAAGTGGAAGAATTTGCCAATTGAGGATGCTTCTTGGGAAGGTGAACATGTCTTGCAGCACTTAGATTCAGAATTTCTTGTGGGCAATAAATTTCAAGCAGGGGAGACTGTAATATCCCCTTCCATACGACTGAGGTACTTGAGGACTTAGTAGCCTAGTTGTTCCCCCTAGGCTATAGTCTAATCTAAAAGGGGACTAAGGTGGCCAAAATATGTCATTAATAATGCTAAAGTCGAATTAGAAAAAGTGACATTGGAAAACAAGGAAATACAAGTAATTGGATAATATGAGATAATTGAAGAAAATACTTTAGGAAGCAATTAATAATTTAAGTGAAGAATTAGAAGATGGAGTATAAAAGAGGATGAGGGTACCTCACTTCCTCATTCTTGATCATTTCTATTTGCAACTTTGAGCTTTGGTAGCTTGAGAGTTTTGAGGGTTTTGACTAGACAAACCCTAGAGATCAACATTGAGGTGAAAGATCCCTCCTTTCCTGGTCCAAGCTTGGTGGCCAAGGTGGTGAAATATTCCACCCTCACCATTCTATTCAAATCAAATCCTTCTCAGCTATCATTTGTGAAGAGGGGCGCACAATTGGAGGGTTTTCTATAGGAAGGGAACACTGTCCAATATTAAAGGGTTCGATTTGGCTTCTAATGGTTGGATCTGGAGGAGATCTATAATTGGGTACATTTTTCATCCCTGTAGAGACATTTCTTGACACTCCTGGCGGTTTTCATCCCCCATAATTATCTATTATCAAAGTTGGGGGAATTTGTTGAAGGAGGGCACACTTGGGGTTATAGATCCATTGTTTTGGGGTCAGAGTTAGCATCTACATCAAGGGAAATTCATCATATGATCCATCCATCCTCTTCCCTACAGGATAACAACCATTTCATGAAGTTTTGGAGTCAGATTCGAGTGAGCCGAATTTCTATGGTGCGCTACAGTTAGTGAGGGTGCAACTTATCCAAATGAATATAGTGTTTGGAGGAAGGGAAAGAGATTGATCTTGTATATCTCTTGCATGCAGTTAGTGGAGGCTATGGGGAGCCAATATATCTCTCCTTTATTGTATCTTGGAGATTCTATCAACCACATCTTCCATATATTTCGAAATCTGCTCTTCTATTGCACTTAGGTCAGCTATATATAATAAATAAATAAATACATATCTGAGTTTTGTGGCTATTCTTGTTGTTGATTTCTATTAGTTCATTTTTTCTCAAGTTCACTTCCTTTATTGCAAACTATTTATGCTATAAAAATTGATATTAAACCCCAATATAAGATCAAGGAAGCTACATGTATGAATTCTTTGACAAAACACTTCAGCCAGAAAACCAAAAACTTAAAGTATTCCACACAAAACCACTTGGGAATCTTACATGAATGTCCATAGTGAGTGCTCCTTTATTTGTATTTTCATTTTCATAACTGAAGAAAATATATTAGAGCATAGGCCTCACCTTCTAGCTAGGTTTTCTCCCATATTAGGTTTCCTACGATACATCGTGTATTCAATGGTGTGCATAGTTTGTTTATTTTCTCATTTTTTTCTTTTCGATTTCAATTATTTCATAAATTTTAGCAATAAACAAGTAATAATTAATTTGGAATCTAAGTAAATTGCATAATATAATATTTTAGAATATTATAAGATATGTTGAGACGAACTATTGGAATATACATGGAAGTTTACAAATCAACTTTACTAGGGTCAAACTCTCACCCTTCTATTATAGAAAACAATAACTTATGCCTCTCTCATATATTTTCCACTTTTATGAGTAACCTTGAAAAATAATAGAATCACTTAGTAACACAGAGGTTTAGCACTTAGCGTAAAAGTAGATAGGTAAAAGGTAACATTTTCTTGAAATACCAATCAATCATTTATGGAGCTATTCCCCTTTCTCTTATCTTATAATTTCGATATAGACTATTCCATGGCACCAAATACAATAGGTATGTTTAAGAAGAAAATTTTACAATGATTTAAACTACATACAATATTTTGTATATTTTTGAATGGTTTGTTTCATTTACTCAATTTTTTTCTTGGAAAACCGTTAAGTACTTCTCCATGATCTAGGGGTTTCATCTTGTTGATTGATATCTTATCATGTTCATTTATAAAGGAAGTTTTTTAATTGTAAAAAATAGAGTCAATATATTGCAAGTATTGGGGATGGGTTTGTCTGGTATGGGGTATAAAAAAAGGTATTTGGTAAAAATAAAGGATATCTAGTAAAATATGTTTTTTTTTTTAATTGGAAAGATGTATTGGAAGGGGGGTTCAACAAAAAGATTATGGGATGCATTTATCAATATCTAGCGAAATTAAAGGTATTCTTTAATAGCCCACAAATGCACATGCTATGTCACAATTTCACTGAGTAGAGACCCTATACCCATAATCCATGAATATAGCAAATGGAGTAAACTATGGACCATACTAAACCTAAAAAAACTTCAAAAGATCTATAAGTTTATAAGTTTATCAATAAACTTCTTGTCTCGGATCTATAAGTTTATCAACAACAAAACAAAATAGATATCAAAAATCTGTTTTTTGTGACCACTTCTTCATAGATTCAACAAGATAGAGGGGCCCTCGTTGTCATCCTCCCACTGAGAATATCGTAATTGGCCTAGGGGAATTGACAACGCCTTTTTTGACAAGGTGTTTGCGTCCCTATTGTCTTCCCTGTAGATGTGAGAGAAGGAAAGACTCTTTATGTGTCTTGATGCTTCTTGTGTTCTTTCTTTCCATCACTCCAGTGCTGTCGCCTAGAGCTCAGCCTGCCCGTTGAGCCAATCAATAATGACTTTGGAGTCACCAAGTAATAGCAACTCATTTATGTCTAGTATTTGTGCCAAGATGAGTGTTTCCCACACCCCCATCGATTTTGCCTTCGTATTAGTGCCATGCCCACAATTGAGGGTCCAACGGATAAAGGAATGAAAGTTTAAGAGGATTTCCCCCCCCGCCCCGTAGAGATTGCCTCATTGTTGTGCAGCTCCATCAAACCAGGCTATGGCTCTGTCAGTCGGAAGAGTCACTTTAGTTCTGCGGATGGGCGGGTCTTTTTCTTGAAGTCCAAGAGTGGCCACCTTTGCTAAAATGTTGTTTACCACCCGGGGAATCGATGGGGGCCTCTCTTCAAAGAGAGTTGCGTTTCTAGAAATCCAAATGTTCCACCAAAGAAAGGATGGAAACGTAGGATAGTTTTTGTTGGAAGATAGCCAAGTGCTGAAACAATGGCTCACTGAGGTACCTGTCCAGTTCTTGGTAAGATTTAAAACATGTGTGACTTGATTCCAGACCACGCGGATAAACTTGCAGTGCATAAAAAGATGTAGAACATATTCACTTTCCAATTTGCACAGTATGCAACGGTTAGGGTCTGCCCAGCCTCGGGTCTGAAGATTTTCCCAAACAAGAATTTTTTTCTCTGTCAGAAGCCAGATGAAAAGCTTGATCTTCATGGGGCAGTCCCAATTCCACAGCTTTTTCCGCCAGGCTTCATCCTGTTTTCTCCATAACTTTGCAACAATCGCATAGTATGTGTTTTTTACAGAGAAAATGCCGGTATTGTCCCCTCCCGGCTAGATGAGGGAGTTTGGCCTCTCCAGGAGGCAGATGCCTACTCCAGTTAGATTCTGAGTGAATCGGATCCACTCTGCCTCAAGATCATGATCGAGCTCCAGTGTAGTGCCTTTAATCCAATTTTCACCTATCAGACCGTGGCTCAGAGAGTGTTTTATTTGAGACAAAAAAAAAACCTTACTGTGTAATCGAGCCAAGAGTGAAGGAGAAAGCGTGGACTTGTTGCCCAATCCCAGGATGGAGTCCCCTATGATTTCAATCAAATATCCAGTGCCATGTATCCATGCGATCCACTGTAGTATGATTGGGAGCGATTTTAAGAGATGTTTCCACGTTTGTGAGCCTCTCGGAGGAGAAGACGAGGCCGATCTAAGCCAATCATGAATCGGTTGATGAGAAATATATTTTTCTTTAATTACTTTGCTCCATAGGCATGGAGCCATCAGAATTCTCCAGAGTGTGTTCGTCGATAGCGCCCTGTAAAAGATAAGCAAGTTAGACATAATGTAATTGGTGTACTTATAAATATCTCATTGTATGTTAGACATAATGTTCCTTTAACATAAGATTTGATTTTTAGTATATGCTCTACATCATTTTGAGATTTTTTTTGAGTTCTCTCAATTGGTGGAGTGTTGGGTATGTGTTATATTCTTTGAACATGGTTAAATGGGAGGGGAGTCACAAGGGGGTTGCATGAAGGGCCTCGTAAAGTGGACCTAAAGGATCCTATAAGGCGAAAAATCATCGATATGTTTTTATCGAGCAATTTTTATTTGTATGGTTTTCGCCTTTGGCAGATTTATGGCACACAGTTTTGTGGTCCATGGTAATGTAATTCCAATTAAGGAACTACTATTGAGTTATAATCCAGGGTTAATGGATTAGGGGTTTCTTGCATGCCACATGATCCTATATATATATGAGGAGATAAGATAAGATTTAGAGGTTCGACTCTAAAACAAGTTGTTGGTTTTCCAAGGTAAGTATATGTGTATATGTGTGATTGCAATTGTTTTCTTTTCTATGTTAAGAATCTTTGTGTGAATTGCATTACTATAAAAGGTTTAAAACTTACATTTGGTATTAGAGAAGTTATTGGCTTTAGGGGGGACGCCTTTGTGGCTAAGGATTTGGCTCAGGTCATTGTTAAACCTTGTTATAGTGGAAGCTCTACAGTATCGATTCTTGTGGTGAAAAGAAATGGCGAGCAATTCAAAAATAGAGATCAAAAAATTTAATGGGAAATTTTTTGAGTTGTGGAAGCTCAAGATGGAAGATCTTTTGGTAGACAAAGATTAATGGGTCGTTGTGGATCTACGTACTACACCTTCGAGAATGTCAACAAAATACTAGACAAAGTTGGATCAGAAGGAAAAGAGCACAATCTGGTTGTGTCTCTCATATTGAATATTATAGAATGTATTAGGGGAAGCTACAACCAAGGCATTATGGAATAAGTTGGGGGCTTTGTATTAATCTAAGTCCTTGGTAAACAAACGTTTCTTATGGTAGAAGTTTTACAACCTGAGGATGAAATATGGATACTTGATGACAGAGCATCTAAACACCTTCAATACCATGGTAAGTTAGTTATTGTCTCTTGATATTAAGATTTATGATGAAGATAAGTGTATCGATTTATTTTTCTATTTACCAAACTCATGGGATAGTCTGGTTGTAACCATAAGCAGTAATGCAACCAATTTAAGTTTTGATGATGTGGTCTCATCCTTGTTGTCAAAGGAGATGAGGTAGAAAAACATGGAAAGCCAGAGCACAGATGCCTTGTTTGTAAGAGGATGGTCCTAGGAAAGAAAAAAAAAAGTCCTCTAGTAGGAGATATAAATCTCCAGGAAAATTATAAAGGTACGTTGGAGATGTGGAAAAGAAGGGCATTACAAGAAACAATGTAGATCCAAAACTGTTGAGAGAGGGAAGGGATCCGATGATGTTCCTTCTACAGAAGAAAAAACCTATGCAGATGAAGGAGGGAATGCATACTTGGCTTCTTCAAGTACACACATAGACCATGAGGCATGGTTATTTGACTCAAGTGTATATTTTCATATGACTCTTCACAAGGAGTGATTTTGCGAGTATGAAAGGTATGATGGAGATGATGTTTTTCTAGGAGATGACTCGACTGCCAAAATCGTAGGACAATGAAAATTCAAGTTGAATCTCATGGATAGTAGGATTAGAACACTCCCCGGTGTTCTTCACATCCTAGGATTTACCAAGAATTTGATTTTTGTAAGCAAGACGAGTGATGCAGGTGTAAAAACAGTGTTTGAAAAGGAAACCTCCAGGATGGTTCAAGGAGAAATGGTGTTGCATAGGGGAGTTTGGATTGGAACTCTGCATAATCTACTTGGAATCACTATTAATGACGGGTGCAACAATTCCATTGTTCTTGAGATTGGAGTTGAAGAAGAAAAACTCCTATAGTCTATGGAGAAAAGACTATGTGTGGTATCAAAGACTAGGGCATATCAGAGAGAAGGGCCTTTAATTACTACACAGTAAAGGTTTTGTTGAAGGTATGTCTAATTGCTCTTTGGATTTTGATTTATGTGAACATTGTTTATATCATAAGAAAAATTGAGTAAGATTCTCCTCTGGTGCTATGAGAGCAGGGGGAATATTATAGTTGGTGCACAATGATGTGTTTAGACCTATGTCAACTCCATCACTAGGTAAATTGGTGTATTATGTCTCGTTTATATATGAATTCTTGAGGAATACATGGATTTATTTCCTCGGGAAGAAAACTGAAGTCTTTGAAAAATTTAAAGAGTTTAAGGCTCTTGTGGAGAATCAGACAGAGAAGAAAATTAAGGTGTTGAGGACAAATAATGGTGGAGAATTATACGAGAATGAATTCAATAAATTCTATAAAATGTGCAATATAGAAAGGAAAAAGACTACTCCATACATACCTCAATGGAATGGAGTTGCAAAAAGGATGAGCAAGATGTTGATGGAAAAAGAAAGGAGCATGCTCAGTGGTGTTGGGTTAGGACAAGAATTCTTCTTACCTGGTAAATCGATCACCTTCATTAGTGTTGAATGACATGACTCCACACGAGGTATGGATTGCAAAGAAACCCTCTCTTACACATGCCAAGGTTTTTTCCTGTGAAGATTATGTACACATTCGAAAGGAAAATAGGAGTAAGTTGGAGGAAAAGGCTAAAAAGTGTATCTTTATTGGCTATAAAGATGGTCTGAAAGGTTATAAGCTTTGGAACATGGAAACTCATAAGGTAGTGTATAGTCGAGATGTGGTTGTAAGAGAAATCAAAGATGTTTTCGAACAAAAATTCCTACCAATTGAGAAAGAAACAAATAAAATAGAGTTAGAATTGAAGGACGATGAGTCAGAACAAAAGGTCCTACCAATGGAGAAAGAACCAATGAAAATAGAGTTAGAATTGATGGACGATGAATTAGATTATACAGAAGAATAGGAATAAGAAGAAGAAGAACCACATACTCTAGTATTGACGAGATCGATTTGGGAAAGAAGGGAATAGAAAAGGTATACTCCAATTGATTTTCATTCTAATTTTTCTTTGTTTATTATTGATGATGAACCTAGAACTGTTAGGGAAGTAGTGGATTCAGAGGATGGAAAACTATGGGAAAAAAGGCCATGGTTGATGAAATGACAACCTTAGAAAAGAATGAGGCTTGGGATCTAGTGGAGTTGCCAACCGGAAGAAATCTCATTGGAAACAAATGGGTATTTAAGAAGAAGTTGAATGCAAGGGGAAAAGTGGAAAAATGCAAAGCTCTGTTAGTAGCAAAAGGTTATTCGCAGGTAGAGGGAATTGAATTTGGTGAAATTTTTTCTCACGTTTCCAAGTTAGCTTCTATTATATTTATTTTATTTTTCGTTGATGATTTTGATTTTGAAGTAGAGAATATGGATGTGAAGAAAACATTCCTACATGGGGATCTGGTAGAAGAAATCTACATGAAACATCCAAAAGGATTTGCAGTGAAGGAAAAGAAAGAGCTAGTATGCAGGTTAAAAATTTCCTTGTATGGGTTAAAGCAATCACTAGGGATGTGGTATCAAAAATTTGATACTTATATATTGGGACTTGGCTTCACAAGGAGGAAACACGATCAATGTGTGCATTTCAAATTAGTTGGTGATCATCTTATTTATTTGGTCTTGTATGTGGATGATATGTTGTTGATAGGAAACAACGAGGAAATTATCCAGGATATGAAAACTTGGTTGTCCTCAAAATTTGACATGAAAGATATTGGTGTTGTAAATTTTATTTTGGGCATGCAAATTAAAAAGATCAAGCAAACAAGAAACTCTGGTTGAATCAGTGAAAATATTTTGAGCCAATATTGTGAAGGTTTAATATGTAAGAATGTAGACCTATCAAGGTTCATATTCTTGTATGTGTAAAGTTATCTGTAGATCAGTGTGCTAAGACATAGGAAGATGAAGAGGACGTGTTTTGTGTTCTGTATGTTAGTGCAATTGGCAGTTCCATGTATGCAATGGTATGTACTAGACTAGACATTACACATGCAGTGGGATTTTTGAGCAAGTATATGTCAAAACCAGGAAAGGAGAATTGAGCAACAATGAAGAGGGTTTTCAGATATTTACATGGAACTACTAGTTATGTATTGTGCTACCAAGGAAGAACGAGATTGAACAAAGTGTTGGACATACATGGCTTTGTTGATGCAGACTGGGATGGAGATTTGGATTGTAGAATATCTACAAGTGGGTATATTTTAACCTATTTGGAGGAGCAATTAGTTGGATGAGAAAAAGACAGTCTACAATGTCATTCTCAACTATAGAAGTTGAATACATGGCAACCACTCATGCAAGAAAGGAAGCAATATGGTTACAAAGATTGTGTTCAAGTATTGTGTTGGTACAACAAGCTATAAGGATAGATTGTGACAGTCAGAGTGAAACCTTCATGGTGAGGAAGCTAGCTTATCATTCTAAGAAAAAGCATATTGATGTTCAATATCACTTTGTGAGAGACATGGTAGATGATAAGAAGGTGTTGCTGGTGAAGGTGGACACCTTGAAGAATTTTGTAGATTCACTTACAAAGTTTGTGAGAACTGAGAAGTTTTCTTGGTACAGAGAAATGACGGGCATCATTGCCCTGGATCATTGATCAAGAAATTATGTGGCCCCCAGTATGCAAAGAAAACAACAAGTGGGAAAACGTTGGTTATGTGTTATATTATTTGCACACAGTACATTGGGAGGAGGGTCATAAGTGGCTTGCATGAAAGGCCTCATAAAGTAGGCCTTAAGGGCTCCGTAAAGTGAAAATAGCATCGATGGGTTTTTATCAAGAGGTTTTAATCGAGCAATTTTTCTCGGTATGGTTTTCTCCTTTGGCGATTTTATCGCACACGGTTTTGTGGTCCACAATAATGTAATTATGGTTAAGGAACTACAATTGAGTTCTAATCTAGGGTTAATGGATTAGGGGTTTGTTGGATGCCACGTGATCCTATATATATTGTGTTCTAAACAATGAAGAGATAATATAAGACTTAGAGGTGTGGCTCTAAAATAAGCTGTTGGTTTTCCTGGTTGGGTTTATAGGGTAAAAATTTATGTATGTGTGTGATTGCAATCGTTTTCTTTTCTGTGTTAAGAATCTATGTGTACATTGCATTACAGTAAAAGGTTTAAATCTTACATAAAGGATGTGGTAATGCATGAGCATTATCTTGCACATTTTCTTACGTTTACTTAATTTTGGTTCTATTTTGTAATGAAAAAAATGTAATGTAGTGAAATATTTATGGTCGGGTTATTGAGGTTTTGTTAAACATTGGAATATGAAGCTTTGTATTTAGAATTTGAATAATTAGAGTAGTTGTAAGGCCAAAAGCCAAGGAGCATAAACATAAGTGTGAAATTTGAAAATAAGCATAAGGTCTTTGCCTCTTGTTTGAATTGGGTTGTGTAGTGTGGATGACTATGTAACTTAGGTTATGTGAATGTAATGGAGGCCCTAAAGCTTGGCTAATCCATTTAATAAATAGTGCAAATTTGTTGTTGTGGTTGTTTGTGCTAAATTTATGCTTATTTTTAATTGAAGTGTGTAATGGTTGTCTATGAAATTTAATTTGTTTATAGCAATTGTGGAGATCTTGTGGCATCATGTGATGTGTTACATTATCAGTATTTGGTCCCACATATCTAAGTTTCCTCATGGCCCATGGATTGTGTGTTTGAAATAAGATCTCATACTCAAAATAAATATTACTAAATATATTGTAAATAAGAACATTTTTAAGTAGTATTCTATATATTGTAAATAAAATCACTTTTGTTGGATATATTGAAAACTCTTTCAACTAACTTTTAACATTTCAACTAACTTTTAACATTCTACTAACTTTATTAAAATGAAATTGAAAGTTATTTTATATTCCTTCATTTTCAATGTCATCTTCTCATTTTCTAAAAGTATTTCTAGATTCAAATTGTGTTAAGTTTTGGAGCTTTTGTCTTTGGCCTCAAGATTTTCTTTTGATGGCAATTCACATGTAGAATAGAACTCCAACAAGTGTGGATTAGAAGAACTAATCCATGTTTAAAAGTGGTTT
>ML794441.1:73246-97274 GCA_009831015.1 Picea engelmannii | reverse complement strand
TATATATATATATATATATATATATATATATATATATATATGTGGATCCATACCATTGCATTAGTTAGATATTTCTTAGTTGAATCAAAACATTCAAACAAATCGTGCATATGTAGCTATAAGTTAAAAAAAAAAAAGCGTTTCAATAATTTCATCCCAGTGATCTTAAAAGGAAGATTGTTGGTTTAAATCTTCTATAAAAAAAATTCTATGGGACTGAAAAGCATGCCACCGCTGGCCTCTATGCATGTTAAAAAAACCATAAAGCTGTTAAGATTTTATATATACATATAACTATAAAGAAAAAGAGTAATTCGATCCAGCCACACGTTTCCCAAGGTGAGACCAGTGGTGTGTCTAGGGTTTGAGAACATACTCGTCGATGATTCTAACTTAATGTTTTCAAGTTGGAGAGAATAATCTGAATTAAGAAAATCCAGTGATGAATGATGGAATCTACATATTTGAGTGGTTAAGTTTGTATAATCCTAGTGTTCTAGGGCTTTTTCAACACGATGAATCCATTTATGCATTCAGAAAGGCAACTTAAATAACAAAAAATAGAGATTTTGTCCAAATTTACATCCTCGATTCCGGCCGGTGGGTTCAACTTCCTGAAGTATATCATATTGGCTCCCTCCTCGGTGAGAACAATAGGTGACAGTGGTACCCAAAAGAATTCCAAAAAAATTAGGCCAGGAACAAAACAACAACTATTCGAGGAGCCGTTGAGGGCCTTCAGTGTTCGGCAAGTTCAATGCCTATTGTATTTGTATCGGAAGGATATTGTGCTCAGCCTAGAATACAATCATGAAATTAAAAGTACAAGAGATTCCTAGAGGCATACCGCCAGAGAAGCTTCCTTGACCAATAGGGTAGATCAAGAAAAGGATAGTAGCAGCTGGAAGAAAATCTTAAAGAAGCCACAATTGCCACAAGACCTATTGGACGTATTTATATGGTAAATTGTAGTAAGTTGAAAATGTGACGAAACCTAAAGGATTCTGGACCAAGAGATATTTTAATCATGATCCGTCTCTTTCATGGTTGGTTGCTTCTAGGAAAACCTCCTGCATCTTTGTCTAGGCTATGTTTCTTTATTGGATCTCCTTTACCCTTTCGTCGTCCTCCCTAGAAGCTATCTAGTCTTTTACCCTTTGTGTTAACACCCTTATATTAGTAAGAGTGACAACCTTGATCGGTACCGGATTTTAGCACGTGCAACCCATCATTTCCTCCCATTCCAGACATAACATATTACAATGTAATATGTTATGTGACGTAGGGCTGGAGAGAATTGTTCCTCTTCTTTCTTCCACGCCACAAACCGACAACCAACAATTAGAGCATAAAAACCCAACAGACAGCGTGGGTGGGTGGAAGGTAGGGAAGGCCTCGAAATCCCAACGGGGTCCTTACTATTATTCTTTCACAGCCAATGGGTTGTTACAACAAGGGACAAACGATGGGTAGTGGGCGAGAGGTTGTTCTAGTCTCGTGGGGTGCCTGATGATGAAGACCAATAGTTTGAAAACAAGACCAATTTGATATAGAGTTCTCCCCTTTTTATCGAAAACTTATAGCAACTTGCCAAACAAAGGCTAAGAGAAAAGAGAGAACAGGAATAATTGGCAGTAGGCGGTTTCTTCCTTATCATTCCGTTATGTTGGGCCCTCCTCGCCCTAATGGTTGAGTGTCTAAAGACCCTCATTTTTTGCATCAATTTCATTCCTTTTTTTCGCTCTGTTGGTTCGGTGATAATCCCCTCCTAATTGCATCGAAAGAACTTACTTCAGGGAATCCTTGGATACTTTCCCAATCAATGTGTTCAAATGTATTTCTGTCGATCAATAGATTGTGGCTCCTAGACTCTAATCCCACAGAATCTAGTTCTACTAGCTCTATTGATGGACTAGCATTTGCAGATTTTAGATGGAGAAATATTATGTTGATTACTTTTTCTCAATGGGGTATTGTCATTGATACAATAATATCCCATTCACTTATGAAATTGAAGATTGATCCGTATGTTACAATCGGATCGTGGTAGGTATAGTTTAGTGGAAAGGCTCTCGAGAATGATCGACTATGATGGCCCCTGATCTACGGCTATGTCAGTTGCCTTGGGTTTGGCGATAGCACTATATGCATCCCTAGAACCTTTACCACTTGAGCGCTAGACTCTTTTTCACTCTTTCCATTGAAAGGGGCTCGTACATGTTCTGCGATATCACCAATAAATATCCCCCGGTATGAAAAGTCCTTAGTGTGATCCCTTCTACCTCTTTCAATAAGTCCAATTTACCATTTTTTGTCCAAATTTACATACCCCATTCCGACCAATTCCTACCAAAAAAAACCCAAGAGATAAAACCTTTAGCCAACACCAAATATTTCTAAATTCCACTTGGCCTTACAACTTCCCCACCTTCCTGTGGCATATCATTGGTAGTCTCTTGTGAGCAGGGTTGGAATTTCAAATCCCAACAGCCCGTCAAATTTGACAGTTTCCGCAGCTCAGATACACGTTTTGACGGATTTCACTAAAAATGTTGATGGTTTGTCAAAAACATTTAACATATTTGACGGGCAAATCACCCCGTGACGGGCAATTTACCCGTCAAATTCCATCCCTGCAAGTTGTGAGTGCAACATGCACCTGCCTTCATAGGAGTGTCATAAAAAATTCTGGTGTGTACTGCATACGGTTGAAAAGCACTTCGTATTTAGTGGTGATAAGATGTAGGCCACTGTCTGTCTGGTCATAGTATTCGTTAGTCTCCTTATCTATGACTGTGCATGGTTGACACGCTTTCAAGATTTTCGGTGACATCTGTCCATAGCGCCGAGCGGCCTCACTTAAGAGAGATCTGTCGATCTCAGCGGCTCCCCTACCTCATATTTATAAAGGACCCTGCCCTTCATTGGTTTCCACGAAATCTTAATCTTATTGCAGCACTACCAATCAGAGTACTGCATTACCGTTGAAGAGGTCGATCGGTCTACTCTTATTCTCAAATATGGCGGAGCAGTACAAGGAATATGGGCAGGAAAAGGCTGGGCAAGCTCAACAAACAGCTCAAGTAACTATATATATTATTTGTACTCTCCCATTCTCTTTAGTCAGTACACTTTTAAAAACTTGTGTTACTGTTACTGATGGTATTGTATATTTTGTTTCGCGAAGGGGGTAATGGGGACTGCTCAACAGAAAGCTTCTGAGGCAGCCAGTTCAGCGCAAGAGAAGACTGGTCAGATGAAGGATATGACTCAGGAGAAGGCTTCTCAGGCGACTGAAGCGACCAAGGGAATGGGTCAGTCGGCCATGGGTACAGTCCAACAGGGGAAGGAACAAACTGGCTCTTTCTTCCAACAGGTAGTTCATAACTTTACTAAAAAAAATATTGCACTGGTCGTTTTATAAGAGCTGATTGAACAGATTGAAGATTTCTTTTCGTTTTGAATGTATTGAAATTAACCGAGTTTGGATGATGTCAATGCAGGCAGGGGAAAAGGCGAAGGGTGCTACGCAGAGCGTCATGGAAACTGTGAAGAACCCCTTCGGTGGTAGCTCGTAGCGAGGGCGAGCCGAACAAGTTTGGACGGCCATGCCATGCTAAGCCTTTATGTTGTGAAGGCAGATTGTAATAAGTCTCCATTTTTGTCGATAATAATATTTGAGGCAATGTTTGATATTAACGACAAGCAGATGAATCGGAATCTGAGACTTGGAATATTTGAGGCTCTGGATGTTTGAAATTGTGAAGTTTCTCCGTCTTTGTATGAGACTTTGAATTCAGGAGTAGATATGTCTAATTATGGTATGGGAATTATGTAGATATTGTGTTCATCTAATTATAGTATTTACAGTTTACTTTATTTTGATTTCCCGGCCATTTTATAGAATTCTGCCGGCAGTAAATTAAAGTTGGGAGAATTCTCATGAATGAGGTTTTGGGTCCCGGCCCATTCGATGTCCAGTTACATGCGTAACGCACCTAAATGAAAACCGAGAGGAAATCAACGGATCCTCAGCTTCTCCCCCTATTATTATAATCACACAATACTTAAATCTTTGCAATCGCGGCTACAAAACTATCACTAGTATAGAACAAACATTATCGATACAAACCTCAGAATCCAGCAACAGAATCGCAGGCCAGAAAGAAAGATTCAACTAAACTAAATATTTTGTGACTCGGCCTCTATGGGAATCGATCCCGGGATCTGGAAATAAATGAAAATTAGGATTTAAAGATTGGATTAAAAGCTACATTTCCATGCACATTGGAGGTGACGTGGACAGGGTGGCAACGTCCCTGGTCATTTGGGGGACTTCCTGGCTGCCTGGCTGCCATTGAATAACTCCTGGGATTATGCATAACAGCTTGAATTAGGAGATTGCGGGTTCGAAACCCTCGCTCCCTCTCCCTTTCGCATAACATACATCAATGTCCGACCGATGATGTCTTGGTCTAAGTGGGGGTAGGGGCTGGTCTTGATTGAATTTGTTCAGGTCATTGATGCATTCAGTGGGGAAGGCACTGCCTTATAACTTTCTTTTTGAGGGCCAACAACTAACTCGGTAGACAGAGATTCGGAATCCGTAAGGGTAGCATTTTTGCAAAAGATATATAGCGAATTTCATTGGCAAGATTTTTTTGCAGATCTGTAGTAATTTTGCCTGGCCAGTAGTACCAAATAAGCTTCATTGGTTTTTGATATCCACGTTTGTTGTTGTTGAAGAGTTGCAAAACTTCAAAGCTTAACCTGCAGAGTTCGATTAGAAACTAGCATCCAATTGATTTTTTTCTTATTCTTTTTCCCCTCGTCTGTGTGAAATGGGTCGGCCACAATCCTGCTCAAGATTGAAACTAAGAAAAAGTGCATGGACATCTGAAGAAGATATATTGCTTAAGAGATGCATCGAAGCCCATGGTGAAGGTCGTTGGCCATTATTACCCAAAAAAGCAGGTATGCCACTCATAAAATTTTTTCTTGATAACTGAAGTAAATTAGAAATAAACACTTAAATAGTACCCATATAGTATCTATCCTTATCAGTATGCTAATTGTCCAAAAAAGATCTCCTTACAACATTTATGTTAATTAGTTTTGAGAGTGTTTTTTCTTCGCTTAATTGCTTTGGAATTTGAAACGAATCAATGTTAATAATAGGTGAGATAAATTTGGGTTAACTGTCATGTGGTTTAAGGATAAATGGTCTTCAAAAAGATTTACAGGTTTAGTTTAATCAATGGTATTGGTATGGTATTTATCCTTATCAATATACTAATGGAAAAAAAAATATGTTACAGTGTTTATGTTAAATAGTAAAATCTTGAAATGGACTGTAAGAAAATCCTCGCAGCTGGCAGCGTAGATGCACAATGTTGTTCTGACGCTGGTTGTGGTCCAAATGAAACTACCAACAAGTCAAGTGTTATGAAACTACCTCCTTTGGTTGGGGCTTCCTCCTTGTTTGGATGTTCCATCGTGTATGTTGGAGTGTAACAGATAAGTGCAGAGAGCAGAGGAAGCCAAGAGAAGAGGAATCCTTAACACCGACATATTCTAGAAGCACCTGAAGAGGAATCCTTAACATCGACATATTCTAGAAGCACCTAAAGCATGTACTTATTTTTAAGAAACTAGTGTATTCTTAAATTCTGAAAATTTCTAATCTTTTTAGAGAGCAGAACATTTTCATTCTAAATGGAGGGACATAGAAGTAAAATCATTGAGTGTCAAATATTGTTAGCAGGAGATATTCAGGTTTCCTCACTTTTTTTTTTTTGTCAATGAGTGAGTATTGTTTTTTTTTTGTAAATAAGAGTTGTATAAAAAGCCTTCAAAAAACCAGAGTTACAGTATCATCAAGATTTTTGGACTGTAATAACTGAACTGCCTTGAAGGGAAACCAGTTCAGCCAGTCGGTCAGAGTAAAACTCATTGTCTCAAGCTACCAGTCTGAAAATGACACAAACTTAAACATAAAAATTACAGTCTTTTGTGGGAGACCGAATAAAACATCATACCAAATATGATCATAGGCCCCATGAGGCAAAAAGAAATTCAGACACTTGGCTAGACTAACTTGAAGACACTTGTGTCGGTCATGTGGTGGGGTTGTAGCAGGGCCACGTGTGCAGGGAGGTGGCGTTGGTCGTTGGGTACGCGGTTGGTGCGGCTTCCTCTTTGACAATTGTCCCTCCCTCCTCCATGGGCTCGTGCATGGCAATGTCTTTGTCGACGTCACCTCCAACCCATTCCTCTTAGGCCCACGTACCTCCCTCCACCATGGCCTCGTGCATGACATCTCATGTGTCGATGTCGCCTCCAACCCCTTTCTCTTCAACAAACATCCCTCCCTCCTCTATGGGCTCATGCATGGCAACGTCTCCAACCCCTGTAGCGTCTGCTCATCCATCCCCTGAGTCGTCTCTATTTCCACCCCATGTGGCTTCGCCCGCTCCTGGTGTCGAGTGGAAAGCCCCCTGCAGAGTTGAGAGAAATTGCAGGAGCGTTGAAGCCTTCCCGTCCAGGATTTCCAATTGAAACTGAAGGTCTTCCAGGCCTTATCACAGTTCAAAGACTAGACCTTGTAGGATGGCAAGGATGTCCTGCAATTGTGAGTCTGGTACTGAATCTGAAAAGGAATGAGGCCCTGGTTGTGGTCCCATGAAATTTGGTTGCGCTCCCTGGTGAGGTTGATTAGTTAGGTTCTCTAGCTAAACTAGTGTGCTCGTCGGTGAGTTGGGTGGAACTGCAGGAGGCGACAACGAAGTGGAGGCCAAATCGAATGAGGGCCCCGGGTTAAAACCCATGGAGTTTCCATAGAGGGCAAGCCATTCTAGCAGGCTTGCGGAGGGTGAGGAGAGGGACGGGAGGTTGTTGGGGCTTTGTCGAGACTACGATTGAGAAGAGGGCGAGGAAGATGATGCAGGTGACGAGTTAGGAGATGGTGCAGGCAGGGGTCGGAGAACCACTCGCGACCGGCTTGGCTGCCAGGCCGAGCCGCACTTAGATTTCCCCCTTTGTCTTGGCATGCCTGGGACGCTGAGGGGAATTGGAAGCGCCAGAAGGAAGCATAGGTAATGAAGGTGTAGCTGGTGGGGGTGCAGGTTGCAAGAGGTCTCATCCTTGGAAGAGAACCTTTGCAAATGCATCTGGTAGAATTCATGGCATCGAGATTGCTGAAGGAGGCCAAGGCGCATGAGTAGAGTAAATTCGAATTCATGGCTGTGGGCCATCGAAAGGACAACGAGCTTAGGCCAGGCGCACTAAGAGTAATGGTGCCTAGGCCTTTGCTAGCTTGGCTTAAATGCATGAGTGTGGCAGGAGGGTGTGACACGCTCTTGTCACATGGCCATCGCCATGCTGGCCGCTTCGCGCCCTCTTCTGGTGAAAATTGTCCCACACTGGCACCCCATCTAGGGAGTTGTCGATGGCTTTAGCTTTATCCTTGCAATGTTGAAGGATGGGGTGTGTCGGGTTGATGGAGGTTTGGCATAGTAGCTCCGGTCCTTCCCAGTTCGTTCCAATATTAGCTAGTTTGTCAGCGATCTGATTCACCTTCCTCCTTACATGAGAGGGGATGAAGGCCTGATTGGGTCGAATAAGATTCGCAATTGTCCGCAGACCGTGAGAAAGTTGCCAGCATGGAGAGATTCGCTCTGGGTTAACGCCATTCATGATTTTCCGAAAGAGATTAATAATGATTTGTGAGTCTCCTTCCACAATCAACTTGGTGAAGTTGTGTTCAATGGCTAATTGCAAGCCTCTGGTGAGCCCCCATAATTATGCAGAGTTGTTTGTGGTGTGGCCTAAGCTGCCCACAATGATGAGAAGAATGCTTCCCTCGTGGTTTCGGAAAACCACTCCAAATCCATCCGCCCCAGGGTTGCCCTTGGATGCTCCATCAAATTTGAATTTGATAAAACCATCCGGAGGGGGGGACCAGTGTGTGGGGTTGTCCCCGATGGTTTGAGTCCTAGGAGTGAGAGGCGGGCCCTGAACTGGGTGGAAATTCCAATACCTCAATATGCTTTGCTCCTGAATTGGGCAAATTAGGTTCGTTTTGGTCCAATGTTGTAACCTAATTGTTTCCAGAATGTTGTGGCAGCTTTGATTCTAGCAATGTTGCCAGGGGAGTTGGTCAACCCCGAAGATCCTTTTGTTTCTTTCCTTCTAGATTTGCCAAAGGCTGAAGCCTAGGAGAAATTGCCATATATGGTTGAGAATAGGTGACTGGAAAGCCACATCTCTCCAATCTTCTATGGTGGTGTTGAGGCTATCCCTTTTTCAATCTGAAGTGTGCATGATTATCGCACATTGATCCCAAATCTGAGTGGTATAAGGGAAGATGTTAAGGAGATGATTAATTGTTTATGCCTCCTCCCTACAAAGCAGACAAATGGATGGTCCAACAAACCCTCTTTTAGTGACGTTGTCCCAGGTTAGAATGCTTTCATGCATGACCAACCAAAGGAAAAGACTGATTTTTGGCCAAAGCTTTAGGGACCAGATTTTGTTCCAATCTTTTCTCGGGGGGAAAAGATCAGAGTAAGTCTTGATGGCATAGGCCACTTGGATGTTGAAGGTGCCCCTTGGTGAGTGCCCCCATCGAAGGATGTCCTCACTTGTCAGAATGGGGATTTTTCGCCCGTTGATTGTGTTGAACCAAGACTGAAGATCCACCTGTACCTCTATATGCAGGTCCTCTCCCGTAGATTTCTAGCCTCTCCAGGTGGTTTCCGTTGGGTTGTCCTTCCAGTAGTCTGCCACTTTTTTCAGTCCCGCTTGTGTAGCTAAAATGCTGAAGGTGTCAGCCTAGGCTTCGTTCTCTAAAATAGGTAATTGTTGCCACAAATCCTTCCAAAAAAGGGATGTTTGACCATTTCGGATTTCCCAGAAGGCATGATTGAGTACAAGTTGTTGATTCTTCTTGGTTGTCGTCCAGATTAGGGATCCTAGGTTGTCTCTGTTCCATCTGATCAGGTTTCTTTCCGCTGTTATAGGAGCGTACTTTCTTCTCCAGAGCTTGGCCTAGAGGTCTTGAGGCCTTTTTTAGCCATCTCCACCAGATCTTAGCGCTTAGGATTTTGTTCATGGTTGGAGGGTCCCTTATTCCCAGACCCCCTTGAGCCTTGGGTCTGCAAAGTTTTTCCTAGCTGATCAGTGCCATCTTTTTCCCTGTTTTGAGGCCTTGCTGGAGAAAGTTTCTCTACAAGGTTTTGATAGCATTAAGGATAAAGTTAGGGGTGGCTAGGGATGAGAAGGTATAAATAGGTAAGGCTTGAATCAAAGACTTAAGGAGAATGAGGCGACTGGGGAGATTGAGAGCTCGGTAGGTCCAAGAGGAGAGTCTTTTTGAGAAAGAAGTGAGGAGGTTTTCCCACGAACTATTCCTGAGGGCGTTGTCCAACAGGGGGATGCCTAGGTATTTGGATGGAAGGGAGCTTCGGGAGAAACCCAATATTTCATATATGTGGCACTAAATCGGAACCGGGGTGTTGAAAAAGAAGATCTTGGAATTGTCCTTGTTGATGTCCAGGCTTGAGGCATCACAGAAAGTTTGAAGGATGGAGAGAAAGGAGTGGGCCTCCATGATTGTGGGGGATCCCATCTTCAGAGTGTCACTAACAAATTGGTTGTCAGAGATCGGAGGATTGATGCCATGCAGTGGAAGACCTGCCAGTGATTTGTTTGCTATGGCAGCCTGAATGGATCGACTAATACCTTATGCCATGATAATAAAGAGGAACGGGGATAGAGGATCGCCTTGTCTGATTCCTCTAGTGCGGGAGAAAGGATGAGAGGGGACACAATTGACAAGGGTTGAGAAGAACACAAAAGAGGTGAGGTTCAAGATCCAATCTACCCAAGAGGGGTCAAAGACAAAGGCAAGGAGCATCGAACGCATATACTCCCAACTTAACTTGTCAAAAGCTTTAGAAATATCCAGTTTTAAGAGCATACCTGGAGTGCGGGTCTTCTGTAGGGAGTGTATCACTTCATGCGCTAAGATGACACTGTCCAGTATTTGTCTGCCCTCCACTTAACCTGATTTCTCTAGTTAGTTGATAAGGGGGAGGACATGCTTAAGTCTTCTTGCTATAACCTTTGGTTAAAAGCTTGTAGATGATGTTGCAGAGAGCGATTGGTCTAAATTTCTTAGGATGGTTGACGTGCTCTTCTTTGGGAATGAGGGTGAAGAAAGTTGCGTTGAGGGTGGGGAGAACCTAACCCGAGACCCTAGAGTCTTCGATGATTTCCGAAACCTCCTCTCTGATCATTTGCCAACAATGGTGGAAGAAGTCGGTGGTGAAGCCATCTGGTCCCGAGGCTTTACCTTTGGGGGTGTCATGGAGTGCCTGGTCTACTTCCTTGAGCGTGATGGGTCGAAGCAAGGCGACATTCTGCTCCTCCATGATTAAAGTGGGCATGTGTTGCATGACCTTGGTGATGGCTTGATATCTGTCCTTCAGAGGTTCTCTCAAGAGGTTTTTGTAGTAGGCGAACAAATCTTCCTCCAAATCCTCATGGGATTGAATGATTTTCCCATTGTTTGAGATTAACTGCATGATGTGATTGGTATGTCTTCTTTGAAGGGTAGACCTATGGAAAAACTTGGTGTTTTGGTCACCCTCCTTGAGCCATTGGATGCGAGACTTTTGTCGCCACAAGATCTCTTCTTGGGCTTTTCTTTCTTCAAGTTTTTGGCTTATTGCTGCTTCCTGAGCTTTGAGGTCCTCAGAGATCCCTTGCTCTCGGATTTGTCTTTGAACAATGCCCATTTGGTCCACTAGTTTCTCTTGAGCTTCGAAGATCTTGCCGAAGGTATGTTTGTTCCAAGTCTCTAGTTTCTGCTTAAAGTTTTTAAGTTTTTGCTAGAATCGGTACATCTTGGAACCATAAGGTACCGCTGCCTCCCTCCACCAAGTGTGGACCTTTTTTTGAAAGTCTGGGTGACTAAGCCAGAACTGTTCCAGTCTAAAGGTTTTTCAGCCAGGGGTGGTCAGTATGTCTAGCCACAACTAGATAGGCCAGTGGTCTGATCCATGGACATCCAATATGCATGTTTCCAGAGCTGCACCCTCCATCATGAGGGAGTCTGAGAGAAGAAATTGGTCCAGCCTGCAAGCTATTTGATGGGATTTGGTTCTTCGATTTGTCCAGGTGAAGGTTTCGTTGGAGGTTTCTAAGTCGATGAGTTTTGAGTTGTCTACGAGGTTATGAAAATCTCCAGATCCTGGTTCCAGACACCGTGTCCCCCCCCCTTTTCTTGTCCAGATTGTGAATCATATTGAAATCTCCTCCTAAAATCCACCTGTTCCCATCGGTTAGGGTAGCCAAGTATTCCAGATTCCGAAGGAAGGCTTGCTTATCCCTTGAGTTGGGGGGTCATAGACATTTGTAAGGTAGCCTGACTTGTTGGAGCCAATGAGTCGGTAGGTTGCCGAAATGAACCATTTAGTTGTGAATTTTTTTTCCGAAGTGACTGAGCTTGGATTCCAAAGTAGAGCTAGACCCTCGGCTATGCCCGTGGCCACCATGTAGATCCCTTTCCCTTGCTTCTAGCAGCAGGGGAGGAGCTTGTCCATATCTTCAGTGGCGCATTTTGTTTCTTGGAGCATCATTATGTTAGGTTTCTCTGCTATGATCATGTCCCGTAGCAACTTTTGCTTACTACGACCGTTGAGTCCTCTTATATTCCAGGAGATGATCTTCATGATGGGGATGGGGAGGGGACAGGGGTAAAGTTGTCTGAGATGAGATGGATCTGACCGAAATTGACCACGAAGTGCCCTATCTCTTTAATGAGCTTGCTAGTTGATTTCCTTCCCCTTTTCTTTTCGTCCTTCTGGGATTTGCGCTATTCCTTCTGCGTATTTCCTTGTATTCCCAATCTCGCATTGGATTTGGCGGTGGATCCTGCCGAAGAGTTAAGGAAGACCTTGTGGACTTTTATTAGTTGGTCTAGGGTTATGGTGTAGAGTTTCTGGTGCCGATAAGCGTGTTCCAGGTGCTCCAGGTCAACGCCCGCCAGCTCTTGCTCGTCTAGATCCATCTCGACATCTCCATCCTCGATTTATATTTGTTCCACGGTTTTAGTGTTGGATCAAGTTGGGGGAGTAGGAAGGTTCGAATCTTGGGCTTCCTCTGCTTTCCCTTTCCCTGTTTGTTGGGGTGTTTTCTCTGTAGGCGAAGCCTGTGAGGCTGTCGGGTTCTTCGGTTGGTGTTGCAGAACCTCATATTGATTGCTAGTGGTCGGATCTTTGTTTGCCTGGGCTACCTACTTCTGTCCTCCTTGTTTACGCCTTCCGGGCACTTGAATGAAGCCCTCTTTGTTTTTGCTGGCTTCTGGGTTACCATCTTTGCTTGTTGCATTGAGGGGGAAGTCCCTGAAGAGATGCCCATGCTCATGACATTTTCTGCATCTGAGCAAAATGTGTGCATAGTCAATGGTGTGCAACCACTCCTCATCTTGATATTCTAGGGCAATATATCCTGGGAGCGGCTTGGCGATGTTCAGGTAGACACAAATGGGTGCATAGGAGGTGTATCTTCTTTGTTTCGTGGCCTCTGAGGATTTGACATACACTCCAATGGTGTTGCCTATGTTGGCCAATACCTCTTCCAACCAGAACTCATGTGACAAGGAGTATAGCTTGATCCATACTGGGAGATGCGAAAAGTTCTCTGTTTCAGGGATGAATTTCTCAGTCCAAAACCTCAAGAAGAGCCCCGCCGAGTTGAAAAAATACGACCCTCCATCCAAAATATGGTTCTTGTCTTCTAGGTTATGCAGGATTATGGTGAAGAATTCCTTGGAACCCAGTTGTAGATCAGAATGACCATTGGGCTTCCACCATTGATTTATCCACTTTACCAGATCACGTTTCGAGGGCCGGAGCCCTAAAAATTTGCCCACTAAGGCATAATCTCTCATGTATTTCTTCTGTTCCTCGATCTGGGGTGTGCTTATGATGTATTTCTGTAACACACCCCTTTCGAAAATCTAGGCTTATAAACGCTCTGATACCAATTTGTAACACACCCCTTTCGAAAATCTGGGCTTATAAAATCTGGCCATTATTACCCAAAAAAGCAGGTATGCCACTCATAATTTTTTTTCTTGATAACTGAAGTAAATTAGAAATAAACACTTAAATAGTACCCATATAGTATCTATCCTTATCAGTATGCTAATTGTCCAAAAAAGATCTCCTTACAACATTTATGTTAAATAGTTTTGAGGGTGTTTTTTCTTTGCTTAATTGCTTTGGAATTTGAAACGAATCAATATTAATAATAGGTGAGATAAATTTAGGTGAACTGTCATGTGGTTTAAGGATAAATGGTCTTCAAAAAGATTTAAAGGCTTAGTTTAATCAATGGTATTGGTATGGTATTTATCCTTATCAATATACTAATGGAAAAAAAAATATATGTTACAGTGTTTATGTTAAATAGTAAAATCTTATGTTAAATAGTAAAATCTTGAAATGGACTGTAAGAAAATCCTCGCAGCTGGCAGCGTAGATGCACAATGTTGTTCTGACGCTGGTTGTGGTCCAAATGAAACTACCAACAAGTCAAGTGTTATGAAACTACCTCCTTTGGTTGGGGCTTCTTCCTTGTTTGGGTGTTCCATTGCGTAGGCGAGCATGCCGAGAATGGAACTCGATGTTGGAGTGTAACAGATAAGTGCAGAGAGAAGAGGAAGCCAAGAGAAGAGGAATCCTTAACACCGACATATTCTAGAAGCACCTAAAGCATGTACTTATTTTTAAGAAACTAGTGTATTCTTAAATTCTGAAAATTTCTAATCTTTTTAGAGAGCAGAACATTTTCATTCTAAATGGAGAGACATAGACCTTAAAAAAAATTAGGTGCAACATTAGAAGTAAAATCACTAAGTATCAAGTATTGTTAGCAAGAGATATTCAAGTTTACTCACTTTTTTTTTTGTCAATGAGTGAGTATTGTTTTTTTTTTGTTGTAAATAAGAGTTGTATAAAAAGCCTTCAAAAAACCAGAGTTACAGTATCATCAAGATTTTCAGACTGTAATAACTGAACTGCCCCGAAGGGAAACCAGTTCAGCCAGCCGGTCAGAGTAAAGCCCATTGTCTCAAGCTACCAGTCCAAAAATGACACAAACTTAAACATAAAAATTACAGTCTCTTGTGGGAGACCGAATAAAACAGCATACCAAATATGATCATAGGCCCCATGAGGCAAAAAGAAATTCAGACACTTGGCTAGACTAACATGAAGACACCTGTGTCGGTCATGTGGTGGGGTTGTAGCAGGGCCACGCGTGTAGGGAGGTGGCATTGGTCATTGGGTACGTAGTTGGTGCGACTTCCTCTTCGACAATTGTCCCTCCCTCCTCTATGGGCTCGTGCATGGCAGTGCCTGTGTCGACGTCGCCTCCAACCCATTCCTCTTAGGCCCACATACCTCCCTCCTCCATGGCCTCATGCATGGAAGCTCCTATGTCGATGTTGCCTCCAACCCCTTCCTCTTCAACAAATGTCCCTCCCTCCTCCATGGGCTCGTGCATGGCAACGTCTCCAACCCCTATAGTGTCTGCTCATCCATCCCCTGAGTCATCTCTGTTTCCATGCCCTGTGGCTTCACCCGCTCCTGGTGTCAAGTGGCAAGCCCCCTGCAGAGTTGAGAGAAATTGCAGGAGCATTGAAGCCTTCTCATCCAGGATTTCCAATCGAAACTGAAGGTCGTCCAGGCCTTGTTGCAGTTCAAAGACCAGACCTTGCAGGATGGCAAGGATGTCCTGCAATTGTGAGTCTGGTACTGACTCTGAAAAGGAATGAGGCCCTGGTTGTGGTCCCATGAAATTTGGTTGCGCTCCCTGGTGAGGCTGATTGGTTGGGTTCTTTGGCTGAACTAGTGTGCTCGTCGGTGAGTTGGGTGGAACTGCAGAAGGCAACAACGAAGTGGAGGCCAAATCGAATGAGGGCCCCGGGTTAAAACCCATGGAGTTTCCAGAGAGGGCAAGCCATTCTAGCAAGCTTGTGGAGGGCGAGGAGAGGGACGGGAGGTTGTTGGGGCTTTGTCGAGACTACGATTGAGAAGAGGGCGAGGAAGATGATTTAGGTGACGAGTTAGGAGATGGTGTAGGCGGGGGTCGAAGAACCACTCGCGATCGGCTTGGATGCCAGGTCGAGCCGCGCTTAGATTTCCACCTTTGTCTCGGATTGCCTGGGACGCTAAGGGGAATTGAAAGCACTAGAAGGAAGCACATGTAATGAAGGTGTAGCTGGTGGGGGTGCAGGTTACAAGAGGTCTCAGCCTTGGAAGAGAACCTTTGCAAATGCATCTGGTAGAAGTCATGGCATCGAGATTGCTAAAGGAGGCCAAGGCACACGAGCAAAGTAAATTCGAATTCATGGCTCTGAGCCATCGAAACGACAACGAGATTAGGCTAGGCGCACTGAGAGTAATGGTGCCTAGGCCTTTGCGAGCTTGGCTTAAATGCATGAGTGTGGAGGGAGGGTATGACACGCTGCTGTCACATGGCCATCGCCATGCTGGTCGCTTCGCGCCCTCTCCTGGTGACAATTGTCCCACACTGGCACCCCATCCAGGGAGTTGTCGATGGCTTTAGCTTTATCCTTGCAATGTTGAAGGATGAGGTGTTTTGGGGTGATGGAGGTTTGGCAGAGTAGCTTCGGTCCTTCCCAATTCTTTCCAATATTAGCCAGTTCATTAGCGATCTGATTCGCCTTCCTCCTTACATGAGAGGGGATGAAGGCCTGATTGGGTCGAATAAGATTCACAATTGTCTGCAAACGGTGAGAAAGTCGCCAGCATGGCAAGATTCGCTCTGGGTCAACGCTATTAAGGATTTTTCAAAAGAGATTGATAATGATTTGTGAGTCTCCTTCGATAATCAACTTGGTGAAGTTGTGCTCAATGGCCAATTGCAAGCCTCTGGTGAGCCCCCATAATTATGCAACGTTGTTTATGGTGTGGTCTAAGCTGCCTGCGGTGATGAGAAGAATGCTTCCTTGGTGGTTTCGGAAAACCACTCCAAATCCAGCCGCCCCAGGGTTGCCCTTTGATGCTCCATCAAATTTGAATTTGATAAAACCATCCGGAGGGGGGGACCAGTGTGTGGGGCTGTCCCCGATGGTTTGAGTCCTAGGAGTGAGAGGCGGGCCCTAAACTGGGTGGAAATTCTAATACCTCAATATGCTTTGCTCTTGAATTGGGCAAATTAGGTCCATTTCGGTCCAATGTTGTACCCTGATTGTTTCCAAAACGTTGTGGCATCTTTGATTCCAATAGTGTTGCCAGGGGAGCTGGTCATCCCTGAAGATCCTTCTGTTTCTTTCCTTCTAGATTTGCCAAAGGATGAAGCTTGGGAGAAATTACCATATACGGTTGAGAATAGGTGATTGGAAAGCCACATCTCTCCAATCTTCTATGGTGGTGTTGATGCTATCCCTTTTTTGATCTGAAGTGTGCATGATTATTGCATATTGATCCCATACATGAGTGGTATAAGGGCAGATGTTAAGGAGATGATTAATTGTTTCTGCCTCCTCCCTACAAAGCAGGCAAATGGACGGTCCAACGAACCCTCTTTTAGTGAGGTTGTCCCAGGTTAGAATGCTTTCATGCGTGACCAACCAAAGGAAAAGGCTAATTTTTGGCCAAAGCTTTAGGGACCAGATTTTGTTCCAAGATTTCCTCGGGGGGAAAAGATCGAAGTAAGTCTTGATGGCGTAGGCCGCTTGGATGTTGAAGGTGCCCCTTGGTGAGTGCCCCCATCGAAGGATGTCCTCGCCTGTCAGAATGGGGATTTTCCGCACGTTGATTGTGTTGAACCAAGGCTGAAGATCCACCTGTACGTCTATATGCAGGCCCTCTCTCGTAGATTTCCAGCCTCTCCAGGTGGTTTCCATTGGGTTGTCCTTCCAGTAGTCTACCACTTTTTTCAGTCCCGCCGACGTAGCTGGAGTGCTGAAGGTGTCAGCTCAGGCTTCGTGCTCTAAAATAGGTAATTGTTGCCATGAATCCTTCCAAAAAAGGGTTGTTTGACCATTTCGGATTTCGCAGAAGGCGTGATTGAGTACAAGTTGTTGATTATGCTTGGCTATCGTCCAGATTAGGGAGCTTGGGTTGTCTTTGTTCCATCTGATCAGGTTTCTTTCCGCTGTTACAAGAGTGTACTTTCTTCTCTAGAGCTTGGCCCAGAGGTCTTGAGGCCTTTTTCAACCATCTCCACCAGATCTTAGTGCTCAGGATTTTGTTCATGGTTGGAGGGTCCCTTATTCCCAGACCCCCTAGAGCCTTGGGTCTACAAAGCTTTTCCCAGTTGATCAGTGCCATCTTTTTCCCTGTCTTGAGGCCTTGCCGGAGAAAGTTTCTCTACAAGGTTTTGATAGCATTAAGGACAAAGTTAGGGGCGGCTAGGGCTGAGAAGGTATAAATAGGTAAGGCTTGCATCACAAACTTAAGGAGAATGAGGCGACTGGGGAGATTGAGAGATCGGTAGGTCCAAGAGGAGAGTCTTTTTTAGAAGGAAGTGAGGAGGTTTTCCCACGAACTGTTCCTGAGGGCGTTGTCCAACAGGGGGATGCCTAGGTATTTGGATGGAAGGGAGCTTCGGGCGAAACCCAAGATTTCAGATATGTGGCACTGAATCAGAACCGGGGTGTTGAAAAAGAAGATCTTGGACTTGTCCTTGTTGATGTCCAGGCCTGAGGCATCACAGAAAGTTTGAAGGATGGAGAGAAAGGAGTGGGCCTTCATGACTGTGAGGGATCCCATCATCAGAGTGTCACTAACAAATTGGTTGTGAGAGATCAGAGGATTGATGCCATGTAGTGGAAGGCCTTCCAGTGATTTGTTTGCTATGGCAACCTAAATGGATCAACTAAGACCTTCTGCCATGATAATAAAGAGGAACGGGGATAGAGGATCGCCTTGTCTGATTCCTCTAGTGGGGGAGAAAGGATGAGAAGGGACACAGTTGACAAGGATTGAGAAGAACGTAGAAGAGGTGAGGTTCAAGATCCAATCTACCCAAGAGGGGTCAAATCCAAAGACAAGGAGCATCGAATGCATATACTCCCAACTTAAATTGTCAAAAGCTTTAGAAATATCTAGTTTTAAGAGCATACCTGGAGTGTGGGTCTTCTGGAGGGAGTGTATCACTTCATGCACTAAGATAACACTGACCAGTATTTGTCTTCCCTCCACATAACCTGATTGCTCTGGTTAGATGATAAGGGGGAGGATAGGCTTAAGTCTTCTTGCTATAACCTTGGTTAAAATCTTGTAGATGACGTTGCAGAGAGCGATTGGTCTGAATTGCTTAGGATGGCTGAAGTGCTCTTCTTTGGGAATGAGGGTGAGGAAAGTTGCATTGAGGGAAGGGAGAACCTGACCTGAGACCTTGGAGTCTTCGATGATTTCCCAAACCTCCTCTCTGGTCATTTTCCAGCAATGGTGGAAGAAGTCGGTGGTGAAGCCATCCAGTCCCGGGGCTTTACCTTTGGGGGTGTCTTGGAGCGCCTAGTCTACTTCCTTGAGCGTGATGGGTCGAAGCAGGCTGACATTCTGCTCCTCCATGATTAAAGTGGGCATGTGTTGCGTGACCTTGGTAATGGCTTGAGATCTGTCCTTCTGAGGTTCTGTCAAGAGGTTTTTGTAGTAGGCGACCAACTCCTCCTCCAAATCCTCATGGGATTAAATGATTTGCCCATTGTTTGAGATTAACAACGTGATGTGATTGGTATGTCTTCTTTAAAGGGTAGACCCGTGGAAAAACTTGGTGTTTTGGTCACCCTCCTTGAGCCATTGGATGCGAGACTTTTTTCTCCACAAGATCTCTTCTTGGGCTTTTCTTTCTTCAAGTTTTTGGCTTATTGTTGCTTCCTGAGCTTTGAGGTCCTTAGAGATCCCTTGCTCCCCGATTTGTCTTTGAACAATGGCCATTTGGTCTGTTAGTTTCTTTTGGGCTTCGAAGATCTTGTCAAAGGTGTGTTTGTTCCAAGTCTTGAGTTTCTACTTAAAGTTTTTAAGTTTTTGCTGGAATCGGTACATCTTGGAACCATAAGGTACCGCTACCTCCCTCCACCAAGTGTGGACCTTTTTTTGAAAGTCTGGGTGACTAAGCCAGAACTGTTCCAGTCTAAAGGGTTTTCGGCTAGGGGTGGTCGGTATGTCCAACCACAGCTGGATAGGCCATTGGTCCGATCCATGGACATCCAATATGCATGTTTCCAAAGTTGTGCCCTCCATCATGAAGGAGTCTGAGAGAAGAAATTGGTCCAGCCTGAAAGCTATTTGATGGGATCTGGTTCTTCGATTTGTCCAGGTGAAGGTTCCGTTGGAGGTTTCTAAGTCGATGAGGTTTGAGTTGTCTATGAGGTTATGAAAATCTCCAGATTCTGGTTCCAGACGCCGTGTCCCCCCCCTTTTCTTGTCCAAATTGTGAATCATATTGAAATCTCCTCCTAAAATCCACTTGTTCCCCTTGGTTAGGGTAGCCAAGTATTCTAGATTCTGAAGGAAGGCTTGCTTATCCCTTGAGTTGGCAGGTCCGTAGACATTTGTAAGGTAGCCTGGTTTGTTGGAGCCAATGAGTCGGTAGGTTGCCAAAATGGACCATTTAGTTGTGAATTTTTTTTCCAAAGTGACTGAGCTTGGATTCCAAAGTAGAGCCAGACCCTTGGCTGTGCCCCTGGCCGCTACATAGATCCCTTTCCCTTGCTTCCAACAGTAGGGGAGGAGCTTGTCCATATCTTCAGTGGCACATTTTGTTTCTTGGAGCATCATTATGTTTGGTTTCTCTGCTATGATCATGTCCCGTAGCAGCTTTTGCTTACTACGACCGTTGAGTCCTCTTATATTCCAGGAGATGATCTTCATGATGGGGATGGGGAGGGGAGGGGGGTAAAGTTGTTCGAGATGAGATGGATCTGACCGGAATTGACCACGAAGTGCCATATCTCTTGAATGAGCTTGCTAGTTGTTTTCCTTCCCCTTTTCTTTTCGTCCTTCTGGGATTTGCGCTGTTCCTTCTGCGTATTTCCTTGTATTCCCAATCCCGCGCTGGATCTGGCGGTGGATCATGCCGAGGAGTTAAGGAAGACCTTGTGGACTTTTCTTAGTTGGTCTGGGGGTATGGTGTAGAGTTTTTGGTGTCGATAAGCATGTTCCAGGTGCTCCAGGTCAACGCCTGCCAGTTCTTGTTCGTCTAGATCCATCTTGACATATCCATCCTTGATTTATGTTTGTTCCACGGTTTTAGTGTTGGATCAAGTTGGGGGAGTAGGAAGGTTCGAATCTTGGGCTTCCTCTGCTTTCCCTTTCCTTGTTTGTTGGGGTGTTTTCTCTGTAGGCGAAGCCTGTGAGGCTGTCGAGTTCTCCGATTGGTGTTGTAGAATCTCATATTGATTGTTGGTGGTCGGATCTTTGTTTGCCTTGGCTACCTGCTTCTGTCCTCCTTGTTTACGCCTTCCGGGCACTTGAATGAAGCCCTCTTTGTTTTTGCTGGCTTCTGGGTTACCATCTTTGCTTGTTGCATTGAGGGGGAAGTCCTTGAAGAGATGCCCATGCTTGTGACATTTTCTGCATCTGAACGGAATGTGTTCATAGTCAATGGTGTGCAGCCAGTCCTCATCTTGATATTCTAGGGCAATATATCCTGTGAGCGACTTGGCGATGTTCAGGTAGACACAAATGGGTGCATAGGAGGTGTATCTTCTTTGTTTCGTGGCCTCCGAGGATTTGACATACACTCCAATGGTGTTGCCTATGTCGGCCAATACCTCTTCCAACCAGAACTCCTGTGACAAGGAGTATAGCCTGTCCATACTGAGGGATGTGCAAAGTCCTCTGTTTCATGGCTGAATTTCTCAGTCCAAAACCTCAAGAAGAGCCCCATCGAGTTGAAAAAATACAGCCCTCCATAAAAAATACGGTTCCTGTCTTCTAGGTTATGCAGGATTATGGTGAAGAATCCCTTGGAACCCAGTTGTAGATCATAATGTCCATTGGGATTCCACCATTGATGTATCCACTTTACCAGATCACGTTCTGAGGGCCAGAGCCCTAAAAATTTGCCCACTAAGGCATAATCTCTCATGTATTGCTTATGTTCCTCGATCCGGGGTGTGCTTATGATGTACTTCAGGACTTGTGGCGCCTGAGGAATGCATTTTCTAGGTAGCCATGGTCGTGACACGCTTTTTGATGTCAGTGTTTTTCCTGAATCAATATCCATCTCTTTGTCCTTGAATGTGCCCTCGAATAGTCGTTGTGGGCAAAGATTTGGAGGAGGCTCGAATGTGGGGTGCTTGGAGCCCCCTCCCTTGTTTCCATGCGTCATCGCTTCACTGTAGGAGGGGCCTCATGGCCCTCCCTCGCTTGGATTCATCGAGCCCCTGCAGGGGCAGCCAAGTGCACCAGAACAACAAAAACCCTAACCCTAGCCTAGCACCAATACATTAGTGATCTTTCTCTTCTCCATCTTTGAGACATTTCTTCGTTTTTATCTGTGATAACTTTGTCAAATTCCTTTTAATGAGTGAGTATTGTTAGCAGCAAAAGTAAGTTGCAATGCATGGAGTGCTCTCATGGAATAGGCATCGGCCTCCTCACCATACAAATACCCCTGAAAAGAGGGAGAAGGTAGCATACACTTTAATCCTCTTGCAGACTGCAAAGACTATCTTCCATCGACAGTTTTAAAACCACCCATCCTGTGATTTTCTTAGCTGTTTATTCTCTTAAATTTGTGCCTAGTTGTTTATTCTCTTAAATTTGTGCCTGAAGACTGACTTGTGAATGAATTTTACAGGGCAGTGGGGAGGTGGTGAAGTGGTGAGCATATAGAGAGGGAGTAGAGAAAGATAGACACACAAATGGCTAGGATGAAGAGACTCTCGAATGCAGTGAAATAATTATTATGATTGGAGTGAGGCTCTCAAATGCAGTGAAATAATTATTATAACCGATCAGTTGACAAATCATCTAATTTAATATTAATCAATTTTTAAACCAATTTATAAAGTCTAACAAATAAATAAATAGTATTTCCCTCCACCAAGGATATTTAGTCAAATCAATATATTGTTGACCAATAAAAAAATTGTGAATAATTTTTTTTGAAATTCATAAAAGGAATTTTAATTTAAAATAAATAAATTAATAAAAAGTATTATTAAGAATACCAAATGAGAGATATAGACTCCAAACACAGCTATTAATGTTACAAAATAAACCTGATAATACCCGATCTTGACCGCGAGGCGGTTGCTATAGTTCCCCAGCCAAAGGCAGGGACTAATAATAAGAATAACAACCCTCGGAATTGTAGTTGCATTGGTCAAGAACACCTAGCGTTGTAACACGAGGATGAAAGAGCACACAAAAGGAGACGAACTCAATGCATCGGGATTTAACTCATTGGACACTATAGATTTGAAAAACCCGTCGGGAATTTTCTCAAACGTATATAAATCTCAATGTTTTTCTAAAACTTGGTATAACTTAACCCATTATAATTTTTTACAACTAATAAAATCACATAAGGAGAGAGACTCTTATCATTTTACCAACAACTTATAATCAAATTCGTTCATTCTTCATTCTTAAATGATATTCATATAGTCATTTAAAACCCAAAAGAATATTTAGTGTACAAAGGGTTTATTGTTGGAATTTTTTTAATTAATTGTAAGGATTTAGGTGTTGTGGGATAATAGTAAGTATCTAATCTCATGTTCAGATTTATACTTGATATTGGAGAAAATTTTAGGGGCTAAATTTTCTTATGGGTTAATTTTTCATTATTTTTCCAAATAAACATTTCTCAATTTCCATTTTTTTTCTAAAATAATTCACCCAAATTCTAAGATTGATGTTGAAAGCCATTACTTAATGCTAAAGGGATTCTCAAGTCTACTAGTTTTTAGGTTCCAAGGGATGACCAACCCTCTAGAGAAGTGGATGGAACTATTCATGGTACATTTAGAACCTTGCCATTTTATTTAGCTAAAATTAACACATTTTCCAATTTAACCACACTTTATCTCTTAAATGAGCATTAGATTTAGTCTTTTAGTTACATTTTTTATTTTAGGATTCAACATTTTCTCAAGGAACTTATCCCTCAGATGTTACAAGATATTATTTTCATGATGAATAAATATTAGGTTTATTGGTGAAAATGTTGTGTGATTAGTCAAACTTCCCCATACTTCCTATACTCACTTGTGATAATCTTGAATGCCATTAGAAGATAGTAATTCCTCCTTCTATAAGTTAATCAATATGTTTTTTGACTTTATTATACACTTTGACTCCTTTTATTTTCATTTAACGATTCATTTGATGCATTCTCTAAGATGTACAGTAAAAGTCCATATTTATTAACTTATTAGGAACTTCTTCCTTTATAGCATCGTCAATCCTTGTCTCCATGGTAGGCATAATTGAGGGAGATTGGTCTTCTCTCGTCTCTTTATCATTCTTTTGTTGTTCACCTAATCATGGTGTTTGTATATGATCATATGTTCTAGTAGAGATGCATCTAGATTTTTAAGGTTTTTATTAGATAGTATTCAAGCTAAAATAAGTGAGATGTTGTATTATCGTGTGCACTAGTTGTGCATTAGCATCATTGTTGACTGAATTGTTTACCAATGAACCTTCTATATTAGAGCTAAGTACTCCATATATGTTGTTTCTCTTCTTCGAGATGGATTGCTCCCATTTTGTGTCACTTTTGATTGTAGTTTTATTTCTTATTAATTATGGAAAAACCCCTTAGATCATATGGTAGTTGAGTGTTCATGGGTTCTATTGGTGTTGGCTTAAGTGAGTTGTGACTATTCATGAGGCAATCACAGGATAAATACCCATAGGTATGGTACCATATACACCAAAAAGGGAATTTATTTGTAATTTATTCCCTAAAACTAGTCTGGTTTCTAGTGTTCCACAATTACTAACTTGTGTTGGAATATTCACCAATA
>ML794441.1:58688-73196 GCA_009831015.1 Picea engelmannii | reverse complement strand
GGGGGGGGGGGGGTGAATCAATATTGAGCACTTTTTACCATTTACAACCATAACATGTAAACATCAAGTTATCAACAATTTATCACTTATGATATCAACAATTTATCATTCATGATTGAATTCAAGATATCATCGACATATAACCACAGATACACAGTACACAATAGTTTTACGTGGAAACACAAATGGGAGAAAACCACATAACATTTTTTAATATATATATTGAATATTACATTCACAGGAAGCACCAACTTCCAAGATTCTCCAACACCAATTGGAAGGAGGTACCAACCTCCTATTTATAGGCTCCAACCCGAAGGAAGCTACAACTCCCTAAGTTCACCAACTCCAACTAGAAGGAGGCTCCAACACCCTAGTTTGCAGGCTCCAACTTGAAGGAATATCCAACTCCCTATATTCTCCAACACCAATTGGACGGATGCTCCAACCCCCTAGTTTACAAGCTCCAACTTGAAGGAATCTCTAGCTCCTTAGATTTTCCAGCTCCAACTGGAAGGAGGCTTCAACCCCCTTTCCTTGACCCTTCCTTTCTCCCGAAAATATAAATGAGAGAATCAACCTGTCACTGAAACTAATACATCATAATCATCAACCTCTCACTGTTACTGTCACTGATACTAATACATCATCATCATCAAAACTAGATACACCATAACTGATACATCATCATCATAAAAAACTAGATCCACCACAATTGATATATCATCATCATCAAAATTGGATACACCATAGTTGATACTTCAACATAATCAAAACTATTTCCACCACAGTTGATATATTATCATCATCAAAACTGGATACACCATTATAATTTATACATCAACATCATCAAAACTAGATCCACCACAACTTATACATCATCATCATCAACCTGGGTCCACTTAGAAACCGGGTCCACATAAATATCCTAGGTTCACATGGGTCCACATATAAATCCTAACATCACTTCTTAAATTTATCTCGAACACTTGTTTGGGACTAGTTTCTAGATTAGTCATAAACACTAACTTCCAACAAGTATAACTTCATACCTATAATGAATCAAGGTCTGAAACTTGTACCCAATATTCTTCGATATCTTCTCTAAAATTCTTCCATTTTTTTCTCCTTGACTCGTCACTAAAAATCAGATATAGCAAATATTGCATACCTTCCTAAATTATGGCCTATTCTGGAGAGTGAACTTGTACAACATGCCACATGATCAATATTTGATATCTAATTCTGAAACTCACGCACAAAATACTACAGATTGTAATTTTTACAATGCAATTATTCTCATAGAATTTGGATCTTCTATGAAGAATTTGTGACTGTTTTACCTGGAATACCTGTTTGAGACTAGTTACAAGACTAGTCAAAAACCCTATCTTCCACATAGTGTATCTCCAAAAGTAAAACGACCTAGAAGATGAAATTCGTACCAAAGGTACCTTGATAGGTTTTCTCAATATCCTCCAAGTTTCACTATCTGAATCATTCTATAAAAAAAGTTATAGCAAAAATGGTAATATAACCTTTAAAATATATACCTTAGAACACATCATCACAATACTTCATCTTCCCTTGGAATTTCGCCCATATTCGCTTCATATTCACTCTAAATTTCACTACCAAGCTTGTGCTAAGAGATCACAAGGTTGAATGATGAAAATGAGAGGTTCTTAATGTGTATTTATACCCTTCCAAGCACCTTCTTTACTTGACCTTGAGCCGACTTGTAACTTCTTGTTTGCAACAACTTTTTCTCCTTTACTTGACTTTAGGGCCAACTTATAACTTCTTGACCTTAGATCCAGGGCTTCTTGACCATACTTTAGGGATTCATATTTAAGAGGGCATAACTCCTCAACTGTGAGAAACCACGTGGGTGCCTGCACCTACCGTTGGAGATGACAAGACGAGGACTATCCGTTTATGATATTTTTGCATGTATTTGTAATGTCCTTTGTATTGTTTTCATCCAATCAAGTTCGAGATTCGTGACCACACCTCTGGGAATTCCTAACCATATTATCAGGGTTTCTTTGACCTCTTCTAGGGTTGACATCATTGACAACCAACTTTCCAACAATCTCCCCCTTTGGCATTGATGTCAACACTCACACTTCCCCAATGACCATTGCTCCCCATGTATTCATGCTTATGATATTTCTCTCATACTTTTATTCTTTCTCTCCCCCTTTGACATCAATGGAAAAGGGTAACTCCCCCTAACGATTTCTCTCCTCTTGTATTCTTTGCAAGATGTTGTGTAGATGAATATGGGGCTCCTTGTATATGCTTCCTTTCCTCTCTTCTGGGTCTTCTTGTCCATTGGTACTTCTTGGTGTAATCCAATGACATATATTAAAAGTGTTCATATCAGAGTTCCTTCATTACTTGATTTAAAATATTCATTTATTGTCATGTCTTCACTAAGCTAACATCAATGACATAGTCATTCAACAATTTCCTCTTGACAGTATAGCTTCTCTTGACGATTTCTCTCCCTGTGAGTTGATGTGTCTTCTCGTGGCCTTCCTTCATGTGACTATCTAGTTCCACCTATCAACATGCTTATTTTTTTAGTCATATGATTTACTTAACATTCCTCTTGATGACAATGACAATTTCTCTTTATGTATTTCCTCTTGGACTCTGTTGATGGGTCCAAATTCGCCCGACAACGGTCAGGGGTTATTCTCGGTAAGAAGTCCCAATTAGACCTCTCATCATTTAGAATAAGGAACCCAATTGGATTCTGGCCCGACAACCATTCCTATTTGGTTCCACTAGTTGAGGCCTGGTCCACCGATGAGGGTGAGTGACGGGTGGTTATGCAAACAGAAGATGTAAATGAACACTATGCAAATGTAGGTCTAATCTAGTTCTAATCTACCTTATCATAGCTAGGAGCGAACTATAGTAACTAAATGAGTTGTAATGAAACTAAACTATGCATAAACCCCAATCGGATAGCTGTCATGAAGGTACACAATTAGAAACACATGCATACAAGTCAATAACTAGAATATTCTAAGTCACATTTTTGCATACATTCACAACTCCTCAGGACATGTAATCTAAGAAAGAGTAGCAAAACTACAAAAGAACATATATTGCATTAGAATAGTCCATAAAAAAACATGCTCTTATAGCCCATGTGAACAACATACTTCTTGCTTGAAATAGTTCGCAGCAAAAATGACCACACATGCAAGTTCTTCCCTCTGTCAAAAGTTGGCCCTAAGAGCTTCTCTGTATTAACAGTTTCAAAAATACTACATGAAAACTCTAAGGACAACTCTCTAATTTTAGTTGACATTGTATTCCCAAAGTAGTCTAGAAGTGTACAATGTTTGAAGAACCAAAATCCCTTTCTTTGGGTTCCATTATGCTATTTATTTGAGGTTCAATAAGACCTTTGGCATTTTGTCTCCCTTGGTGGCCTTTTGTCTTCCAACGTTTTTCCTCATCCTCTTTCTGATGATGGGTTAATAAGGAAAATGGTTACATTTCAAATTTGTCATGCAGCGCTGGTGGGCCATCTTGGATTTTGGCCATATGTGCCTTGCGCATCATGAAGATTGGCCTTGGGCACGGGGGCATATTCCTCATCCAAGTTTGATACTCAATCGTCATGGAGTTTCTAGATCTCTTCTTCGTCCATTTGTCTGAGATTTTCTTTATTTCTCCTCCATCACTGCTACATCTTTTGTTATTACTCCTTTATCATATTTAGTTGTAGATTTCATCACGAGAATGTTGAACGTGACCCTCCTTCATTAGGTAACGGACACCATTCATCATACCATATATATATGAGAGTAATTCCAAATAATAAATCAAGGATAATCATTATAATTCTTATGAACGAGGCATAAAAAAATTATGGAATTAAGTTAGGAATTTCTAAAAACTTATAGCTATAAAGTTGTATATCTCAAAAATACCTTTCGAACAATATAAAGAACATGCAAAACAGAGCAAAATGGTGACCTGAGTCAAAAGTTATGGTTGATTTACGAGAGACGGGTTTTTTTTTTTAGAGGAGTTAGTACTAACTCCTCCTCTGATTTGTTTGGAGGAGTTAATACTAACTCCTATGATTTGTTCAGAGGAGTTAGTACTAACTCCTTCAACAAGTTTGTACTAACTCCTTCGACCTGTTCGAAGGAGTTAGTACTAACTCCTTCGAACTATTTGGAGGAGTTAGTACTAACTTCTTCGACATATTCGGAGGAGTTGATGTTGACTCCTCCAACTTGCATTGGAAAAGTTGATGGTAACTCTAGTGCATCAGAGGAGTTGATGGGAACTCCTCTGATTTGTGTTGGAGGTCAAGTCATTAATCTCACAGGGTGAAAGATGAAAGATGAGTTATGACATTTATCGAATGATCCTATTGACACACACTCATCCACGTTCTCTGGGCAAGAGGTCATTGCAAATTTGAAGTCTAGTCTCTGTCGTTGTATCATCGTTATGCATGCATTGTAGAATCTCTGAGCTTGAAATGTTGTACATTCATCTTGGTTTCATATAATAAAACTTGGTTTAAATGTTATTTTAAACATGTTTATGAAAGAGAGGGAAATTTCAAAATAATTAAAAAATTGTTAAAATGGGGCTCCCCACTATTACCTCATTTCTTATACTTAGGATTTCTTATCAAAATGTGTTAATCCTAAAATGTTTCAAAAATATTAAAATAGGGGGGGGGCGGGGGGTGGTTATTAGCCCTTCCCTTCCCTTCCTTCACATTTACTTGGAACCTTAAATTATCATAAGGATAAGGGGAAAGGGGGTGGCATGCCATGCCCCCTCCCCACCATACTTCCACATTCGAGCTTCGAGATTTCATGGATTGCTCCATCCCCCTCCTTTCTCCATTTAAAAATACACCCAAAGTTATTTACATGCCTCAAGAACTGTATCTAAACTTTGATTTTCTGCTTCAATCATACGATAATCCATGCATTTAAAACAACTATCGAAGGAGTTGGTATCATCATTGTCGAGTCAAGGCACTTGTTGTTGACTCTCCCGAATACCATCGATGCAGTTAGTGTCAACCCTTCCGAACATTATCAGTGCACTTGTTTTCAACCCTTTCGAACACTGTCGACACACTTGTTGTCAATCCTTTCAAACACTATCGATGCACTTGATATTAACTTTCCCGAACATGTGAGTTAATTTGGTCGTGTTATCTTTAGAGATGGGGGCGCACATCCTTTCACTCCCCTTTTTTTTAATGTGTAGTACCATGGAAGGGGGAGGGAGCACGTGGATCATGTTCCCCCCAACTCCACCTCATATTTATGGAATATTAAAATTAGTTCAATACAATTGGTTTTTGCATAGGCGTGAAATGGAGGATACTAACATGATGTTGCTCACTTCATAACTTACTCATACAACGACGGATCAAGGTACCGTTTATGCGATAGGGAGAGCACAGAGAGAAGATTTTAGTGAGACAACTGGATATGCCATTCAAGTAATCTATCGATGTCATGGGTGCCAAGGTTAACTAGGCTAGAAATCTTTGGTGATTGTTTTGTAGCTTATGGGCTTTGGAATTCAATTCCATCAATTGCGTTGGACTTGTAATGGAGAAAATGATATAATTGGCATGTTTTAGGGATGAAAAACTCACTTTGACAGACATCGAAAAATTGCACCCATAGGTGTCTTTTAATGAAAGTTTAGGTTCTGCGTTCTTTGTTTCTTCACCCAAATTTAATTTCGTCAGTTGTTGGGTCATTTGTGATGTATAGGCTCCTGATCCGCCCATTGATTATGAGGTTATGCATTAATAGCACAAAGTTATAAATCTTCCAAAACTACCAACTGACGTCCAGTGTGCTTAGCACTGCCTAGGAGCAAAAAAGGACCAAATTTCTCCCAAAGTGTGTTGCTGAACCAACGCAAGGCCTGCAGGTGTTGTGATTAACCCATATGATGTTAGGCGTGACTTTCAAAATGAATATTTAGTTGTAACATCAAGAAACACAAAACAAACAATATAGTACCATGTGCGCGAAGAAAGCCACTTGCAACACTAAAACCTTATTATGGTTGTGATCTTAAGCGAATCAGGTGATATAGGAAATTATTGACCAACTATCTAGATAAGCGTGGAGAGTTTAGTCATTGGAAATGTAAGGATATTGACTGATGAACGCAACAAGAAGAGATATGAAATGGGAGGGGGACGAGATAAGCCTCATGGAGAAAGTGGGATATGTTGACCTGATCAACGTTGGAGAGAGGAAACAAATTTCCCTCGATGTGATCAACGAAGAAGAGGGGTCAACATCCTTCCACTGATGCATTTGTGAAAAGAGGGGGAAACTCGTGAATAGGTAGCGCGTTGGGGAAGAAGAGGTGAACCTCATCGATAAGCATTGTAATGAAGTGAAAGGGAGGGAGTGTCACCGTTATGTGATGCATCGACGCAAGTGGAAGAAAGTTAGACAGTGGAAGGAGTGTGTGTAGTGATTATAATCATGTAACCAATATCGGTGAGATGAAATTGATCATGTGAACTTCGTCGACGATGAAGATGTGTGTAAGTGAGGTTTGGTAGATGTAAGGTACCAAGTCTATTATATTAGTAAAAAAGAGAAATAATGCAGAGAATAAAACTGTAATAGCAACATAATACAAAAATATTGCAGAGATAACAATGGAACAACAAATTATATGGAACCACAACACCAGAATTAAACCTTTATTCATAGGAAATAATGTTCACTTGCCTCTTCGAGGGAGCAACCTTCAGTAGAGAAGAGCTATATTACAATAATTCTTCAAGACAAAACTTCTCATACCCTCTACTCCTATTTATACTAAATCTATCTATCCAAAAGAACAATATAGACAAAGATCCTTCTAGAAGCGGAAGCTTCTATTAGGTCATCTTACATTTGAATTATTCTTCCTTATTGCTAAGTCTTATTAATATTGTCCTTTATTACATAGAAATATGTTATTCTACCTACGCGAGGTGTCAGGGAGGTTAGGTCCCTAACATGTCTTCCCCCTTAAAAACAACCTTGTCCTCGAAGCTTGAGATGAGGAAATTGCTGCAGAATGGTAGTTGGTTCCAAAGTGGCATCTGTTGGACTTGTATCTTTCCACTGGGCTAACACTTCCTTGATGGTGCACTGACACAGATGACACTCACACTGGTCCAAAACTGCTTACGGCTGCAACCAGATGGAGCCTTCTTCATCCAACTCAGGAAGGCTGGTTTGAGTTTGGCACTTAGTTCCAATCACCTTCTTTAAGAAGGAGACATGAAAAACAGGATGGAGCTTAGAATGACTGGGCAAAGCTAATTGATAGGCCACTTGTCCCACACACTTGAGAACGATATAAGGACCATAAAATTTGGGCGCCAGTTTTTTACAATGCTTAGCCTTGAGTGAAGTTTTCTTATAAGGTTGCAGTCGAAGAAATACCTGGTCTCCTTCAACAAATTGATGTTCAGAGCGACCTTGATCTGCATGTTGCTTCATGAGATTCCGGGCCATGTCCAAATTCTCTTTGAGGGTGCAGACAAAGCCTCTCGAACTGTAAAAATTTGGTCAAACTCCTCAACTTGTGAGACACCTAACAGGTATGAGAGAACTGAAGGTGGATTTTGTCCATATATTTCTTCAAAAGGAGTCATGCGGGTAGCTGTATGGTAAGAAGTGTTGTACCACCATTCAACGAGTGGTAACCATTGATCCTGTTAGCACTGAAAGTCACACTTTGACTGCTAAAGTGTATGCTCAGCACCCATCAGAATGTAAAAGATAACTTTGGTTTTGAATAGGTGGATTAGCAAGATGGATAAAGAAAGAGAGAGGGCAACAAACTGCAGATCAGTAGGCTACACCAATGGGCAATGGAGTCACAAACATCCTACTCATCTAAGGCACAAAAGCTACTTAACAGAAAACAAGATTATATGTTGATAGGTGGAAGAAATGAAGAAGGAAATCATAAGATAGAATGTTCAGTAAATAAAGATCCTCTCAATTTAATGAATCAACAAATACTTGAATATAAACAATGAATGATGGGCAAAATACAACAGATCCTCTGCTGCTTAGGGATCCATAAATCATTGACAGCCTTTGATCCTCAAGTCTGCAATATATTCAAATAAGAATAAATATAGATAGAAGAGTTACAATATGAAATCACAACTGTCATGAGTCTCCAATAGCAGTAATGCTTACAATCAAAAAATGCCCACATGCTTACAAATGAACACACACAGAAAAACTGCCTGCTACATCTCTCTCTAGCTTCTCTTGGCTCATCAATCTCCCCTCTCCAAGAGATATCTCCCTCTTTAAATATAAAATAGCATCCAAATAACCTAAGGAGGTCAAATCCCATCTCCTCCATTGGATTCTAAGCCTTGGAGATAGGTGGCAACAGTCAAAGAGACAAAAATCCAACAAATTGTTGATTTTCAGGAATTTGTTGGAAGTCATTAATAAATTGTTTCCACCTCATGCATGAGGCCTTTGCTGGAGCTAAATATTAGGTGCAAGTGTCCCTTGACATCTAATTGATCCTTGAGAAGTCATTTGAACCCTCCTTGACATGTGGCAACCTCCCAACAAGGCGAATATGAAAACCGTGACCGCTACAGGAAATTAGTACGCAATGCCACTGTGCAAAGTACGCATCACCTACTTATATATCCAATATTTCTCAAACCAGAACACATTTTGAAAAACTGAGAGAGGTTTTTGTTATTTTGAATGTTATGAACAAAAACATCCTCCATTTTTCAAAAATACATCCTCAACTGCTCATAACCCAAGTTTTAAATTAGTGACTCAAAACTGGCAGAATAACTCTGCACAATTTAGCCTCTGCCAAAATATTACGCAGCGCCTGTAGGTAGCGCCCGATTGTGTTTCTGCATGCAATTCAGTAGCATAAATCCGTGGGTTCTTTAATGATTGAACTTGGATATTGGGAATAACTCAATATAATTTCAATTTTCCCTAAAACAAATAAAAATCCCATAACAATTGTATTCATTTTCCAAAATGAATAATGAAATGCAGATTTTGTTCTCTGTGAAATATTAGTTAGCGCCTGTAGGTAGCTCCACTTATGCAACGCTGAGGCATAAACCAATCTTGTGCTAACATATCCCACTGATTTTTCCTTCCATATGCAAAACACCTCAAATATGTTTCCAAACACTTGTTGACAACTTCAATTTTACCATCAATCTGTGGATGATAAGTTGTACTGAGATGCAATTGGGTGCCCTGTAGCCCGAACAATTCTTTCCAAAAAATTGCTAGTGAAAGTGGGATCTCGATGAGAAACAATAGAATGAGGCATGCCATGAATATTGAAGACCTGATCCATGAAAAGTTGAGCCATAGTGGAGGCGGTAAATGGGTGTTGAAGCTCACATAAATGAGAATAATTGGAAATACAATCAACGACCACCATGATGACTGAATTATTGCCCGATTTAGGTAAGCCCACAATAAAATCCATAGAGATATCCCTCCAAATAACAGGTGGAATCAGAAGTGATTGTAGTGTTCCAGGAGCTTTGACTATTTCTCCCTTCTTGTGTTGAAAAACATCACATTCTGCCACAAAATTATGAACATATTGTTTCATACCATCCCAGAAAAAAGAATGTTTGACCCAGTCATAGGTTTTGGTAAACCCTGAGTGCCTAGATGTGGGTGTAGCATGAAGCTCAGAAAGTACTGTTGATTTAAGTTGTGACTATTTACTTAAATACAAAAGGCCTTTGTAGCAAAGCTCATCATTGTGTCAAGAGTACCCTGGGGAAACTGGAGAATTGGTCTACAATTGTTGGATCAAATGCGAAATTTTGGGATCTTGTAGCCACTCTTGGCGAACAACTTGGAGCCAATCTGGTACAATGAAGGAGAGGGAAAAAAGGGACCCTTCATCTTCATATTTTCTTGAAAGTGTACCAACAACCAGATTTTCTTTTCCTTTCTTGTAAATGATCTCATAATCATATCCAAAGAGCTCAGTCGTCCATTTTTGTTTCTCTTAGGAGGAAGGGTGTTGTTCCAGAAAATACTTGAGGATTTGATGATCTATCTTAATTTAGAAGTGTTTCCCCAATAGATAAGGGCGTCAGAGATCCACTGCATGCATAATAACCAACATTTCATTTTCATAGATTGATTGGCCCAAATGTCGCTCTGACAGTTGTTTGTTAGTATAGTTCAAAGGCTGACCATATTGCATAAGGACTACTCCAATTCATCTCTCAGAAGCATCACATTCCAAGACAAAGGTATTTGTGAAATCAAGAAGGGTCAGGACTAGAGTGGTGCACATGGTCTCCTTCAAGGATTGAAAGGCCTAATCAGTTGCGAGAGTCCAACTGAAAGAATTCTTTTTAAGGAGAGTAGTGAGAGGTGTTGCAATCTTTCCATAATTCTTAACAAACTTGAGATAATAGTCTGTTAAACCTAGAAATCCATGCAAGATTTTGAGAGTCTTTGGGCGAGGCCAATCCTGCATAGCTTCAATATTCTTAAGATCCACCCTGACTCTTGCCTTGCCAAAAATATGACCCAAGTAATCAACTTCAGAGACTCCAAAATCACATTTAGATTGTTTGAGGAAAAGTTGGTGCTGAGAGAGTAGAAGTAGAACTTGATCCACGTCATCAAGATGGGATGTCCAGGTCTTACTATATATGAGGATATCATCAAAGAAAACTAAGACAAAATGATGGAGAAAAGGATGGAAGACATCATTCACGAGGCTTTGGAAAGTGGAGGGAGCATTACACAAGCCAAAGGGCATGACTAAAACCTCATATTGGGCTTCATGAGTTCGAAATGCAGTCTTAGGAATGTCTGCCTCATTCATACGTATCTGGTGGTAGCCAAAACTAAGATCGGGTTTTAGTAAAGAACTGGGAACCACTCAATTCATCCATGAGGTCATCAATGACATGAATGGGAAATTTTTATTTGATGGTTAGTTTGTTGAGGGTGCGAAAGTCAGGACACATGAGCCAAGAGCCTTATTTATTAAGGACCATGACCACAGGAGAAGAATAGGGGCTATTAATAGGATGAATAACACATGCGGTGATAAATTTTTGAACACTTTTCTCAATTTCATTTTTATGGGAAAAGGGATAATGATAGGGATGAACATTGGGAGGAAGGATGATAGGGACAAGGGGAATGGAATGATCATGAGAACCACGGGAAGGAGGAAATCCCTGGGGAGTGGAAAAAACAACACGATGTTTGGAGAGGATGGATTGGAGGTCCTGCAACACAGAGGGTGTCTCAGTGGTGTGAATGGCATGGAGTTGGTAAATAATGCCAGAATGACCTTTTTTGAGGAGATTTTCCATCCTATGGGAACTGATGATCTCCGGGGAACCAACGGTGATGCCTTGGAACTTATATTGTTGGCCCTCCTGGTTGAATTGCATGGTTAATTCCTTAAAATCCATGAGAATGGGACCCAAAGTCCTTAACCATTCAACACCCAACACAATTTCACAACCACCCATGTCGATAGAAAACATATGAGATTTCATGCGGTACTGACCAATTTGGAGACACACATTTTCACAAGGCCCTCCACATTTCATGGACCCACCATTGGTAATCATGATTTGAAAATTATTGATTGCATGGATATAGAAATTCGTTTCTTGGGAAATGTGGCGATGAATAAAATTATGGGTGCTTCCACTATCAACAAGGATGATGACCTTCAGATGCTTAATGTAACCAATTAGCTTGAGGGTTTGGGGAGCAGATAATCCAGTGAGATCATTCATGGAAATGTCTGGCTCAACTTCGAGAGGGTCGGAGGGTGGGGTTATGTAAGTGGGTTCAGGTGACTCGGCCACAGGGGGGGCCTTGACATCTTCTTCTGAAACATCCTCAGAGATGACCATAAGAATATTTTTTTCCTTACACTTATGCCCAGGAAAATATTTTTCATCACAATTATAACAAAGGCCTTTGAGTTGGTGTTCAACCATTTCTTCCCTGGTCAATTTCTGGATCTTTAGTGGAGTGGAAGGAGGAGTGGGAGTGATTGGTTTAGGGTGAGGAATCAAGGAGGGTTTTCTGTTTTGAGAAGAGACAACCTGTTGTGCTTCCTTAGATATTTTAGTAGCTTCCACCCAACTCTGAGGCCGAGCCATGAGGACATGGGCACGAATCTCATCCTTGAGGCCATTGATAAAATATTCTCGGAAAAAAGAATCAGACATGTCCTCTGTACGAAAATCCAATCACTCAAAAGAAGCTATAAAGTCTTCCACTGTGCCAGATTGTTACAACTTTGTCAAACAACCTAAATGGTTGGTGTCAATGTTAAAGCGTTCATAAAGCTCTGCCACAAATTCTGTTCAATCCACATACCTTTGGCGGACATTTTTTTCTCCATTGCCAATGTTCTTGATCTAGATGGAGAGCACCATATCGGAGTTTGGCCAACTCATATGTAATTCCATACAAAGAGAAATAGTGTTCCATTTGAGTTACCCAGCTAGTGGAATCCGAGCCATCAAATTTGTTCACATCCACACGCTGAAGGCATAGGTCACGCTGAAAGTGATGGGACTGAAAATTCTAGGAATTAGAAGAAGTTTCACCTTCAGAGTGAAAAGGTGGGTCAGAGGAGGGAAGATATGCAGGGATATTCATCTTGGTGCAAATCGTTTTAGTGAAGGATGCAAGCTGGGTATCGAGGTATTGTTTGATAGTTTCCATTTTTGCGTCTATGGAAGAATGCATGTTTTTATTGATGGTAGCAATATTGGCACTGAGCTTCCACACTTCCTTTTGGGTCTCTATGAAAGTATAGGACAAGGAATTGAAGCGGGCTTCTAAGTCTTTGCTACGGGCATTTTCCATGATGAAGAGGGGAAACAAAAAGGGACGGGTGGGACCACACAAAAAATGGGTTATGGGTGAAGAGTATCACAATGATTAGGGAGACAAGGGGAATCCAATGGGGTAAGGCCCAAATAAGGGTGTCAGAAAGGGTCGGGTCCACGAGAATTTGTTTTTTTTGAAAAATGATAGGTATGCATGCGATAAGGGAGAAGAGAGGAATCCAATGGGACATGGCTCAAATAATGGTGCCAACAGGATCCATATTTTTTTTTTTAAACTCCTGTGGAGTTATACTCCGAGCTGAAGAATATTGCAGTGTTGAAATGCCCAAATTCTTAACGGGAAGAAATATGTAGTAATTTCAGAACCAGAATGCAAAAGGCATAGTTGCACGGAAATAGGTCTTGTCTATTTTGTTTATGTTTCCTTCCTAATGGTTAGGGTATTTAAGGGTTCTACATACAAGGGTTTTCACTGTGCTATAAATCTTTGATATACGAGTGGGGTCCAACAATAGTACTCGGCCCAATATCTCAGGGCACCAACTAATGAAGCTAGATCGTTCCCTTAGCCTTACTACCCGACTACCCAAGTAATAGAGAGTATCTTCCTGAGTGTTGTTCTCGGTGGAACTATAGTAGTCAGGCGACCAATCAGTTTATCTATAGAGGGATTTAGGAGATCTAGGTCTATCCGTATACAAGTGGTGTCTGATGCGCTACCACTCGAAGGGGTACCAATAGAGGTTACAAGGGTGGCCAATAGATGTGCGCTTAAGTGCCACTTGTATTTCCTGCATGTATTACTCCCCGAGTGCAGGTTTATGCATGTAACGACATATCTTTGTAGCTTTAAGATGCCATAATATGTATCTACCTTGAAAAAAAAATAACCCCCAATTTTTTGCCGATGAAAGTGCTCTGATACCACTTGTAGGGTACCAAGTCTATTATATTAGTAGAAAAGAGAAATAATGCAGAGAAAAACACTGTAATAGCAAAAAAATACGGAAATAATGCAGATATAACAACAGAACAACAAATTTTATTGATAGGAAACAATGTTCACTTTCCCCTTCAAGGGGGAAACCTCTAGCAGAGCAGATCTCTATTGCAATAATTCTTCAAGAAAAAACTTATCATACCCTCTACTCCTATTTATACTAAATCTATCTATCCAAAAGAAAAATCTAGAGGAAGATCATTCTAGAAGTGAAAGATTCTATTAGGTATTTTTACATTTGACTTATTCTTCCTTATTGGTAGGCATTATTAATATTGGCCTTTATTACATGGAAATATATTATTCCACCTACGTGAGGTGTTAGGGAGGTTAGGTCCCTAACATCGGAAACGCGTTGACACGTTAGCCAAGTTCAAAGGGAGGTGGACGATGTACTTACGAGAAAATCGATGGTGTGTCAATGCAAAGGTGGAAGAAGGTTATGCACGTCGGTATGCTATGTATCAACATAAGAAGAGGGGACTCACCGAAGTGTTGATCTTTGAAGTGATCTGGGGAGTAACTGAAAAATGATGAGGTGGGGAGAGTGAGAGGAAAACTTGGGCATAGCCATTTGAGTGAGGGAGAGAGTGTG
>ML794441.1:34792-58664 GCA_009831015.1 Picea engelmannii | reverse complement strand
GGCGATTTATTGTCTTGGATAGATGCTAAGACAAGAAAATTGGGAGGTTGTTGTGCGGGCACAACAAATGGCGATACACTGGGTGAAGCCAAAATATCTGCTAGTCTTTCCTAACGGATAAGCAAAAAATATAGAGGGTCATGAAATTTACTTTTAAGTTCAAACAATTATGGGAATAATGCGTAATAGTTAGCTGAATGATTCCATCATGGTGGGCTCACTGGTTCTGCTTGCATATCAACTACCAAAGCTCATATGTTGTAGATGGAGGATGAATGATGATGAAGTTTATTTCCTTAAACTACGTCGATGATCTGGGTTGGTATCTTCGTCTTGGGGTTTACATAGGTTTGGGATAAATAAATATTTTTCACTAGGTGTGTATATAGATATATTGTAGGTGTTGCTCCACTATTGCGAGCGTCCATAGCCTCGGTGGAGTCACCACAGTGTCACAGACCTTGCTCCGCTACCAACGAGCATCCATAGCCCCGTCGGAGATATTTGCATGTCCCCTAGTCTGGTCAAACTTTCCTTTCCATTCCTTCCCAACTTATTTAGTGCATGGTTAACATTCGGTGGGAAAGGGATGGCATTTTTAGCCTAATAGGGGATGACTTCCAACTTTTGATATTTATTTGTATATTTGCTACACCTGGCTACATAGAGATATCCATTTTTGGTTTTCATTCTTTAGACTTTGACACTCCGCCTTTCACATGAGCAACTACTTAGTGTGTGGATGGTTCCTCCATTACATAGGTTCTGCTCGCCAACCAATATGAAAGGATGACCATTGATTGAACACAAATGCTTGTTCATGGTTTAACTATTGTTACAACATCCCATATAGTTTTGATTCATGTTCAAACGGAGACCCTTAATTCCGCTCATCAGCTAGGAAAGAGATGGAAGTTGATTCATGCCTGCTTCCAGTGCGAAGGTACTTCCTATGAAAATAAAAACAGAGTTGAGAGGTCGATATGTCATGAAATATAATCAGAGATCACAATACAATACAATTGAATAAATGAACTACTTTGAATGGAAAAGATGATGATGAAATAATGGGAAGAAAAGTGTTGAATTAGGAGAGATGACGTATTCAGGGTTAGAGATGAATTTGGTCCAATTTCTTGCTGCAACTGAAAAATACAACCTTTTAGATGAATGACAATCAACAATATGTAATTAGGAAATGCAATTGAATGATAGAGAAATTATAGATTGAGTGTTTCCAACAGCTTAGAAGATATTCACACATTCTGACCAGCTAGAAGTTTGCAGCCTCTTGAAATGATCAATTGATGTGAAAGTTGATACACATGAAACTTCATTCACATGGGTTTCAATGATAGCACTGGTTGATAATTACACCTCTCATTATGATTTTCTGAAGGCTTACAGTTCGTATGTGTAGCCTTGTGCTTTAGTGAGGCATGGGTTAGCTAAAATTCCATCAAGTTCTTTCACTTCGATATTGCGAGATCATCATTCCCTTTTCACTTCTTCCAACTCCAGAACTAATCGTAGGTCTTCCTCAAACATTGTCCTCTTCAAATGAATATACCTTTCCCTGATCATAGTCTGTTTGGAAATCTTCCTTTTGTGTAGCACATGACTATAGTTGTGGTGATCATTAGTTCTTATATCATAGAGTAACCATCACTCCAAAGGTTTTTCTCAATATACACAATCCTGAGTGAGGCAGTGAACCACAGATGTGATTTATTCAATCCAATCTCAATCTTGTCTGAACTATAAAGCATTCCCCAACATATGTTCTTTCAACATTTTCGGGTAACTAGTTGCCCAACTATCAATGTCAGGGTAAATGTTGATAAAACAAGTGAATTATGCAATTGAACTTCTCGGAGAATTCTTGCACATGGTTTCCTCATGAAGATGGAGGAAAACCAAGATTAAGCCAAACTTTTAGTTATAGGAAAATGAAAAGCATTAAATGAAAAACAAGAAATCTTTGATGAAAAACAACTTTCACTGCGAACTAGACTAATTGCAACAAGTGNACATGGTTTCCTCATGAAGATGGAGGAAAACCAAGATTAAGCCAAACTTTTAGTTATAGGAAAATGAAAAGCATTAAATGAAAAACAAGAAATCTTTGATGAAAAACAACTTTCACTGCGAACTAGACTAATTGCAACAAGTGATATTTATTGAAGCGATCAAAACAAAAGAGAAATCTATGCTAAATCGGAAAATGTATCAACATCTAATTTATGGAAGCATAAAGAAATAAAAAAGAACTATGCTAGTCCTATTCCTAACCTACCCTATACTCAATGAAAGAAATCTATGTGTAATCGTAGTGCCAGTGGAGCCAATCAAACAACTCCAAACCTACGATCGCATATTCATTGTAGTTCAATTGCATAAAATGAAGCAGTGAGGGATGAAGGATTGGAAGAATTAATTCACACAAATGTCCACCCAACAAATTAAATTTGGCAGCATTATAGTTCATGATACATGTAGACATGTAAGATTCTTCCAACCAAGATTCAATCATGTTGAAAAATTTATAATGATCACTACATGATTGCTTGAAGGAAATCAACAACGAGAGACATACATGTTGAGGCTTGTGAATGAAATTTGCATGCAATGTACTTTGTAAGGGAGTCTCGGAGTGGGTGGTATCGCTCATCCTAGGGACAAAAGTAAGACAAAGAGTACTTGACATAATCATCGGTTGAAATTGGAGTGTATCATTGTCGATGTAGATCTCCCTAGGTCCAAACTTCACATATTCTGCATGCAAAGGGGAGAACTGATATCTGATTGTTGAATGGAAACATTGAGTGAAACATGACTCCATATATTCTCCTATAACATCAATGAAATCACATGAAGAGTGTTGGAGAAATATGATCGAATACATGTGTAATTGATGTATCTTCTCCTGGGGAGTAACATGTAATTCTAGATTAGATTGAGATGACGAAGGTTCTTTAATCAACTCAATGTTTCTTGTATTTTGCGTGGTGATGGGTTGTTCATTTCCTATTATTTGTTCGTAAGGATCATCAAACTCATGGTGCTCTTCATACTTTAGATTTTCAATGATTAGCATATGTTCATCAAGGTCATAAATCTCAAATTGCGTAGGATTAATGAGTGATAGGTCGATGCTTTCGTTCATTCTAGAACTGGAAAGTAATAATGAAAAAATAGGGACATCAAAATCAGATTGTGATTCACCATGTTCTGGAAATTCGAATTGCAAAAGACTTTCAAAGGGATGCATTCCAGATGAATTATTGTTAAGGATGAGTGCTTGGTCGATCAAGGTTGGACACTCTTCTTGATATGGTATATCATTTCAGTGTTTCATCGCTAAAACAGTAATACGAAGAGTTTATTGTATGATAGGAATATGCTTTCTCATGTGGATGATTATCATCGAACAAATTTGTATACAGTGCATGAAGATATTTAGATTTTGAAGATGACGAGATTTCTTCAATGAGGGATTCACCATAGACCAATGGATATTCATGATTTCCTAAAGGGGAGATGATACATGGTTCACACTCCAAGGTTAAGGGCTCTAATATTTCCAATAAGGATTCCCCTACAATTGTACTAGAGTGTTGGTCATAGATCAGGTACTCCCTATCTTTTGTGACCAGATATGATTCTTGTGAATGAGAGATTGTTTGATCTTTCAGATCACACTCTTCAGAAATAGAAACAAGATAGGAAAACCAATTTGAGATTAGTTCATTTGAGGGTTTGTTATTTTCAAGAAATCTATGACAAATCTGCATAAATATTAGGAATAAATTATCAACTTTTTTGTTTTCGAGCCTATGGATCCCTTTAAGTTTGTCCAATAGTTTGTCATATACATAATCTTCGTGAGCTTCGATAAACATTTCCATGAATTGTTTCCAGGTATGAATTGATTTTGCTAGTAGTGTCTTAAACCATGATTTAATTCACCCTTTGAATGTGAGGATGAAAAGTCGATATATTTCATTTTCATGAACAATCTTAATATTTTTTCCAGTGATGTCAAGTTGAATGAGATGTGTGAATGCAGAGACATGCCCTTCACCATCGAAATTGGAGTTTGACAAGAGATTGATTGTCTTGAGTGAAATGGCCTCGGTGTGTCTCGGAAGACTCAAAGGGTCATCCCATACAAAGGTACGTAGAGGAGCCATGGGCTAGTTAAGATTTAAATGAAATGACTCCACGTGGGCAAGCTTGTCATCCAACCCTCCTAGCACCAATTCTATTGACAGGTTCAAATTCCCCCGACAACAGTAAGGGGTTTTGCCTAGTAAGAAGTCCCAATTAGAACTCTCATCGTTTAGAATAGGGAACCCACCTGGATTCTGGCCTGATAGCCATTGTTGGTTGGTTCTATCGGTTGTGGCGTGGTCCACCGATGAGGGTGAGTGATGGGTGGTTATGCAAACAAAATATGTAGATGAAGACTATGTAAATGCGGGTCTAATCTAGTTCTAATCTACCCTATCCTAGCTAGGAGCGAACTATAGTAACTGAATGAGTCGTAATGAAACTAAACTATGCATAAACTCCAATCAAATAGTTGTCATGAAGGTACACAGTTAGAAACACATGCATACAAGTCAATAACTAGAATAGTCTAAGTCACATTTCTGCATACATTCACAACTCATTCGCCGAGGACATGTAATATAAGAAATAGTAACAAAATTTCAAAAGAACATATATTGCATTAGAATAGTCCATAAACAAACATGCTCTTACAACCCATGTCAACAACATACATCTTGCTTGAAATAGTTCGTAGCAAAAACAACCACACATGCAAGTTATTCTCTATGTAAAAAATTGGCCCTGAGGGCTTCTCTGTATTAACAGTTTCAACAATAATACATGAAAACTCTAAGGACATCTCTCCAATTTTAGTTGTCACTATATTCCCAAAGTATTTCATAAGTGTACAATGTTAGAAGAGCCAAAATCCCTTCCCTTGGGTTCCATTTTGGTATTTATTTGAGGTGCAATAGAACCTTTGACCTTTCATCTCCCTCTGTGACATTTCGTCTTCCAACATTTTTCCTCATCCTCTTTGTGATGATGGGTTGACAAGGATAGCGGTTACATTTCAAATTTGTCCTCTAGTGTCGGTGGGCCATCACAGATTTTGGTCATATGTCCCTTGCGCATCATGAAGACTAGCCTTGGGCAAGGGGGCATCTTCGTCATCTGAGTTTGACAGTAGATTGTCATGGAGTTTCTAGATCTCTTCTTCGTCCATTTGCCTGATATTTTATTTACTTCTCTTCCATCACTACTACATCTTTCATTATTTCTCCTTCATCATCTTTATTCGTAGATTTCATCACGAGAATGTTGAGCGCGACCCTCCTTCGTTAGGTACCTAACACCATTCATCATACCATAGATGAGAGTAATTCCAAATAATACATCAAGGCTAATAATTATAATGCATATGAATAGGGCATAAAACAATCGAAATATCAAGTAAGCTTCCCTGGATCCAATTCCTGGTTCGTCTGTTCATGATCGAGGCGTTGTGTTTTCCGGGGCTGCCAACAATGTACAAGATATTCATCTTGAAACAATGAGGGAAAAAAATTAGGAATTTCTCAAAAATTATAACTAGAAAGTTGTATATCTCGGAATTACCTTTCCAACAAAATAAATAACACATAAAACGGACCCCATAGTCAAAATTTATGGTTGATTTACGAGAGGTAGTTTTTTATTTTCGGAGGAGTTAATACTAACTCCTCCGATTTGTTCGGAGGAGTTGATGTCAACTCCTATGAATTGCATCAAAAAATTTGATGGTAACTCCTCCAATGCATATCAAAGGAGTTGATGGGAAATCCTTCAATTTGCGTCGGAGGTCAAGTGATGAATCTTACCGGTATGAAAGCTAAGTTATGAAATTTATCGATGATCGTGTTGACTCACACTCATCCACCCTCTCTAGGCAGGAGGTCATTGCAAATTTGAAGTCTAGTCTCTACTGTGGTATCATCGTTATGCATGCATTACAAAATCTCTAAGCTTGAAATGTCGTACATTGATCTTGGTTTCATATAATAACACTTGGTTTAAATACGATTTTAAACAAGTTTATGGAAGAGGGGGAAATTTCAAAATATTTAAAAATTTGTTAAAATGGGGTTCCCCACTATTACCTCATTTATTATACTTAGGATTTCTTATCAAAATGTTTCAATCCTAAAATGTTTCAAAAAGATTAAAATAAGGGGGGGGCGGGGGTTATGAGCCCTTCCCTTCCCGTCCTTCACATTTACTTGGCACCTTAAATTATCATAAGGATAAGGGGAAAGAGTGTGGCATGCCACTTCCCCTCCCCCACCATACTTCCACATTCAAGATTTGGGGTTTCATGGATTTCTCCACCCCCCTCCTTTATCCATTTAAAAATACACCCAACGTTATTCACATGCCTCAGGAAACGTATATACACTTTGATTTTATGCTTCAATCATACAATAATTCATGTGTTTAAAACTACTATCGAAGGAGTTATTTTCATTGTTTCCGAGTCAAGGCACTTGTTGTTGACTCTCCCAAACACTATCGGCGCACTTCTTGTCAATCCTTCCGAAAACTATCGGGGCACAGCTTGATATTAACTTTCCCAAACATGTGAGTTAGTTTGGTCGTGTTTTCTTTAGAGATGGGGGAACATGTCCTTTCACTCCCCTTTTTTTCTAATGTGTATTACCATGGAAGGGGGAGGGAGCACGTGGGTCATGTTCCCTCCAACTCCACCTCATATTTATGTCATAATAAAATTACTTCAATACAATTTGTTTGTGCATAGGCGTGAAATGGAGGATACTAACATGATGTTGCTCACTTCATAACTTACTTATACAATGACAGATCGAGGTACCGTTTTTTTGCAATGCAGAGACCACAAAGAGACGATTTTAACGAGACAAATGGATATTCCATTCAAGTATTCTATCGATGTCATGGCTGCTGAGGCTAACTAGGCTAGAAATACTTGGTGATCTTTTTGTAACTTCTGAGCTTTAGAATTTGATTTCGTCAGTTGCATTGGACTTGTAATGGAAAAAATAATACAATTGGCCTATTTCAGGGATGAAAAATTCACTTTGACGAACATCGAAAAACTGTGCCCAAAGGCATTTTTTAATGAAAGTTTGGGTTTTGCGTTCTTTGTTGCTTCACCCAAATTTACTTTTGTTAAATGATGGGTCATTTTTTATGAACAGGCTCCTGATCCACCCATTAAGACCGAGGTTATGCATTTATAAATCTTCCAAAACTACCAACTGACGTCCAATGCGCTTAGCATTGTCTAGGAGCGAAAATGACCAAATTTCTCCCAAAGTGCTATTCAGAACCAATGCAAGACCTGCAGGTGTTGTGATTAACCCATGTGATGCTAGGCAAGGCTTCCACAATGAATATTTAGTTGTAACATCAAGAAACACAAAACAAGCAAGCTAGTACCATGTGCGCAAAGAAAGCCATTGGGAACACTAAAACTTGATTATGACAGTAATCTGAAGTGAATCAGGTGAGATAGGAAGTTATTGACCAACTGTCTAGATAGGCGTGGAGAGTTTAGTCATTGGAAATGTAAGGAGATTGATTGATGAACGCAACAAGAATGGATCCGAACTGGGAGGGGGACGAGATAAGCCTCAAGGCAAAAGTGGGTTATGTCGGCCTCATCAACGTTGGTGAGAGGAAGCATATTTTCCTCGATGCGATCGATGACAACGAGGGGTCGACATCCTTCTGTTGACGCATGTGTGACATGAGGGGCGAACTCGTCAACAGGTAGTGCGTTGGGGAAGAAGAGGTGAACCTCATCGATAAGCATTGTAACTAAGTGAAAGGGAGGGAGCATCACCGTTATGTGATGCATCGACGTAAGTGGAAGAAAGTCAGGTGATGGAAGGAGTGTGCACAATGATTATAATCATGTAACCAATATTGGTGAGACAACATTGATCATGCGAACTTCACCGACATGAAGATATGTGTCAGTGAGTTTGGCGGAAGCGCGTTGGCGTGTTATCCAAATTCAAAGGGAGGTGGACGATGTACTGACAAGAAAATCAATGGCATGTCAATGCAAAGGTGGAAGAAGGTTTCACACGTTGGTGCACTATGTATCAACATAAGAAGAGGGGACTCATCGAAGCATGGATCGTTCAAGTGATATGAGGAGTAACTGAAAATGATGAGGTGGGGAGAGCGAGAGGAAAACTTGGGCGTAGACATTTGAGCAAGGGAGAGAGTGTGAGGGTTCTGATTGGAAGAATTAAAGGGGGGGGGNTTGGATAGAGGCTAAGAAAAGAAAATTGGGAGGTTGTTGTGTGGGCACAACAGACTCATACTTTCATCCACTATCATGTATCTTCTCTGGTTCATGTCAAATATTTTCTTTTGGACCTGCCAAATATCTCATGAATTCATTTGTGTCCATATGGCACAAAATTGTCCATGAATCTGCTACTCAACTGCACATAATGTTGACCCATCTATCACTTCACTGTTTTGAGAGTTTCTTCGAATCTGCTGCAACTGATCACTACATATTTATGCTTCTCAAGCTGAATCAAATTTGTCCACTAGTATGCTCTATCTTCAAATCAAACTCTACAAGTATGCAAAAAGTACATATTCTTGAATCTTTGATGAATATATCCTTGCTTGAATACATTCTTGGAATCCTCTATACAATCATGAATCTCTGCCTCAAAAGTGTGCCATTGATATTCCTTGTAACTTCCAACTAACCTCTTCATCCCTGCATGGGGATGAGTTCTGAAACCTACTCCTTAATCAACCAATCTGTCATGACATTCTGTACCTCTGCCATCATACCATTCAAAATATTCCTTCCCAAAATATGCAAACACTTCATACTGCCTGAAATATAGTTCTCCAATCTATAATATCTGCTGCTTGGACTCCCCCTCTTCAATATTCACATTACCAAGAGTCTCTACCATCAAACCACTCTGAATCTGCCTTCCCAAAATTTGCAAGCATATCAAACTACTCGAAAGATAGTTCTCCAATCTATAATAGCTGATGCTTGGAATCCCCCTCTTCAATATTCACATTACCAGCTGCTCTGTTGTAGGATCATCATTCTTAATTATAAAATCTTCCTCTTTACCTATAGATTCATCATGATCTCGCACATTTGCAAATCATGTGAGTATGATCTTTGGGAGTTCTTCATTCCCCTGCTCTTTTGGTTTTTGTTTTTTTCTCCAAACCTTCTTGTATCTGATATCAATGTTTTCCTTCAAGGAAGACTTCATCATGCTTCTATAATCACGATCTATATGTCCATAGTTGTGGAATTTGTAACATTCAATAATGTAGGGGGCCATGTAAAAATTTCTAGCTTGAACATTTATTCCATATGATCTGCAATCTACAGCTTTATGTCTAAAGTTATTACAAGTACAATAATAACTAGGAAAGAAACTTTGATACCTGGAAGCAAGTGATCCTCTTTGTGATGCAGTCCTTTTGTATTCATGCCTTAGCTAATCACGATCTTTTGTTTTGTTGTTTCCTTCACTATGATTTAATATTCTTTGATGTCTCGAGGTAGAAAGTATTCTTGGACATACACCTCTTTTTCATTCATTCCTTTTTTACTCTTGCTCATCATGATCCCTTCCTTTGAGAATGTCTGCATAGTTCTTAGCCTTCTCTTCATTCTTCTTTTCTGGAAATTTGGAACACTTCTCTTCAACTTTCATTATTGGTTGTGTGGAGCTTCCTCTCTCTTCAACGCTCTTGCTAGGATTGACATTTGCATCTTCTTTGCACAAGGCCTTACCAATGTATCCAAGACCTTATTTATTGAAGGGTGACCTTTGACAACTGAGAATATCTTCTAGTACTTGATGTCTATTCAATTTTTTGTTCAGCTTGTCAAATTCAACTCTCAATGAGACAACTTCTTAATCAAGTTTCTCACATTTTTCTTCTTTCTTCATCATCAGGGTCTACATTACTTCTTCCATTCTCTTTGCTTCTTCAAGTTGAGTTTTCAAGGAGATGATTTCTTCCTCAAATCTTATGTCTTGTTGACTAAATTCTACTTCAATCTTGTTTAATTCCTTAGATCTTTCCTTAAGATGACTTGTCAAAACATCTTCTCTCTTTTCTTCTTCCTTTACCTTGATTTTTAAGCGAGCAACTTCTTCTTCTGACTTGACATGTTGTTTTCTTTGTAATACTATTTCAGCTTCCAAACACTCGTTTATTCTTTATTTTCTTCCAAATAGTTTTTGAGTGTTTCTTCAATCCTTCTGGATTCTTCTAACTGGAATTTTAGATTTGTAATGATCTACTGGATTTCTTCAGATTTTTTGCTGGGATTTTGAGAACCTTGAGGGACTTGTTTTTATTTCTCTCCCTTTTTAGTTCACTTAAGGTGCAGATTAGTTCTGAATCAAGATCCACTTCACCTTCTTCATAATATTTTACTTCATTGTCAAGGGTTCCTTTCTGAGTTTCCATTGCCATGAAGAGCACTCTTTCTAAGTCACTATCACTATCACCATCATCATCAGATGAGGAACCATCTTCTTTTGAATAGAGGATTTTCTTGAAGACTTTTCTTTTCTTTCTTGTTTCCCTTTTGATATTTATTTTCTTTTTTGGGAACTTCTTCTTCATCACTATTTGAATTCTTAGCTTAAGGACATTTAGCAGCAAAATGACCAATTTTACCACAATTAAAGCATTTTAAAGGAAGCTTACTTGTGTACTTGTCAGTTCCTCTCTTTAACTTCCTTACGAAGTTATCCATTTATTCATCTTCATCTGAATCATCACTATAGCTGCAACTTGACTTTGACTTTTATTTATTATTTCTTGTCTTCTTGGATGTTTTTGTAACCTAGGCCTGCACCCCTGCCCTTTCCCTCCTTTACCCTATAGATCCATCAAAGGTATGATTTTTGTTTTGTGTTTGCTAAGTTTATTCTCCATGATTTAATGACTCAGTGTCAATGGCCCCTACCGATCTTTAATTGCTTTGCATCATTGTATTGTTTTCTTGAAAGGTGAGTACATGTTCTGGTTTGAGTTTGAAACATATGTCATCATGTTTACCATTGATTGACCGTGCTGCAGGTCGACCAAGTCCTTTATATGCATAGGAAACATCCAAAAAGGAAGACACAACAATCCAGAGCAGTGGATTTTGGGCTTAGGTTGTGAGAAACAGACAGATTTAAATTTTTGATGGCCGAGACCCGACAATCAATTAAGACCAACAACTCTTGTATATTCGAAGTTTCAAAATCACAAGAGGTTTTAACCACAAAGCAATATGTAGTTTTACTCCAGGACTTCGACGTTCAGGCGTCCAAGCTTGTTATTTTTCATTCAAAATCTCTCGAACGTTGAATTGCCAAAGTGGTTTCCACGTCACTCCAGGAGATTGTCAAGCCGCGATATTTTAATCCATAGAGAATGCAGTTTCCCAAATCTGGAGCCCCAAAGTGTCGGAGATCTGAATTTCTAAAGTGGCTTCCACATCACTCCGGGAGATTTTAGTCTAGATCAAACACAATTCCCTGAAGTGTTGGATCCCCGAAGTGCTAGAGCCCCTTTCTAATAAAATCTTTTTCAGATTACGTGTCATTGCCACCCGTCAATTGATTTCATATGACACATGGAACTCATTTCAGGTACTTTGGTTACGTCATCTACGTTATTTCAGGTGACACGTGTCACTCTCATTTTTATGATGCGTCATCGATTATGACAACATGTTTCCACATCACTCTGGGAGATTGTCACTCCATGAGATTTTAGTCCAGAGAAAACATAGTTTCTCGAAGCTCGAAGCCCCAAAGTGCCGGAGCCCCTGAGATTTTCACTCTGGAAGATTGTCACTCTAGAATATTTTGATCCAAAACAAACACAGTTTCCCGAACCCCAGAGCCCCTAAAGTCCCGAAATATTAAATGATTAAAGTATCTTAATCGCTGGTGAATTTGCTTAGCAATAAGCATTGGTTAATGACTTTGCGAGTTCGATCATTCATGAGATAGTTATACTCTTCATTCAAGATCTCCTGAACATCGAATTGTCGAAGTGGCCTATCCTCATTAATTTCCTGCATTGAAGTATTCTTTAAATGGGGCCAAACGAAGAAAATGTCATGTACAGGTGAAGCTATAGATTTGCAAGTCTCAAATGAATTTCTAAATCTAGCCAATCTATAGCATCAGATTACTCATACAGAAGCATCTTGGATTCAAAGGAACCTGAGGTATTTTTCGGGTATGACATGAGGACGAGGAGAAGCAGAACACTAGCAGACCACAACTAGTCCATCATAGAGAAAGACATGAAGAAAGGGTTGGTTATGGTCAAGACAAAGAATCTTGGTGACAACCAACATGTACCATAACTAAAGCTTCAGATCCAAACCATGCAACACCACAACCAAGAATTAGGGAAGCTGTACTCAAGACTCCAGAAGAAGTACCCGAAGACTTTCCACTTTCTAAAGGAGATAATTTGAAGGAGTGCTTGAAGAAGCTTCCAACACACCCAGTTATCTCCCAGTGGCCTCCAATAATGCACATGGATACAAGCGCTTGACTCAGAATCTAGCTCTATCAATCCTATTTAGTTCTTTCAAATACTCAGCTCGATTCAGCATATGCATTAGTTTGGTTTATCATTAGCAACAGTTTTAGTTGTTTAATTTCAAGACTCTTTTAGATTAAGGCATAATTAGTGGTCTTTTATGTGTGATAAGAACCACTCCTTTTTTATTAAGTCAAGCTCGAAGTATACCTTAATATACTCCAACAATGTTTTATCTAAGTTAATAAGTTGTTTTACAACTGATGGTGTAGAGTTAAGCCTCAATTCCATATGGATGAGAGCCTCTACAATTTGATAAATATGCAGATTTTGTATGTTTTGAGGGTTCAGTTTTTGGGAAAAGAATATCAATACATCAAACTAGTTGAACATGTTCTATGCATGGATTAAATCTCTCTACCTAGTGAATATACTCTTGATTACAGTGTTTTTTTTTTCCAAATCTACATGTGTTTTTTATCTTATCTTGAATGCAGTTTTTTATTTGTGCGAAGTACATTTGATTTCCTTCAGCTATTTTATAACTTGTCTTTACTAATATGCAACCTGTGAAACAACAAATGCTTTGGTGAATATTTGTTTCCATTGCAACCTGTGGGATTAATTGTGTTTTTGATACATGTTTAATGTCTTGAAATGATATTTTAATTATTAAACTTGTTGCAGCAGATTATTCATTGAGTGGTTTGTTGTTTCCCTTTGTTTTTACCTCTATTACCTCACTTGTCTGTCATTTGTGTGCGACCAACCAAGGAGGACCCTCATCCATATCATTTTTCTAGCTGCACCATGCTCTTGTCTTGGTAAAACCAACCCTCTAACTGACAAACAAAATAAAAAACCAACCATTCTAAACTTGAGGTGGCCTAGCTCTGCCATTTAGTAGTCAAGTACAGAATTTAGGACCAACATCTTTTGGTGTCGCTGCCGAGGACCAGAGTAACGAAATATGTTTTCTTGGGAAAATGAAAATGATCAGACCTAACCTTTGATGGTGAACAAATATTAGACACCTTCCGACTGCCATCTTTCACCTGGCTACTCCACTGAGTAAACTTCACAAAGTAAATATTGGCTCCCACAAAAGGACTCAAGAGATCCAAATCTGAGCACATCAAAGCCACTAAGGCTCATCCCAACCCTGAGAAGGACACAGTAGTCTTTGAGCTAGAAATTCAACTAATAAAATCCACCTTAGCTTAGAGATATACCTCATCCCTCAAGGGTAAAGCTGCACCCTAAGAGTCCACTTTTCTTCATTATCACAAGCAGTTTGAATTTGCTAGCCCTAAGAATCACAATTCCAAGGAACCTAAGACACCTTCAACTTCTGCCTCTACTTCATCATCCAATCCATCATCCACCCCTGCATCTCCAATCAATCCTTAGATTCCCATTTCCCAAACAATGGTTGTTAACAGGATGGATGCCATAATTGCTGCCAGATATGCACCCCTAGTTTTTCCTATAGGCTTACATGAACTCCCAACCACATATTACATGAAATATTTTCCAAGATATAATGGCGAAGGGGATGTCACAAATGAGGAACATTTGGTATACTTCTACAACTTTGTAGACAACTTCAACATTGACTATGCATATGCGTGGATGAGGTTTTTTGTACAAAGCCTGGATGGTGAAGTAAAGAAATGGTTTTAGGATCTCCCTCCATCCTCCATTACAGATATTGATGCGCTAGATGAAGCATTCATAAATAAATGGGGAGATAGAAGAGATTATCTATATTACATCACTGAGTTTGGGGCCCTTAAGAGAAAGAATGGTGAGTCTATTTCAGACTTTACCAAGAGATTCAATAACATGTATGGTAGAATACTAGATGAGATCAAACCAACTAAAGCCTCTGCCAAGATCACTTATGCCAATGCATTTGATGCTAAGTTCTCCCTTCTATTGAGGGAGAGAGGATCCACCACCTTGTTGTCCATGCAAGAAGAATCCACTAAGGTTGATTCGAACATCCTGGAATCAGACAGGTTAAAGAATAGATCTGATAAAGACAAGAAGAAACAGAGAGAGGAGTCCCCTTCCTCCTCTAACCCAACCACATCTGATCCTAAACTTGATGAAATGACCAAAAATTTGAAGGATTTGACATCTGAAATAACTAAGATGAAATGGGAATCTAAACAACCAAACATATCTTTTCAAGGGGCTGGGAATAGAAATCCAAACCAGTTTAGAAGGCCGAATGATACCCCTCAGATAATGCAGAGAGAGAGGAGGAATGTTGATGACCAAAGAGTAGTACCTCCTTTCCAAAAAAACCAGATTGAGGAGATGGATGTAGATAGTGATGTTGTGGATTATGTTGTTGTACTTTTCAGTGAAACAGATTTTTACACCAGTCACTTAAAACAACAAGATTACGAGGTAGTAAAACTGTCAAATCAGTTTGATATTGAGATAGAGGAAGAGGGAGTTATTCAAGGACAACCCCAAAATAAATATGACTTGAGGCCTAGAACGGGCACTCCTAAATCCACCACCTTTGATCAGAACAAAAAAACAGAGGCCCCTCCCAAGCCAAATCCAAGCAAGGGTGCATTGGCTAAATCTCACCAACCTCCTCCATTTAAACCTGATGTCCTTGAAGTAAAGGAAGTTGATAGGCCACAAGCATCTTTCAGCCTAGAGCATGAGTTGAGAAAGATCAATATCCAAGTACCTTAATCAGAATTGTTGAAAAATGAGCCTTTCAAAAAATCCATTATTAAGGGTCTACAACCACCTACTTCTGTTGTAACTTCTGATGTAATTTGTCTGCAAGATGAAAACCCAGTCATTATTGTGGGCCCACACATCAAGGATGGCTTTGATGCTTCTCTGTCTTTCTATATATATTTAAATGTCCATGACAAGATCCTACATAACTGTCTCATGGACTCAGGTGGCTCACAGAATGTCATGCCTAGGGTTGTGATCGAAGAACTAGGTCTGGAGATCACCAAGCCCTACCAAGCCCTTTACTCCTTCGACTATAAAAAAGTCAAATGTTTGGGATTAATAAAAGATATGGTGGTTTATTTGGCATAGTTACCCATGAAGAGTGTAGTGATGTAAATCATTGTGGCTAGCATTCCCTCCAAGTTTGGTATGCTCCTATCCAGGACATGGGCCAAGAAGGTTGGGGGATCATTACAAATGGACCTCACATATGCCACCATCCCTATTTTCGGGGGAGAACACAGGAGGATATACAAGGAGGTTTGGTTGGCGTATATCATCAGTGACCATCAAAATCCAATCAATCATCCAATTTATGTTGTTGAGGATGAGATCGGGTCATCTGTTTTTTATTTAAATAATGAGGAACCACAAATTACAGTCAACAAATGAAAAAATCAGTCACTGATAGATCCACAGAACAAAGTGTGGAGGATGTATTTCGATGGCTCGTCATCAAAGGAAGGTTCTAGGGCTGGTATAGTCCTCATTTCCCCTACACATGAGGTTATAACTCTCTCTTATAAGATGGAATTCGAGACTACTAACAATATAGTTGAGTATGAAGCTCTGGTGCTTGGATTGAGGGCTGCCAAAGACATGGCCATTGATAGTTTGGCAATTTTTGGTGATTCTAAGTTAATCATCAATCAAGTAAAACACATCTATCAAGCTAAGCAATAGAGGCTCAAGAAATACATGAATGAGGTGTGGGACCTGCTTGGCAACTTCTTTATGGCATTTAATATCTTCTTCATTCCTAGAGAGGAAAATCAAAAGGAAGATTCTTTGCCATTGGATGCCAGTAACTTCGAACCTCCCATTGGCCCAAATATCAAGTATCAGGTGGGAGTTAGACATAGGACAACCATACCAGACAACATAAAGCACTGACAATTCTTTAGCAATGATTTTGAGCTACAAAGATTTTTGCATACCATTGAAGAATTCCCCAATATCTTAGTAGATCAAGAGGGTGAAGATGATGAATTATCTTATCAGCAAACATCCCATCTGTTGAACAAAGTGGTTGGCCAAAACATTTTGGAACTTAAAACAAACCACATCCTCATGGGTCTAATGCCACTGGAAAGGTTATTTGACAGTCATGATGTCTCCAGAGAAGTTGCCATCAAAAATCAAGAAGATGAAGTGATGGACCGCAATATTGGGACTACTGAAAATCCCAAAATAGTCAAACTGTCCAAGGGACTACCTCTAGAACAAAAAGACAGGTATGTCAGCCTCATGAAATTTTTTGTTGATATTTTTTCATGGTCGTATGAATATTTGAAGACATTTGACACTGACATCATCCAACACAAGATCCCTCTCAAGGCTGGTTCTAAGCCATTTATATAGAAGATCAGAAAATTTAATCCAATGTTGATGTACATAATTGAAAAAGAGTTGAAAATAATTCTTGATTTCAAGATCATTGTGCCCTTGAGGTACTCAGATTGGGTGGACAACTTGGTGCCTGTGAGGAAAAAGAGTGGGGAAATACGCTTCTGTGTGGATTTCCGAAATCTCAACAAGTGTTCCCTAAAAGACAACTACCCCCTGCCCAAGATGGACCATATTTTGCAAAGGGTATTAGGTGCTCACAATATTTCCTTGTTGGATGGGTACTCTGGTTATAATCAAATAACATTATGTGAAGAAGAAAAAGAAAAGATAACATTCACCACACCATGGGGGACATTTATGTACGACAAAATGCCCTTTGGGATGATTAATGCAGGGGCCACCTTTCAGAGGGCTATGGATGTAGCCTTTGTGGGGGAGAAAGATAAACTTATGGTTATATATTTGGATGACACCACCATTTTCTACAAATTAGATTATGAGAATTTACAACACCTTGAGAATATTTTCCGAAAATGTAGAAGGTATGGGATTTCTTTGAATCCCAGGAAGTCCCTCTTTTCTATTCCATAAGGTAAACTCCTAGGTCACATCATATCAACATGAGGTATAAAAATTGATTTGGATTATTTTTGGCACGAAATGAGAGCGAAGATATAATAAAGAAATGCACAGAGATATCGCAGATATTCGATAATATGACAGAAATGTATCAGAGATGCATTCATAAACACATATATACAGTAATACATGATTTCTATTAATAAAATAAATGTATAGAGACTGTAAAAATACAGAGTGAAAGACTCGCTAGAATGGTGGCAACTTATCTCTGAGAAGAGATGTGATGACTACTTGCATTCACAAGAAGATGATTACAATGAGGCTTTGAAGGCCTTTTTTTACAATAAGAAGGAATGCCAAAAAACCCTAGACATCCAAAAACCTAACCCTAGGATATGAAGTGCCAAAAGTCATGTGGGCCCCGTTTGGGTAAGTGAGTACATCAACTTCCCGGGGTCGTAACTTTTGCATACAATCTATGTTTTAGGCGTGTGATAGCTTGTTGGAAAGGTATCGATGAGGATATTCATTTTGGGGGCTCAACTATGCCTTCAACTATCATTGAGAACCTTTATCTCAAAAAACCTTCATTTGGGCCCTCAAAATGGCCTTGAAAGTTAAAACCTGCTAAAAATAGTAAATTGCCAAAATTGTCAGAAAACTGTTTTGAGCCAGTTGGAAAAGGTGGGTGGCCACCAATATCCACCTGGATCAAAAATAGACCCAAAGAGAGTGGAGGCCATTCAGGAAATTTAAATCCCCAGAAATAAGAAGTCTATTCAGTCTTTTATAGGGAGAATAAACTTTTTAAGGCGCTTTGTGCCAAACTTTGCTGAAATCATAAGGCCTATCACCAACATGTTGAATAAATATGTTGTTATCAAGTGGTCATAGGAGGGAAAATCAACATTCCAAAGGATCAAACAAGCTTTGGTTGAAGCCCCTGTATTGGTCAACCGTGACTATACCAAAGAATTTTGTATCTTCTCTTTCGCTTATGAGGAAACCATTGCAGTTGTGCTACTGCAAAAGAATGAAGAAGGGCATGAACAACCCATATCCTTTTTCAGAAAATCCCTCCGAGATGTTGAGCTGAAGTATGACATATTAGAAAAGTAGTCCTATGCATTGGTCAAAGCATTAAAATCATTCAGGGTGTATGTGTTACAATCTAGCATAACAACCTATGTTCCTAGCAGGAATGTCAAAGAGATTTCGGTCCAGCCAGAAAGTGAAGGTAAGAGAGGGAAATGAATTGTCAAATTGATGGAATATGAACTGCACATAAATCCCACCAAGCTGATTAAGGGGTAGAGACTTGCCAGGTTGTTATCAGAATCAAACTGTAAGGTGTTGGAATTGCATCATACCTTCACCCAATCCGATGCACCCATGACACAATATGGACAAGGAAGCATGTAGGTATTTGAAAATTACTCCTCTTCACCTTGGTACATAGATGTTATTTACTTTTTGCAGCACCTAGAATTTCAACCATATTTGAAAAATACGAGGGCCAGGTCTCTCAAATTAAAAGCTATAAAATTCTACATTTTTAATCAGAACCTGTATTGGAGGGATCCTACTGGCATCCTATTAAAATGTCTTGATGAAAATGAAGCTAAACAAGTCATAACCGATATGCACATGGGAGTTTGTGGGGGAAACCAACATTGGAAAGCTACAACCCTCAATATCCTAAGGGCAGGGTACTACTGTCCCACCCTTTTCTATGATGTATTCACCATAGTAAGGACATGCAATGAATGTCAAAAGGTTGCAGGAAAACAAAAATTACTCTCACTGCCCCTAAAACCTATCACTACTAGTGGCCCATTTCAACAATGGGGATTAGATTTCATAGGTGAGATAAATCCACCCTCCAGTGGGAAGCACAAGTGGATCCTCATTGCCATTGACTACTTTACCAAATGGATCAAGGATGTGCCCACTAGGAATGCTACTGACAAGGTGATTATGATTTTTTTGGAAACCAATATCTCTGCCAGGTTCGACTACCCTAGAAATCTTATAACAGACAATGCCCAGGCATTCAATTCCAAATCCATGATTGACTTTTGTGGCATTCATAACATTTCCTTGACACATTTCACGCCCTATTATCCTCAGGGGAATGGGTTGGACGAGTCATCAAACAAGACTCTCATCAGAATCATCAAGAAATTTCTAATTGAAAAATAAGAAATCCCAGGACTCTAAACTTAAGTACGGCTTGTGGGCTGATAGGATCAGCACCAAGAGAGATTTGGGAACCTCACCTTTTCAGCTATTCTATGGGATAGATGTTGTCTTCCCTACTCAACTCGGCCTACCAGTTCTAAAATTCCTACAGGGAGAAATTGAGGAGCCAAATGACATCCATATAAGAATATTTCAAATTATAGTGGTTCAACAAAAGAGAGAAGCACTGAATCAGTTAACTGAGGCATACCAGAGCAAGATCAAATTGAATTTTAACAATAAAACCAAGAAGGATATATTTCAAGAAGGCAACCTGGTCTTGAGGTGGGATTCCAGAAGGGATGATAATTCTAAGCATGGTAAGTTCTATAACCTTTGGTTTGGTCCTTTTAAGGTGGTTGAGGTTCTGGAAAATAATACATTTGTTTTACACAATCTGGATGATACTGAGATTTTTGGAGGCCCAGTAAATGAGTGCTTCCTGAAACACTATTTTGCTTGAAAGAATGAGTGAAGGTCCCTATTGTACCATAGTTTATTTCCTTTTTCGTTTGCATTTGATTAGTTATTTTGTGTGTGAATAAAGACTCCATAGCCCAACAAAGGCACTGGGTTTATATTTAGTTTTAGATTACAAAGATGTGTGGTTGAGGGAAAATGAATGATGTACATGGTTGACAGACAGAAACAGAGGTAAGTCAAGAGAAGTGGGAGTGAGGTTTCGAGAGGTAAGGCACCTGGTCTACTGTTCTTATCACCTCACAAGGAAGTGCTATCCCCAGCTGGATCCAATGTTGTAACCTAGGTCTGCACCCCTGCCCTTTCCGTCCTTTACCCTATACATCCATCAAAGGTCTGATTTTTGTTTTGTGTTTTCTAAGTTTATTCTCCATGATTTAATGACTCAGTTTCAATGGCCCCTACCGATCTTTACTTGCTTTGCATCATTGTATTTCTTTCTTGAAAGGTGATTACATGTTATGGTTTAAGTTTGAAATATATGTCATCATGTTTACCATTGATTGAGCATGCATCAGGTCGACCAAGTCCTTTATATGCATAGGAAACATCCAAAAATAAAGATGCAATAATCCAGAGCAGTGGATTTCGAGCTTAGGTTGTGAGAAACAAACATATCTAAATTTTTACGATTGAGACCCGACAATCAATTAAGATCAACGACTCTTGTGCATTCAGAGTTTCAAAATAGCGAGAGGTTTTAACCACAAAGCAATATGTAGTTTTACTCCAGAACTTCGGCGTTCGGGTGTCCAAGCTTGTTAGTTTTTCATTCAAAAGCTATGAATGTCGAATTTCCGAAGTGGATGACACGTCACTCTAGGCAATTTTAATCCAGAGAAAACACAGTTTCCTAAATCCCGGAGCCTCGAATTCTCGAAGTGGCTGCCACGTCACTCCGAGAGATTTTAGTCCAGAGCAAACACAGTTCCCCGAAGTGCCAGAGCCCCTTTATCATAAAATCTTTTTCAACTGACGTGTCATATGCCACCCGTCAATTGATTTTCTTATGACATGTGGCACTCATTTCATGTACTTTGGTTACGTCAGCTGCTTTATTTCAGGTGACACATGTCACTCTCATTTTTATGACATGTCATCGATTGTGATAGCATGCTTCCATGTCACTCCGAGAGATTTTAGTCCAGAGAAAACACAGTTTCCCAAAGCCCGGAGCCCTGAAGTGTCAGAGCCCCCAAGATTGTCACTCTAGAAGATTGTCACTCCAAGATATTTTTATCCAGAACAAACACAGTTTCCTGAAGCTTGGAGCCTTGAAGTGTTGAAGCCGCTGAAGTCCCAAAATATTAATTGATTAAAGTATCTTAATCGCTGGTGAATTTACTTAACGATAAGCATTGGTTAATGACTTCGTGATTTCGGTCATTCAGGAGATAGTTATACTCTTCATTCAAAACCTCTCAAACATTGAATTGTCGAAGTGGCCTATCCTCATTAATTTACTGCATTGAAGTATTCTTTAAATGGGGCTAAACGAAGAAAATGTCATGTACAGGTGAAGCTATAGATTTGCAAGTCTCAAATGACTTTCTAAATCTATCTAGTCTACAACATCAAATTACTCATCTGGAAGCAACTCGGATTCAAAGGAACCTGAGGCAGTTTGTGGGTATGACATGAGGACGAGGAGAAGTAGAACACTAGGAGACCAAAACCAGTCCATCATAGAGAAAGAAATGAAGAAAGGGTCGGTTACGGTCAAGACATAGAATCTTGATGATAGCCGATAGGTACCAGAACTGAAGCTTCATATCCATACCCTACAACACCACAACCAGGAATTAGGGAAGTTGCACTCAAGACTCCAGAAGAAGTAACCAAAGATTTGCTTCTTTCTAAAGGAGATAATTTAAAGGAGTGCTTGAAGACGCTTCCAACACACCCATTTATCTCCCAGTGGCCTCCAATAATGCACATGGATAAAAGAGCTCGACTCAAAATCTAGTTCTATCACTCCTATTTAGTTCTCTCAAAGACTCAGTTCGATTCAACATATGCATTAGTTTGGTTTATCATTAGCAACAATTTTAGTTGTTTAATTGCAAGAATCTTTTAGATTAAGGCATAATAAGTGGTCTTTTATGTGTGATAAGAACCACTCATTTTTTATTAATTCAAGCTCGAACTATACCTTAATATACTCCAGAAGTGTTTTATCTAAGTTAATAATTTTTTTTACAACTGATGGTGTAGAGTTAAGCCTCAATTCCAAATGGATGAGAGCCTCTACAATTTGATAAATATGCAGATTTTGTATGTTTTGAGGGTTCAATTTTTGGGAAAAGAATATCAATACATCAGATTGGCTGAACTTGTTCTATGCATGGATTAAATCTCTCTACCCGGTGAGTATACTCTTCATGACAGTGTTTTTTGTTCAAATGTGTTTTTTTATCTTATCTTGAATGCAATGTTTTATTTGTGTGAAGTACATTTTATTTCCTTCAACTATTGTATAACTTATATTGACTAATATGCAACCTGTGAAACAACAAATGATTTGTTGAATATTTGTTTCCATTGCAACCTAAGGGAGTAATTTTGTTTTTGATACATGTTTAATGTCTTGAAATGATATTTTAAGTATTAAACTTCTTGCAGCAAATCATTCATTGAGTGGTTTGTTGTTTCCCTTTGTTTTTAACTCTATTATCTCATTTGTTTGTCATTTGTGTGCCACCATCTAAGGAGGGCCCTCATCCATATCATGTTGCTAACCCCACCATGCTCTTGTCTTGGTAAAACTAACCATCTACCTCACCAACAAAATAAAAAAACCAACCATTCTAAACTTGAGGTGGCCTAGCTCTACCCTTTAGAAGTTAGTTGTAGACTTTAGGACCAACAAATGATTTGAAAGTTGCTTCCTTTTTGGATGGATTATCATATTCTGTTCTCATTTCAAAAGCTGTAAGTATTCCATGTAGCTTTTCCATGCTCAACGTAGTAATATTTGTTCTTTCTTCTAGGGTTGAAATCTTAGGATCAAATCTCATTGAAAGAGACCTTAGTACCTTTTGAACAATCATTGGTTCTTTAATTTATTCTCCTAATCTTTTAATAACATTCACTATTTCATCAAATCGCAAGAAATAAGCTGCAATATCTTCATCTTCCTTCATTTTCAATTGTTCAAATTGAATTCTATAAGTTTGAATATTGGCCCCTTTGACTTTGTTATCTCCTTCGTAAACATTTTGAAGTTTGTCCCAAACATCCTTTGCAGAATCACAATGCATAACCTTGAAATATATTGAATCAACCAATCCATTCATAATGACATTTTTAGCCTTATGATTTTTTTCACTAAGCTTCTTTCCATCTCTATCTGTTGTGGGAGTGGTAGATGTCATGTATTTGTACACTACTTATTTCCAGACATTAAATCCATGTGCTTGCATAAATGTTTTCATCCTTCTGCTCTAGAAGGCATAGTTATAACCATCAAACAATGGTGTTCCATTCTCAGTGCACTCCATGATCTACCTTCCAGTGGTTAGATTGATTCTGAAGGACCTTCTCTGATACCAATTGTTGGAATATTCATCAATACTAAGAGGGG
>ML794441.1:6774-34745 GCA_009831015.1 Picea engelmannii | reverse complement strand
TGAAAACTTTTTATCATTTTCAACCATAACTTGTAAACATCAAGTTATCAACAATTTATCACTTATGATATCAACAATTTGTCACTTATGATTGCATTCAATATATCATCAACATCTAACCACAGATACATAGTACACAAGAGTTTTACGTGGAAACCCAAATAGGAGAAAACCACATAATTCTTTTTAATATATATCTTTAATATTACATTCACAAGAAGCACAAAGTGGAAGGAGGCACCAACCTCCTATTTACAGGCTCCAACCTGAAGGAAGCTACAACTCCCTAAGTTCTCTAGCTCCAACTGGAAGGAGGATCCAACCCCCTAGTTTACAGGCTCCAACTTGAAGGAAGATCCAACTCCATAGATTCTCCAGGACCAATTGGAAGGAGGCTCCAACCCCCTAGTTTACAGGCTTCAACCTAAAGGAATCTCCGATTCTCTAGATTTTCCAGCTCCAATTGGAAGGAGGCTTCAACCCCCTTTCCTTGATCCTTCCTCCCTCCTGAAAATATAAATGAGAGAATCAACATGTCATTTTTGATGTCACAAAAAGTGATACATCATCATCATCAACCTGTCACTGTTATTTTCATTGATACTAATACATCATCATCATCAAAATTGGATACACCATAACTGATACATCATCATCATAAAAAAATAGATCCACCACAACTGATATATCATCATCATCAAAACTAGACACGCCATAATTGATACATCAACATCATCAAAACTAGATCCACCACAATTGATATATCATCATCATCAAAACTAGATACACCATAACTAATACATAAACATCATCAAAACTAGATCCACCACAACTTATACATCAAAATCATCAACCCGGGTCTACTTAGAAAATGGGTCCACATAAATATTCTAGGTCCACATGGATCCACATATAAACCCTGACATCACTTCTTAAATTTATCTCGAACACATGTTTGGGACTAGTTTCTGGATTAGTCACAAACCCTAACTTCCAACAAGTATAAATCCATATCTGTAATGAATCAAGGTCTTAAACTTATACCCAATATTCTTCGATATATTCTCTAAAATTCCTCCAATACTTTCTCCTTGAACCATCACCGAAAAAGATATATAGTGAATATGGCATACCTTCTTGAATTATGGCCTATTCTAGAGAGTGAAATTGTACAACATGCCACACACTCAATATTTGATATCTGATTCTAAAACTCATGCAAAAACTATTATATAATGTAACCTTTCCAATGCAATTGGTATCACATAATTTGTATACTCTATGAATAAGTTATGACTATTTTACCCAGAACACCTATTTGAGACTAGTTACAGGACTAGTCAAAAACCCTATCTTCCGCATAGTGTATCTCCAAATATAAAATGACCCAGAAGCTAAAATTTGTACCACAGGGACCTTGATATGTATTCTCAACATCGTCCAAGTTTCACTATCTTAATAATTCTAAAAAACAAATTATAGCGAAAATGGTAATATGACCTTTAAAAAACATACCATAGAACACATCATCACAAGACTTTATTTTCCGTTGGAATTTCGCCCTTTTTCACTCCATATTCCATCTAAAATATTATACCAATCTTTTGCTAAGATATCACAAGGTTGAATGATGAAAATTATAGGTTCTTAATGTGTATTTATACCCTTCCAAGCACCTTCTTTACTTGACCTTGAGTCGACTCGTAATTTCTTGTTTGCAACAACTTTTTCTCCTTTACTTGACTTTAGGGCCAACTTATAACTTCTTGACCTTATATCCAGGGCTTCTTGACCATACTTAAGGATTCATCTTTAAGAGCATAAATCCTCAACCATGAGGAACCACGTGGTGTGCCACCTACCATTGGAGATGACATGACGAGGACTATACATTTATGAGAGTTTTTCATGTATTTGCAATGTCCTTTCTACTGTTTTCTTCCAATCAAATTTGAGATTCATGACCACACATATAGGGATTCCTAACCACATTCTCAGGGTTTCTTTGACCTCTTATAGGGTCAACATCAATGACAACCAACTTTCCAACAACTTGTGCAATGGAAGACCAATGTACATATGGAGAGAGATCCTATCATCTATAGTGTAATATGTGAGTTTGGTGGTGTTAGATACCTTAATGAATTTGCAAAGTGCATTTTTTATGTATTATATAATTATTTCATTCCAAAATTAAATTATAAGGGAGTAGATATGGGAGTGGAGAAATAGAAAAGATTTGAAAAGATGCAATGGAGGGATTGAATATATTCAAGGAAGACTTGGTAGGTGGAAATCAACTTCTATTCCAAGAACACCTACCTATTAGGTTTTATAGCTGAAGAGGATAAGAAATCCCTTGATCCATGCCATCATAAAGGATACATAAAGAAAGCCACGTCCAATCTAGAATTTCTAGTGGTTCCTATGAAAATAATTGGATCTTTAACAACTCTACAATTCAGGAGTTGAATGGTCAAAACTAAAAAAAATAAAATGATAGAAACAATCTTTGTTGAATTTCTCCAATGAATCAAAAAAATCCAATAAATTATTTTATGAATAGGAATAATCCCCCTAAAACATCACAATCATCTTATCTGAGTAGGGTCTTAGAATATTCAACTCCCTTTAAAAGGAGTACTCAATTCCAAGGTAAAAATAAATAAATGTGATTTCATGTAATTTAATAGAAATGGGTACATAAACCAAACAAATGGCTTTGAAAAGGAATATTAAACTTGAAAATCCTAATATTGTTTTTATTCAAGAATAAAAAAAATTACGAGGACAAAATGGAAGGTATTAGAAAATCAATTTGGATAAAGCTATGGGCTTATATTCTATCCCTTCTAGAAGTAGTGGGAATCCAATATGGAGTGACCTCAATGATATATAGGTTATTGATTCTCACATTAGCATATTTTGGATCACTGTTAAAGTTAATTCTAAATTTTGGAACCACTCCTTTTACCTGAAAAATGTGTAGGGACCCGTTTTAGTGGCCCTGAAGCCTTCAAGCTAGAACTTTCTATCAAAGGAAATAGAAATTTAAATAATATGCCTTTGATTGTGGGAGATTATCTAAATATAATATTATGATCCTATCAGAAGAAAGGAGGCATACAACACAACTTGGGTTCAATCATGTTGGACATGATTTAACAAAATTCTTTGATTGACATAGCTTGTTGTAATGGAAAAATTACATGGAATAAGAGGAGAAATGGAAAAGGATTTGTTATGGAAATATTGGATAGATTTTTTTGTATGAGAAGACTAATTTGAAACATTTTTTTTTTTCGACTCCTTACTTCATAAATAATCCATTTAAGACCATGACCAATGTATTTAAATATTTCAAAAGAGGAGAAAGCTTACAACATCCCATTTAAATTCAAACTTTTGTAATTCTTAAATAAAATTGATGAATGGTGGAAATATCATCTAGTTGTTGGATAAAAATGTTTATATTCCACAACAAACTCTAGTATATATAAGCCTAGTTGAAAGTCTAGAATACAAAGGTCTTTGGAAATATTTTTCAAGAAAAGGAATCCCTAGATATGGAAATGCATACCCTTCAAGCATTACTGAATAAAATACTCTATAAAAATCCCTTTTATAATAGGAATCCTAGCTAGTTGCAAAGGTATGAGAAAATTGTAAAAAAGAAGATGTGTTCTAGCTCTAAAAGTTGAGAATTCAATGGCTTCAAATGAGGGATTAGTATTTGAAATACTTCCATAAAGCATGTCTTGATAGAATATCAACAAATCCTATTTCTAAGGTCAAGACATGTAATAAAATCCTTGTGGAAGGGTGGTCCAATGTGTGTAGGGAGGTTTCATTATACTTCAACAACTTTCTCTCTAACATGGGAGATGGAAATTTTATAGAAAAATCAAATCTTGAGCTCAATCCTTCACTTAATATCAAAAGAGGCAAATGATAACCTGATTGGGCCCACAAATGAACATGAATTGCATGCTATTGTGTTTTCAACGAAAAAAGGAAAAGCTTTGGGCCCTAATAGTTTTCCTATTGATTTATTTCTAATTATCTAGGACAACATCAAGAATCATCTCCTAACTATTGTGGAAGAGTCCATGGAATCATATGTAATACTTATGACCCTGGTTTTTACCTTTCTCACCTTGATTCCTAAAACAAAAATTGCATTAAGTTTTGATAGTTTTAGACCTATTTCATTATATAAATATGTTTACAAGATCGTAACTAAGCTCGTATCCTACACAATGAGGCATTTATTGCAAGTCATAATATTTGAAGAATAGGGTGGTTTTATTAAAGATCACTAAATTTCTAATTGTGTAGGGGTTATTCAAGAAGTTATTCACCCCCACAAAATAAGTAAGGAAGATGGAATGATCATTAAGTTGGATTTAGACAAGGCTTATGACAAGGTCATATGGGATTTTGTTTAAGATTTGTGACACAAATTTGGTTTCGCATGATGCTCGGTAAATTAGGCATCCAACTATTTCTCTATGATCTCCTTTGATGTTCTTAGCAATGGGGGTCCTTCTGAATTTTTTCAGGCATACAATGGTTTGATGAAAGAATGGCCATTGTCTCCCTTTGTGTTAATCATTATTATGGAATAATTATTGAGAACCTTAGCAAAAGTAAATAGTAAAAAAGTTATCAAAGTTGTCAATATCTCCTCAAGCATCCCCATCTTTCATTCTCACAATTGGTAGATGATACAGTGTTGATGGATACCCCTACCATCAACAAATTGAAGTCCTTCAAAAATATTGTGTAGATATTTAAAGCAAGGTCAATAAATTGACCCTTAAAAAATGTATCTTGTTCTTCATTGAGTTTAATCCAAGGCTCCACCAAAGAATCGTTGACATTATTGATTTCAGAAGAGGTGATTTTCCATCAAAATACTTGAGTTATCCTCTTATCTTCTAGGTATTGTAGAATTTGTTGGAGGAATACCATAGACAAAATCAACCATAAAGTTAACCCATGGGCTCAAAGGTACTTATGCATGTCAGCATAATGATTTGTATCCTTGTTATTCGCTCCTCAATTTCAATCATTCTTGGTTCCGCGATTGTTTAAGCACCTAAAGTAGTACTCAATAAATCAAATGCATCCTTAGAAAGTTTATATGGTTTGGCTCAAAATATGAGAGGAAGAGGCAACTTAAATGTGGGTGTGAAGTAGTAGTTCACAGTATGCTAGTTGATTGGGCTATACAGAAAATGGATCTGAGGAATTAATCACTACCAACTACAATGGATTGGTGACTTTTATCAAATCCTAATGCCACGTGGGGAAAAATTCTCAAATTCAAGTACTTGGTGGGGGGATCCCAAACATATTCTAAGGAACAATTCCTTTGAGGGTCTGCTTTCTATGATAACTTGGAAAAATCTTTTCCATGGATCTCAAGACATTTCATTTTGGAAATTAGAGGTGTCCATGAACTATATTTTTGGGAAGACTCCTAGAATGCACACACTCTCATTAACACATACATGTAATTTAAATCTCTCTACGAATATATCTTAATGATAAATTAGTCAAGGGGAATATTCTCTTACATAAAGATCTAAAATACAAAGGAGCTCAAGACCCAACTAGATGTTCAAGTTGCAATGTCAATTGTGAAGATAAGTCTCATTTATTAATACCAACTTCTTTCACCAAGTGGGTCCCAAAATGTTGGGAAAAGAACTCAAATAAAAGAAAAAATGTACTTGACAATGTGAAATCTTTGTTTTGGGAATGCAAAAGATCCACATGGAAATCCTCTATCCTAGTTTCCCTATGGAAATTGTGTTGGAATTATTGGCATTTATGTCAAAGGATTAATGATGTCATTTATGCCATCTTACAACATTTCAATACACACAACATTTCCAATATATATATATATATATATATATATATTAAAAAAGGGGTGCATGTGAAAACGTAAAAAGTGAAATGGTGGTTTCAAACCCATGGGTTTGGGGTATTTTCCCATGGTATTGAGAATTAATTATTTAATTAATGGATGTGTCACTTCATGAAAAGTTATGAAAAAGTATATACAAATTAAATAAAAAATTATTTTAGTAAAATCATGAGTGTGGGTGTCTATTTTCCTTGTTTTTTGAGAAAATAAATTATATTTTCACAAGTTTTTCAACTTTCGGTAAACAAAATTATTATTTTAATTTAGAGTTTCACTTTACACTAAAAAAAACTTGTTAAAGATTTTGTTATCTTTCTATTGATTATTTAAAAAAAAAAATTAGTGACATTTGATATGTCAATTTAGCAATTGTTTGACAACATGTTCCTTAAAAATGAAGGAAATGATGATGAGTTATATTTTTGGATGCGAATGTACTCATTATTAAACTTTTGTTTATGAAAATGAAATATGTTGCAACAATATAAACATGCTTTGTTAATGCATGGCTATAGTTTTGAATTTAATGGGTGAATATTATAATTACTACAATTTTTTGAATAGGACCAATCTAAAAAAGTTGTAGATTTTAAACACGTTTAGTATGACACCATGTATTTGCCTTAATTTTTATTTAAAAGTAAAATCTAAAAATACCCTTTTGAAGAGGACAGCGAAAGTTTTTGTAATATAAATTTTCCATAATTTTCCACTGTGTAATATTGCAGATATTGATTTTTAATTTCATTGAATCATAGTGTCATCTAAAAATAATATGCAGACATTTTTATAAAATCAATTAAAATTACTAAAAAATAATTAAAATGAATACAAATTGTATCAAATGAAAGTAGATTCAATTATGAAAATGTTGGTATTAGTTCTGAAACTAGACTCATAGTATTTTAAAGAGTTTTCTCCTTCCAAAATTGGAGGAAGTTGGAGAGAACTCACAGTTTTCTTAACACTTCCATGGTTGCAGATGTTCGATTGAACTAATAATTCGACCGAAAGTTAGTTTTTTTCGGTCGAAAGTTAGATTTAATGGAATGACTAACATTCAGCTGAAAAGTTGAAAATACAAACATTCGTCAACTAAGAAAAAAAAGGGATGCATTGATTTGGTACAGAAAGATATATATACCTTCGACCAAAATGCTATTAACACATTCATGCAACAAGCTTAGTCTACATTTTCACTTTTTTGGGGGCAACATTTTCTTTGCTTTCTACAATTTCTCCCTAGGGCAACATTTTCTAAATTGAAGGTTTTCTTCCACAACTTTTTTGAAAGTAGAGATTTTCATAGTCAATTTCTTCCAACAACCAAAGGGATAGATAAAGAGAAATTGATTATATAGCCCTGAAACCCTAAGCTCGGAAACCCTATCCCTCGCACATGGCTTCCTCACCCTTCTCTCAGCGACCCCCACCGATGCCTAATGAACTAGCATTCAAAACTTTGATCTCATGCCTTGGCCCCTCTATCGCTAAACCTCAGCCTTCAAAGTTTGTGAAATGTCTGGAGAATATCCTTGAAGTTTTTCTCTCAACAATTTCATCCCGCTCAAAGGCACTTACACTTTTTGAAAGAGTCCTTGTTGGACATTTCACCAGACTCTGGTCATCCCCAAGAGCTATGGAGATTTGGGTGCAAAATAATTGGTAGGTTTTGATCAAAAGGAGAATGACCCACTACTTATGTGGGTGTGGCTTCTATAATTTCATGGTAGAAACAAAGGAATATCACGACCTAATAATCAGAGGAGGCCCTTACTTCTTCAACAACTGAGGAATGTTTCGCAACAGATGGAATTTAGATTTCAACCCCGAGCTCGACGTTGCCTTGGTCATCCTAGTTTGGGTAAGACTTCCTCACCTCCCTTTGCATTAATGGAACCCTGATTCATTAAGAAATATTGGAAATTCGTTAGGAAAATACATAGACTCCACAGAACCTAAGGGAAATATGTTCTCTTGCGCAAGAATCTGTGTTGAAGTTGACCTAGAAAAGGGCCTCCCGGAAGCAATTCTATTAAAACTAGACAACTAAAAACATATTCAAAAACTAAACTATGAACATATCCCTTTCAAATGAAAATATTTCCATGAATACAGACATTTTGTAAGAGACTGCAAAAAATCATCCCCTCAATCCCCCATCTCTCAAGCCCCAGAGGAGCAATTGTAAACAATAAAGATGAAAATGTCAGGTGGAAACGACCCCCAACCCCCTCCCTAGAAGCCCTCCTCTTCTTCACAATTGGCTAGCTCCTCTACTCCCTCCCTTCAACCTGTCTCCTTCCCATCCCCTCCCGTTTCTCCTCCCACCAACCCCATTCTTCCCCCATAAGATTTGATCCCTCAAGCCCTGGATGATAACCTCTCCATTATCTCCCCCAATCCCTTTGATTTCATGTCTCATCCTGTCCCGTTCTTTGTTGAAGTTGTTTTTCCGATTGTTCGCCATGTTGGTTTTACCTTCCTTCCAGAGCTCCTTTGCTCTTTTCTCCCTCCTTGATTATATTGGTATATTCTTAGGTTTTATTTTCCCCATCACTCGATCAAGAGTCTTCTGATTATCAGGAAGAAATAGATTCAAGACAAAATCCTCCTTATGGAGTCCAAACAAGAAGAAAGGCCCAATCATCCTCCAGTGATCAAGACTTTGAAGGGGTGGAAGACAAACAAAAAAAAAGAACAGGGCGAAAGTCAGCTAAGGAAATCTGAGAAGATGAAGAAAATAAAGGTACAATGATGGGGCTCCAAGCCACTATAGAAAAATAATTTAAAAATGAAAAATTAAACCTCGACAAAGTAAGTGGTCAAAACTCCCAAAAAGGGGGCAAGAACCAACCCTCACAAGGTAAATAATGAAGATAGTATCCTGGAATTGTAGAGGACTTGGGAGAAAATTTAAACTAGAAGCAATGAAGGATCTAATAAGAGAGGAAAAACCCAGGGTCCTCCTCATCCAGGAGACCAAAATTTCTGATGAAGAGATTCTTAGAATAAACAAACAATTTTAAGCTCATAGTACATGAATATCAGTAAGCTCCAGGGGAGCTTCTGAAGGTTTAGGAATATTTTGGAATCCTCAGGAAATAGTAGATCAAGTGGAAAAAAACCCAACATTCGATTTTTGTGGATCTAAAATGCAAAATCACAAGCAACATATATAAGATCTTTAATGTTTACACCTTGGTCATCATAGGGGAATGATTAGCATGTTGGAGTGAGCTTAAAACAACAGGATCCACTCAGGACCCAAGTAACACAATAATAGTAGGAGACCTTAATATTGTTTTTGCGCAGACAGAAAAAAGAGGAGGAAACCTTACTCGAGATCCTCTAAGATAATTTTTGGAGGATCTCATTTCAGACTGGGACCTTATTGATGTCAAACCTATCAGAGGAAAGTATACTTAGTCCAAAAAAATATTAGGTAAAGATCACATAGCCGCAAGACTTGACAGATTCCTTATACATAGCATATTCCTGGAAATAATTTGGACATCAATTCAAGGATCTTTCCCTTAGCTGCTTCTAATCACAAACCTATAAGTTTATCTTTGGAGGAAGGGAGAAATTTTGGTCCCCTTCCTTTTCTCTTCAATCCTCTCTGGATGCATAATGAAGAAGTCATGAATCTAATCAAAAGGGTTTGGTCGGGCAAGGTGGAAGGATCTGCTGCATTCATCTTTGAATCCAAATTAAGAGAGGTTAAAAATTCACTTAAAATATGGGTGAAAACCTTCTACGAAGATCCAACAAATAAGAAAATCAAAATCAAAAGAAAGATTGTGGAAACTCAGAAGAGGATAGAGGAAGAGGACTACACAAAATAACTCCACCTGCAAGAGAAAGAATTGTTTAAAGAGATTAATCAAGTAAATATAAGCGAAGAAGAGCATTGGAGACTAAAGTCTTGAAGCCTTTGGTTGAGATCGGGTGACATGAACACTTCATTTTTTCACAACCAAGTAAAAGTGAGGTAGATAAGAAATTCCATCAAAGAAATCTCTTCTTCTTCAGGGGAGCTTATCACTGACCATGTTCCTATTAAAAGAGATGCCACCTCACACTTTCAGGATTTTTTGATGGAGGATGATGATTAGGACCCTCAGATCACCTCCACTCTTCTTCATGATATTCCCTCCCTCATCTCCATCGAGCATAACCAAGCTCTCTTAAAAGACATAGAAGAAGAAGAATTTTTTCATGCCATGTAGGGATTGGAGCTCGAAAAATCCCCCGGACTCGATGGTTTCTCTATCTCCTTTTATCGAAGCTACTGGGACCTTATAAAAAATTACTTGTGCAAAATACTTTCTTGGTCCAAACTCCGGTGCAAAGTTGGAGGAGCCACCAACTCATCTTTCTTAGACTTAATTCCCAAAGAAACAAATCCCTCCATTTTTTCTTGTTTCAGAACTATTTCCTTATGTAACTCCTCATATCAGATCCTAACCAAAATAATTTCTAATAGGTTGAAAGGGATCCTTCCCAAAGTTATTTCAGAAAATCAAGGAGGTTTCCTGCAAAAAAGGAAAATTTTGGACAACATTCTCCTATTCCAGGAGGTTGTTCATTCAAACAAGCTAAGAAAAGAGAGTGACATGGTGGTAAAGTTGGACATGAATTTTTTTTTTGATAGGGTACGTTACTCCTTTCTCTTTTCATTTATGAAGAAATTTGGTTTCTCTAACACTTTTATCTATTGGATAAGTGCTTGTATAAAAGGGCCTTGGATAACAACCCTCGTCAATGGAATGCCAGGAAATTTATTCCAAAGCAATAGAGACTTAAGGCAAGGATGTCCATTGTATCCTCTTTTGTATGTGATTATGGCAGACTCCCTAAGAAGAAATTTGGAAGAGGAAAGACAAAGCAACATGCTTCCAGGGATCTCAATTTCTAGAGGTGTAAAGGAGATCAATCAATCCCAATTTGCAGATGACACCCTTCTCATGGGAGGCGCCTATGTTGTTCTAGCATATATATTTTAACAAATTTTGTCTCATTACCTGAATGCTTATGGAGGGGCAGTTAATAATAGAAAATGTTGGATATGTTGAGGTTTTACTTATACAACTAGCAATTACGGTTCTTATTTATTATTATAATCATTTAGCACATTAGTTGCATAAATAAGATCACTAAAAAAGAGGTAATCACATAAACAATAAAGACACATAGATCATCCTAGGAAACCCTCATGGGGGAGAAAACCTAGCAAAAAATTCCTCAATATAGATAGACTGAAGACCGAACATAAGATCCTCCTCTACTCCTTCACTAGGAAGAGTAGCGCACCACTTAACCAAGAAATACCAAGACACAGACCAAGAACCCTCCTTGACATCACACTTGGTTGCAATAGTAGTTCCTCCAAGAATTGCGCACTTCTTCATAGCTGTAGAGCTAGTGTGGTGAGTGTTTTCAAATGAGGCACCATCCTCACATATAAATGCAAGTTGTGAGGTGGCGCTAGGGTTGTGACTCTTCACTTGGTGGACCCGACTTCTCCTAGAAGTGGCTAAAACCACTTTATAATGACTAGGGGCCAACTTTACAAATGCCACCATACAAATACATGTTGACCAATCCACAAAAGGGGATTTGATCTTTATACAAGACCCGACTTGATCAATCCACAAAAGGGGATTTGATCTAGACAATAATGACTCAAATATAAGTAGAATATTCTTTGACATTACAATAATTCAACACTCCCCCTTAACAAGAAGGGTATTCTACTGAAAACATAAACAACTTACTAGAATCAATACATCATCAAGAGGAGGGGACATCATCATCAACATTTGGAACACTGTCTATCATATATATAGGTCATCAGAAGTTTTTCTCATCATCAACATTAGTAGAAAATGAATATCATCATCATCATCTACAACACAGAGCTGGAGTAACATCATCATCATCATCAACATGAAGCTAGAACATCAACATCAATAGCATGAATATGGAAAAACAACATCAACAACACGGATATGGAACAATATCATCAAGAACATGAAGCTAGAACAACAACATCAATAGCACGAAGCTGGAAAAACAACATCAACCACACGAAGCTGGAACAATATCATCAACAACATGAAGCTGGAACAACAACATCATCAACAACACGAAGCTAGAATAACATCATCAACAACACGAAGCTAGAACATCGACATCTATATGTGGCAACAAAATGAGGCAGGTGCATCAACAAAAACATATGTCGTACTCTAACAGGCCGTCCTTATCGGACCTTCAATATCTTCCTAGGAATCATAAGATTCCCTAGGATATAAAATCCTAACTTAGCTACCACTACTGACCACAACTAGCATATACATGCACAAGTACTCTGACAGACTGTCCTTACCAGACCTTCGGGATTTTTCCATGGATGATAAGTCTCCTAGGATATAAAATCCTAACTGAGCTACCCGTTGTTGGTCAGGATACCATAGTATCATCAACATCACTCCCCCTTTTGAGGGAAGTCCTTTCAGATGACACCAAGATTTTATTGGAAGTACTCAAACTTCACACGAGACAGAGGCTTAGTCAACATATATGTAACCTGCTCATATGTGCCAACATATTGGAGCTTTACATCTCCCTTCTACACCATGTCATGAATGTAGTGACATTGGATCTCTATGTTCTTCGTATTATCATGGAACACTGGGTTCTCTATCATCTTTATGAAACTTTGGTTATCACATAGAATCATGGTAGATTCCATCTTCAGATCGAAAAGACCTATCAACAACTTTTGAAGCCATATGGCTTCATAACCGACAGAGCATGTTTCAATGTACTCCTCTTCTGTCGTACTGAGAGAAATAATGGATTGCTTCCTTCTTTTCCACCAAGTCATGGTTGACCCCAAACTAAAACAACATCTTGAAGTGCTTTTTCTGTCTAAAGCATTTCCAGCCCAATCTGAATCAATATAGCCATACAAACTAAAGTCATGATCTCTAGTATAACAAAGATCATAATCCAATGTACCCTTAAGGTATCTCATCACATGCTTTGTAGATACAATGTGAACACGCCTGGGCTCCACCATATACTGACTCAAGGTGTTCGCAACAAAGCATATATATGGCCTGGTATTTGTCAGATACATCAACAAATCAATCACTTTTGTGTATAAAGTAGCATCAACTAACTTTGACGAAGTGTCAACCATGAGCTTCAAATTTGTCTCCATGGGTAAGGCCATGTCTTTACAATCCAACATGTCAAACTTCTTCAATATTTCAACTGCATACTTCCCTTGGTTAAGGAAGATATTCTCTGGGCTCTGCCAAACTTCAAGACCTAAGAAATAATGCACTGGGCCTAGGTCTTTCATCTCAAATTCTACAGTGAGCTTCCTTGTGCAATCTGTGATGAGATTTTCTTCTCCTGTCAAGAATAATTCATCCACATATAGTAGCAATACAACTGGCTCATCATTCATAACCTTGAAGTAAATATTAGAATCATCTTTACTCTAGGTAAAGCCAAAGCTCGTCAAAAAACTATCAATCCTGCCATACCAAGATCTTGGAGCTTGATTCAACTTGCAGACATGAGTCTTCTTGTCATGTACCTTGAAACCAAAATTTCACATCACATTGTACCAACCTGGTACACTTGCTCAACTGCAACTCAATCTACACAATCATGCGCTAGCTTTATTTTCTTTCTGCAAAGCACTATTTGTCTCATTGCCTGAGAGTATGTCCTCTGCTCTTTATACAACTATTCATGTGAGACTGGGACTCTGCACCTGCAACTTCTATTTCTGAAACTGAGAATGACTGATCTATTCTCATTGTAGTTGCTAATCTCTAAGACTAGCTCCTCTATTCTATCATGGAAATAGTTTCATATGAAACAGGGAGTGGTTGATACTGAAGGTAGTTTTGCTTCTTTCATGGAGGTAAATCAATCTCAAATACAAGGACTGCTCCCTTTGAATCTCATAATGTATCAAAATCATGGTTTTTATTACTGTCTTCATGAACACTGGAAATATTTCTTTGATTACTAGAGCAAGTGTCTCATCATAGTCTTCTCCCTCTTGCTAGGAGAATCCTATGGACACGAATCAGAATTTGTACATGTCTATACTATTATCTGCAACATGATTGATCTGTTAGATAAATCTTGGAAGTCACCATTGACTTCCCTTCTAGTCTCAAGGAAAAATCCATATCCCAGTCCTTCTGACTGGCTTCATCCTCTGTCATTGAAACAAGAGAATGTTTCTAGGAGATTTCAAATCTCCTAAAGGTCTCTGAAGCTACGATCTAGTCTTATGGCATCTTTCTGCTAGTCCTAGAAGATGTCTCTTTTTCCCATTTGATCCTTTTTGAGATCAGGCTTACTCTGAGTCTTGATTTCTTATGAGTCTACAAAAACTTCATAGTATCTAAAATATATACTTGGTGTTGAATACCAAGTCTTAATATGAAAAGCTGAGTCAGACTTAAAACGAATTATGCTTCCTGTCAAGGTGGCTTCTTTATCCATTGACCAAGTTTATTGTGAGTTCTATTCTAATGTTCGGTCATCTTTGGAGCCTTATGCTCCTCATGATCTATCTCCATATGAGATGTTCTATATCTAGAAAAAGTAACTTGGATAGTTTGCTCCATGTCTCATATAATATATATTTCTTCTTGCAATCGTTACTATATCTCCCTCAGGGTTATCACATGTGACCTTCCCAGAATAAGAACAATAAGGGAGAAACATCAGACACAAATAATACTCTTTATAATAATAATAAAAAAATTGTGAGAACAATCGTCACATTAGCTCCTTTAGAGCTATCACTTGTGACCTGCCTGAAACAAGGGTTAAAAGTAAGAAATACAATAATAAGAAATGAGAGAAACACTCTTCTAGCGTTGTGATCAATCATTCCTCCATGGTAACCTGGAAAAAAAACAAGAGGTTTCTCCTAGAGGATATGTTAGTTATATCTAGTAAATGATTACAATAAACATTTATCTCAATAATGCTCACATGCTACCAAGTATAAAACTTTTCAAGGATTGTTATCTCAACTATAGTGTTTACTTGTAATGAGGCAATTATCAAATTTGACACGTGCAAATTTGAATCTTATCAACTTAATCAATCAAACCTAGAACCTGGAGTCTTGTCCTCAAGAATGAGTTTTGTTTCTTTTCTTTTGAGTCTCCTTCACCCAATATGACAAGTATTCTCTTCAACTTGTCCTTTGTACTAAGATAATATGCTTTCTTGACATAAATATCAGTTAGAGAATAAATTCTATAATCTCAACTTTAATCAATCTAATACTTTGACTTTAATTTTGACCAATGGTTAGTATGATAACTTTAACAGATCAAAATGCAACCTTGATATTCATAAGTTTACAATAATGCCATAGCAAGTAGAGGAATATCAAAGTAATCAAACTTGAGGTGCATACTTTCTCTGAATGTGTTGGATATGAGATCCCTATGGATATACGATTGTTGTTTAGACAAAAGATCCTTTTTCCTACAAATACCCTTTAGAATAATGATACAGTTTAAACATATGTAAGTACATACCTCTGATAGTATCGGCAAGTAGTGGCACCATCTAGCAGCAACGACATTTAATAACAAACCTTTAAAGCTTCAAAGGTGTTGCAACTTGTAATTTAAAGGTAGTTGTAGATTTTCTATGGTAAGGCACACTAGGAAAATAAAAATCAGTCCCAACACTTCAAAAAAACTTTCACTGCAACTGGTACTACAACTAGTGTTGGCACTCCAAATGGTGTTGCAACTGGCATGAAGGAACTGGCACTGCAACGAAAAATGATACTGCAATTGATACTGTAACTGCAACTGATACTGCAAATGTAATTGCAACTGGTACTGCAACTTAGGGTTTTATGAGGAAACCCTAATTTCTCAAACTTCAAATTTCAAAATTCTGACCTAGGGACTAGATGTGTCCTCCTAGGGCAAGTTCCTAGGTGTAGTTAATTTATACAATGTCCTCCTCAAATAAGGAAAACGTCACACTTAGGGTTTATGTAGAAACCCTAATTTTGCAGTAGCTGCAATACTGAAACTAAATCTTGGAGATGGTGCATTGAAGCTAGACACTTGTTATAAACTGTGAGTTGGTCTCTTTCGGGCCTCCTCTGATACCATGTTAAAGTTTTACTTATACAAATAGCAGTTATAGTTCTTCTTTATTATTATAATCATTTAGCACATTAGTTGCATAAATAAGATCACTGAAAGAGAGGCACTCATAGAAACAATAGAGACACATCGATTATCCTAGGAAACCCTCATGGGGGAGAAAACCCAACAAAAACTTCCTCAATATAGATAGACCAAAGACCAAACAGAAGATCCTCCTCTACTCCTTCACTAGGAAGAGTAGCCCACCACTTAACCAAGAAATACCAAGACAAATACCAAGAACCCTCCTTGACATCACACTTAGTTGTAGTAGCAGTTCCTCCAAGACTTGTGCACTTCTTCATAGCTGTAGATCTAGTGTGGTGAGTGTGTTCAATTGAGACACCATCCTCACATATAAATACAATTTGTGAGGTAGCGCTATGGTTGTGACTCTTCACTTGGTGGAGCCGAATTCTCCTAGAAGTGGCTAAAACCACTTTATAATTACTAGAGGACAACTTTACAAATACCACCATACAAATACATGTTGACCAATCCACAAAAGGGGATTTGATATTATACAAGACCCGACTTGATCAATCCACAAAAGGGGATTTTATCTAGACAATAATGACTCAAATATAAGTAGAATATTATTCGAAGTTACAATAATTCAATAGGATATATAGTTGGAATGCTACAGAAAGAAGACTCTGAGCACTAGCTGGAAATATCAACTTTATTTTTTCCTCTAGTTGTCAATCCTTCACCTATCTTTGGGTCCCAATATTACTTTCTAGATCAAGAGCATCAGATTGGAAAAACATTATGGATAAGATAAGAAAGAAAATGAATCAGGAGGAGCTTGGAAATGATGGAGAATATTTTCTCTTCCTGCAGAGCTGCATTACCAGTGGAATCAATTGGTAGCTCTTTTACGAGGGAAAGCTCCCCGCTCCTCAACTGCTCGGGACAAAATAGGTTGGGGTGCAAAAGGAGGGGAGTACATATTAAAATTAGGATATCAACTTCAATTGCATCATCCCCCCCTTCCTCCAAAAGAGAAACACCGGACAACTATATGGAAAAGAGAAGCCATCCCAAAAGTAAAAGTGTTTAGCTAGGTTCTCTTCCACAAAAGAATTTTGATAGCGGAAAATATAAAAAAAAGAGGAATAGAAGGACCTTCCAGGTGTGTTCTCTGCAAACAAAGTGAGGAATTGATTAACCATCTTTTCATTGAATGTGTTTTCACTCACAAATTTTGGAGAATAATGCTCGTAGGATTGGTGGGCACTCCTCTAAAACCCAACAACATCAACAAATCATACTCTACATGGAACAAAAGATATTTGGGTAGCTTCCTCAAAAAACCATTACTAAAAATGGCCTGGGAAATCTTTCCTTTTTATGTAAACTGGAAAATCTAGCTAGCTAGAAACAAGGAAATATTCAACAACGAAGCCACTCAACCTCAAAGAGTCATTTCCTAGGATTGGGGCTTATTGACTGAAACAATTGATCTTAGAGGGAACTCGACATAGTTCCCCTCTAATCTGGAATCCCAAGAGTAGATCTGGTTAAGCTCAATCTTGTATAGCACTCTCAACAGGAATATCAATGACATCGATCCCAAAGGTCTCCCATGTTGGAAACTTAGACTCCCAGATGAAAATTTTTAAGCATGTATAAAAGAAAGAAACCAACACGTCCTCTTATTTGATGGAGCCTCAAAAGGAAACCCAAGGGTAGAAGGACCGAGGGGGTGATGTTTGACCTCGAAGGAACAAAGGTAGCCAACTTCTCTTGGGGTTTTCGAATCACAATCAATAATCATGCAAGGACTCTTGCTACTTGGAAAGATCTGGAGATAACAAAGAACAGAGAGATAAAAAACTTAACCATATTAGGAGACATCACTCTTGTAATACAAAGCATACATCGGAAAATCCCTCTAAGAAACATAATTCTCAATCGAATAATCACAAGGATCATTGATATAAAATAAACCATGGAGAACCTCAATGTTTTCCATGTGATAAGAAATCAAAACAAGAAAGTTGATTACCAGGAAAACCAAGCATGCAACTTATAGGAAGGATGTATCATCATGGGAGATAATTCTTGGTGGGACCCGATCCCCTAGTTTGGATGTCATTCCACTTCCCATGCAACTATGGTTTTTGTTGGTTATAAAATAGTCAAAATCCCTCATGTTGTACCTCTACAGCGGGTCGACAGGTTGGTGAGACACACAAACATTTATGTTCGTAGCAGGAGGATCTACCTCCCAAAAATTCCTTCATTACACCCTGGTTATTTTGTACCTTAGTCCACAGGAGGACTGTACAGAAGTCTACAAGGTGACACCATGATTCAATTTGAGTTCCTCTCTGTGCGTCGGGTCTTTCTCGTCTTATTTGGAAAGGTGGAGAACTCCCTGCAAAGGAACAAAGCAAGTGTAATTCTCAATCTGTGGCTTCATTGGGCCGCAGGTGTTCAACAAGTAGAGGAAATCATGGAATCGACGACCTCGACTCGTCCCCATCTACCCAAAATTGACAAGAGCGTTGAAAATTTGGAGGAAATTGTGGTTAAGTTTATGCAAAGGCTCGATGTATGCAAGAAATGAGTTGAGTGTCAGTATCAGGAAGATTTACAGTACATCTCAACTCAACAACAAAGCTTACAATAGGAGGTAGACAAACTCAAATCTCATAAGGCAATTCAAGATGTGGAGCTAAAATTCCTGAGGGAAAGAACTAAGGAACAAGAACATCAGATAAGAAGGCTGAAAAGATATTTAAAAAACCTAGAAGCAGAGAATGTACCCCCTCTAAGCATTTATAGGATGCAAATCCGATCAGGACACAACTCGAATAACTTAGAGGGGCACGTCAGTAGGGAAGAACCTACAGTGAACCAAACCTAGCTTTTGTTGAACGACCCGCAATGAAGCAACAGTCACTCAGTAGCTCCAGAAATCAAGCAGGAGAGGATGAACCAAGAAAAGTACTAGGTTATCAGTGATTAATTATGCAATGTAAATTTGTGTACTTGAGCAATAGTTTCATTAGGATATACAATAATCACGATGCCCATTTTGTTAATTTCCCTATCTTAAGGCCGAATTTTACTTTTTCACGCACCCGACCCCTAAGTACCTTTTTAAGGGATGGGGTATAAATTTTTCTCTTAACCCAATACGCATGGCCTAGTAATTACCGAAATCTTTACTTTCTTTTTTCCCTCTTAGAAGTAGTTTAACACTAACTCAATAAATTACTCATATGATAATTATGAGTAATTATATTATAACATAATGAGAATAATTTTTCCATAATATACTTAAGTTGATTAACCTTAATTAAGGTATATAATTCAATTCCTCCATGCCACATTTTCACGTAATTTAACATATATATCTAAATATATGCATATTTATTTATTTACTGGGAAAAAGGATTAACTATATTCAACCATAAATTATCCTTTTATTAATTATATTATAATATAATTGTATTTAATTATATTATAATATGATTAATTTATATCAAAGGGGGCACTTAGGATTATCAATTCCCATCAATACCTAAGCCTCCGAAATTCAGAGAAGATTCCACATTAGGATTTTATGAACCCAAATCTCCGGAACGTCGGATTTTTGGAGAGGGTCCCACCTCTATTATGCCTTTATGCCAATACAAGCAATTATATTACCACACAATATAATTACATGAGTTTAATAATATTATTGAAAAGAGGGAAAAATAGGTTCGGCCTTCAGTCATTTTTCCCTTACACTCTATCTTCTCCAAACATCTCAGAGCCCCGAACTCTCGAAGGGCCCACACTTACACATGACTTTGCATCAAATATTAAATTAAAAAGGGAAAAGGTTAGTACTTTATCACGTACCAATGCCATAATATATATATATATATATATATATATATATATATATATATATATATATATATATATATATATATATATATATATATATATATATATATATATCATCTTTTTGGAAAATGCACCCAAGTTTACAAAGCCTCCAATATTTTATTAATATTTGAAATAAGGGAGAGAGAGAGAGCTCTAGGTCAACCCCCTTCGGCTCTCCACCACATTCCTTATACTCCAATCTCTCGGAGCCCCGGAGTCTCGAAGCTTTGAAGTAACCCCACTGGCACACATTACCACACCATTTAATATTCAAAGGAGTTGGCTTCATTTACGTGAAATCAATTGAATGAACCTTAAAATAAAATAATATAATATATTATTTTATATTCCTCGAAAATTACACCCAGGTTTTAAACTTCTCTAATATTATATTATTATTTGACAGAAGAGAGAGAGAGAGAGAGAGAGAGGGAGTTCTTCAGGTCAATTCCCTTGGCTCTCCACCACGTTCCTTATACCCCAATCCCCTGGAGCCTCAAAGTCCTAAAGCTTCGAACTGACCCCACTTATACACCTTTTCACCTTTTCACATTATTTAATAATTTAAAAATGGCTGGCATCATTCATGTGTAACCATTTTAATGAACATTAGTATAATATAATATATTATATTATACCTCTCAAAATTCTCTCCCAGGTTTAAACGATATCTAAGGTTATATTTAATATTCAATAATGTAATGAAGGAAATGATCTTCGGGTCCACACCTTCGGCTCCTCCACGCAATTCTTCATTCTCATATAACCCAGAGTCCCGGAGTTCCAGAGTTCCAAAGGGGACCCACTGGTATTACAATGTAACATAAATAAAATGATTTGGTTTGACTTATAATATTATATATATAAGTTGTAATAAAGGTGTATTATATTAATTTGCATTAATGGATCATTTTAATTACCATACAATGCAATTAATAATATTTCTTATCTTTTGCAACCTTGCACAAAGAATATAAGGTTTGGGCCTTCAGTGACTTTGGTTCGTGAATTCCATCACCCCAAATACCTTGGAGCCTCGGTGCTCCGAACTCCCGAACTTCCGAAGACTACAAGAAGGCTAAAACATTTGGTCATCGTTTATTTCCCTAGTGTGTTTGACATTAAAATGATAATAATAATTATATTCTTTTGGGTTTCAGGTATTTTACGCTCCAGGGGCTTTAACTTGCATTTTCAGAATAATAAAATAATATTACTAATAATAATAATAATAAAAATAATCATATGTATATAAACATATATACAAAATTTAAGGAGATTCTTCCCAAATTTAGGAGATTTAACAAAAATTAAATATAAATGTTTATTTACGCCCCAAATAGAATTTTGAGAACTTTTGTATTTTAATTTCATTTAGACCAATTTCGTGTTTATGTCCTAATTATTTTTCCTCAATAATTATTTATAAGGACTTTTAATGTTTTCCCATAATTCGGATTATTTCCTAAAGTCCACACAGATATGATACCTTCTAACTTTTCTAGCAGGTGATTTGAAGATATACTAAAATAGAGCACTATTACGTAGAAAAATCGCTCTCTCTTCTTTCAGAGGTGTTATAGATATTTTTAACTACTCAGTCATCAATTTCCCAGCATGCATTAAATTGTACAACATAGTTAACCACAACATCCACTCTCAGAAATCTTCCTTTAGCACACAGATAGTCAAGAGATAAGAAATTAAATCCAAAGAGCTTCAGCTAATACATTCTCTTTATTATGCTTAAATTTTTCAAGCCACTTTTGTCATAAATTAAACTTACACGGTTCTAGAACATAGTATAAAATTTTCTCTGATCTAAACACTGCAGAGATCTAACCAAGTATACTTATATAGAAACCAGACAGTGATGCAACTGCTGAAAGGGGTGCCCTTTTCCACCCAACTGTAGGAACAACAACTCCTGGACGAATTTACCGCTGACCACCCCCTAGCTAGATCATGATGCTCTAAGAGAGACTATTCCTTATGTTCAGCAACAACCAGGGATGGAGGCCACTATCCTCCTCCCATAGGAACTTGGCGGATCAGTTTTCTCTCCACCAAGCAAGGGGGTCTACAATGAGTGCTTCCTCAATCACTCATCTTCTCTGCAACCACATTTATCAGCTTGTATTGAAAATGCTTCCCAACAAATTCTTGTATCTAGAAGAAATTTGTTTTTCAGTTCTCTTCAGAACCAGTGAGTTGCACATGCTCTCCCTCTTCATAAATGGTCACCAGACTCATTCCTATGCATCCTCTCTACTCAGAAAATGGCTCCGAGATTCAACCAATTGTCTCCCCTCTTCTTTGCTTTCCATTTTTCCTTGTCTATTGGCTTCTTCAGTAAGATTTTCGTGGGTCAAATCCCCCAATTCATGGGTAAGTCCAGAATCCCCTAGATGGGTAATTTTCTGCCCATGCTTTCGAGACAAGGTACTTTTGGTACAACACCCATTCCTTTTCATAAATGTGGGAAGTTGATAGTTCATCTACCTAGTCCCTCCATTAACTGCAATTCTAGAAAAATGGGCAATCTGGATTTTTCTTGATTATTAAATTGGCAAGGGAAAATTTCCTCCTTGATTTCCTCTCATGCATCATGATCTACCTTGGCAACCCCTTCAACAATTATGCAACACTTTCATTTTTACATTAGTAGCATAAATATTTACACTACCCTTTTAGCAAAATATAGTTACATTTACAAGCTGGGGGAAACAGGGGTATTACATACTTCTAGCACTCTATGTACAAGTTTGAATCAGGATGTTGAGCCAAAACTTTGGAACTTTTGTAAACTTTTGAAGGTTGGACGGTGAGGACAAAACTTCCTCTTTTATTTTTAATACAAATCAGTACTCGTTTTTGTAAAAAAAAAAAAAAATTCTTCCTATATCAAAGAGATATTTTTTGAAGGTAAGTTTTCTTAAACAATTCCTTTCAAAGTCCATATTTTTTTCAATAATTTTTGTCATAATGAAGGTTTTCTCAAGCAATTTTTTTCAAGATCAATTTTTTTTTTAAATTTTGTTTAAAATCAACTTTTTATCCAAAATTTCTTTTAAAGCAACTTGGTTTATTGAGCATTTTTTTTCCAAGTTTTTAAAGATATGATTATATAAAAAAAATTATTTCTTTAAAAAAAAATTGAGCTATAAAGTTTGATGTTTGAAATTATATTTCTTGTTATAAAATGTTGATTTTTTTTAAAAACCTTTACATATTGAATAATCATGGGCAACAACAGGGACCACAAGAGAAAATATGATCGCACTCAGGATGATACTCGTCGTAAAGAACATGCGAAAGAGTACTATAGAAGAAAGAAACATGAACATGTAAATATTGAAGGAACAAGTGATAATAATGTAAATAGAAATATGTATCATGATGTTCAACAAGAAGAAATCGAACCGGACATGCATACATATTATATATTATGTTTAGAATTCAAAAAATTATTGTCTAATATAATTGATTGTAATTTGCAAAATATTTTGCAAAAAACAGAAATAGATTTGTCTCATAACATTGATGAAGTCGTTGAAGCCGAAAATGAAGAAGAATTCAAACCACACACACACACACACATATATAATTTAAATTGTGTTTATAATTGGTTTTCAATAAAAATTATAATGAATACAAGATGAACAATTGTAGATTTTAATTAATTTATGATTGAATTTAATTTTTAATGTAATTTAATGTTTATTTTTTATACAATGTATTTGAAATTTGTATGTTTACAACTTAAAAAAATTAATCTATGTTGATTTCAAGTGTTTTTTTAATTTAATAGAATTAATTTGTGTTTTTAAATTAAATTGAATCATGCAAGTGATATCAACATTGATGATGAAATGTTAGAAAATATTGATACTGACAAATTTGGGGACAAAAAATTTGAACATATTATACGATATCATGTTGAAGTGATTTGTGAATTTTTTTTCAAAAATGAATCAATAGCAACACAAGATTAAATTTTGAAAGGTTCAATAAGGTCGAAAAAGTTAAAAGAAGCTACATCATTATTGGATGATCGCACTGGGATCAGATTTAAACCCCTCTTATCCCTTTCGTAAACCTCTTCTCTTTGGATGGCTTCAATTCTCATCGTCTAACATTATTGTTAACCGGCCACTAGGACCACCGGGCCCCAAAAACTTTAATAATGTTCATTTTAGAAGTTTACCCTGGTCCAGTTTAATCGACCACCGATCCACTGAGGATACACATCCAAATATACCACATAATCGTGGGTTTGGTACAATTTAACCAATCAACGATCTATTGGGAATAGTCTTCAACTATCCCATGTAATTGGGAGTCTGGTTCGGTTTAACCAGCCACTAGACACCGGGAATATAAAGCCATCGAGAAACCATGCAACTGGTATTTTCGAGGGATTGAAGGCCAGCCTGATTATCAATTATTTTCGATCGTTGATATCTTACGATGATCAATGACCATATCTATCGATTCCTATAGGAACAAATATTTTCATTCAGGAAAGACTTAGTCAATCTCAACGATTACACCATCATACGAATTCAACAGTCCCTCAATGCATTCATACGCACATGAATTAAACACAAAGATCAAACAAGTGATACTTGGAGGAATGAAAACACGTTGATTTTATTAATCCAACTCTATACAAGGATTCTATAAACTCTTTATTACCTCTCTGCCTATGTTGGCCTGATTTCACAATTTCGGTGCCTCTTTGGCCCTTGGCCACTCTCTTCTTCATTTACGTAGGCTTACAATATATACAAGGAATATAACTACTAGATTAAATCATATCTCAAATACATTCCATGAGATATGTGTCTTACTCCTAATATCTCTCTAAAGCCTTGAAATTTGCTAACAAGGAAAATTTGATTACATTACATGGCAAGTAATTAAAACAAACTCTTCCTATGTGGCTTAATCTAGGGTCTTCTAGAATATTTTAAGAAAATACAATTAATTTGACAAATGGAAGCCGAGACCCCCTAGGGTTTGAACAACAATGTTGACTTGGGAGATATGCTCCTACACCATTGGGTATTAAAAATTTGACAAAATATAGAAAAGGTGAAACAAAATTTCTTTGAAAATATAACTGGTGCATTAAAATCACTTGGAAAATATAGAAAAAAAGGATGTTAGTATTGCACATAGAATAATACAAACAACAATTATTCATCTAGAAATATAAAATAAAGTTTGGCACAACGGATGGCAAAAGCGATGGGAACCTCAAGAAAAACATTGTACAAACATAGAAAATTTCGATTGCAAATAGATGCAAATAATGAACTTGCTTGTTGGACAACTATTTGTAGACAACCCTACAAATATAGACTTGTAGAAAATGTTAAAGCTATGGCCCATCAATATTGGTTGGAAAATTCTTGTGTTTCACCAAATGCAAGGGATGTGGTATGAATAATAGTACGGAATTAATATGAACACCATGCAAAAAAATATTGGAAATGACATAAATATAATTGTTCAATAAGTTCAAAGATGACCACAATGAAGTTAATATATCCATCAATACATTTGTGCAACAAAAACCATGGTATGTTAAAATCATCATTGTTCATTACACTTGACGTTGTTGTCATTATCATTTGGAATTTGAGTTATATTATGACACTTTTCTTGATTTTGGTAAAACGTTTTGGGCAAGTTCACCTCCTCCTTCCACAATTTGTGCTTTTATATCCCAAATTCTATGTGAAAGAGAAGGTGATGAATTATTTTACCACAAAACATGTGTTGGTGGGAAGAAATATAATCACTCTAGAAATCTAGCTTTATTTCACTCCAAGTATCCTATTGATATGAATGATCAATCATTGTCCAATATAACGGTGAATTGGAAAAGATATGAATATATCGATGTCACTGCTACAAATTCTTCAAATGTTATTTCCAAAAGGATTGATTTGCAAGAGGATAAGATCTGTGTGATAGATTTTTTGAAGAAGTTTGAAAAATAAATTTATAAATACACCAAGCATTCGCATCGATGGCAAGTCCTACAATTCAAACAATCCTGTGAAGTTTTTCCACCGAGGATAATTTTGTCAGTGCTTGATTTTGCAGAGAATTAACACATTCGCTGCACAAAAATAAATATAAATTGAATATTGTCATCTTGATCAAGTCTCTATACTTGTCCATGTTCTATATAGACATGCTCAATAGAGTGTTGATAACATAGAAAGCACCAATGACAATCGACAAGTCATTAAAGTATATCACTTTTATATAAGTGATGATCATACACATGATACACATTATGTACAACATTGTTTTGATAAAATTTATGATTCATCGAAATCCTTTGGGATCGAATTCGATCAACATTGGATGTGGTCATATGGATGTGTAGGTGAATTCAAATCTTCACGTTCATTATATTGGTTGTGTCATCTTTATAAGCAAAAAAACATTAAACATTATTGGAATTTCTTTGAGATTGGTCATGGAAAATGAGAGCATGGCAGTGTAGGGGCATATGTAAAAGGATAACTTCGAAAGTATTAGATGAACCCTTCTGTCAATTAATTTGTATCTGATGATCAAGTTGTTCAATGGTGTTGAGCAGCTCTAAGCCATGAATATAATTCGTCAAGGGATGTGTGCATGTGTGTGTATACATGTTGTGCACATGAAAGTTTTATTCATATGAAAATATGATTCAATCAAGTTCAATATCAATAATTTGTCTTTAATATATATTGACATTTCAATTGTTTAAATAAATTATTCTTGAACCGTACGGTTTTTTTTGGCATATTGGAATCCAAGATGTACATAGATCGATTCCATGTGAAGTTAGTATAATGCATGGGACTCGATGCCTTCTCGTTGGATTAAGGATGTGATCCTATTCTCATCTCCAGTTAGTACTCCATCCCATAGACTAGAATGATCCCTCATTCATGGATCACGTACTTCACACTAAATCTATGGTGTCATCCTATACAACACTAACCACATCAACCTTTAGAAATCGTGATCTATTTGTCCCAAATTGGATCCTTCGATCATGTGAAAGGACATTATAGTTAATGGTTCTGAATTTAGAAATGCAACAGTCTTGGAGGTGGTGGTCGCTCACACGTAGATCTAGGGGGTTAAAGATGGCTCTAAAATTGGAGAAAAGCATCGAAGTAAAATTGTATCAACAATTTGTGAAAATTAAACTCTTCAAGTCGGGTGTTATAGATAACTTGTCCTCTTCACAACACAATAGTGCAGGAACTCGAGGAAGATTGAATTGTGCATCCTGGAAATGGTAAACAAAAGATCAGGGCATACACGATGGCGTCGACAAGTGCATGAGGATGAATATACAGCGTTGGAACAAGCAGTCCAAACCATCCACATCAGGTTGGAAAACTTATCAACACAATTAGTTACCAACTTGTAACTATTGATTGAGCAAAGGCATAAGCAATAGAGGATTGAGGATGAAGTGGGGATCATGAGAATATAGGTAGAATATATGTGTCAACATCCAATTTCTCCAAGAATAGACAATGATGCAACAGAGATTTCCGAAGAAGCCTCTTAACCGAGTCCTCCTCACATGGTGTTGGACCTGAACAACCTGTTAGCAATAATTCTAGTCATGGGTTCGAGAAGCATTCAGCCCCGCTAGTCGCACAAAGTGCTCAAGCGCATCTCAGAGAATTTTTGTTTTTCCAAGTAGCAGATCAAGCGAGCGGACAAAGTTTTGATATTGGCAGTCGAGACCCGTCCACGAAGCAGATCAACGGTCATCGGGATCTCGGAGTTGTAAATTCACCGGACGATTAGCAGTAAAGGGGTCCTTTCTATTGGGAGGCTAATTATGAGTCGTTCGATCCAGGGGCGCGTGTCGCAAGGGCTGG
>ML794440.1:229928-240313 GCA_009831015.1 Picea engelmannii | reverse complement strand
TGTAAGTCATTAATCTATGACCCATATTCATGAGTATTAGTCTCAACTGACCAATAGTTCTCATGATTTGAATAGTCCACTTAGCACTCATTGCATCGGGTGATGCTCACAGGGGTGAAGAAATGGGATTGAAGCCAACGAAAATGAATCGCATAGCATCAATCATCACTTCCGGGCTTGCACCCGGTAACCAGGACTTCCTAGGTGGTCACCCATCCCAAGACGCCTCTGGCTCAAGCGCGCTTAACTGTGGAGTTTTCCCCACAATCAAGCCCACTTAGCTTGCTACCCCATAGAAATGAACAGTGAGACGTGTTCAGATTACAATAAATTTATATATTAACTAAACTAATTAAATAACACTAATAGACTGACCTATAGTAGCGTTTCCAATTTGTCCCGTCCACAGTACTCGATTTAGCTGTTTGATGGGGGAAACTCGCACCGGACTTTCCAAAAGCTTCTCGTAAACAGGAAGCAGTGATGCTTGAATATGAATGACAGAAAAAAAAAGACATATAGCAACAACAATTTATAATTAACAAATAATCATATTAGGATAAATCTGAGTATGAAAATTTGCGTATTACTGTTTATTGAATGAAGAAGATCAACCTTCTAATCATCAAATGTAAACAGATTTATTGTTGTGTATAAAATGGGAGACATCAAATATGGACACTATTTAAATCAAATCACATCAACCTGTAACAAATTATGATATCTAAGGTAGTCAATAATTTGATTACAAATTGAAATGCACAAAAGCTTGAACAAAAGTATGATATATTGAAGCTAAAGCCGTACAAAACATCCACTTTTATTCAAGTCTGTATAATCACCAGTCCATAGTCTCTACTCCCCAAGCAGTGATGGATTGTTTACAAAAAATAATAGGTATATAAAGGCCATAGGATGAAAACATTCCTTGTGGAAACTATCAAAACTGTTTGCAAAAATTATGGGAACAATCTCCCAAATTCCTATTTCTAACTAAGACTAACAGCCTAATCCAAAACTATGTAAAAAAAAGCATGTTCAAAGATGCCACTATCAATCCAATTCCCTTTGAAATTCGTTTGTACCTGTAGATGCACAAAAATACATGATTTCAGATTGTGTTTAGTTGAAAAATCAACAAAAATCAAATTTTATGACTAGCTACAGAATCTCACAATTCTGTAGCTAGTTATTATTTACAAATAGAATCGTATTGTATCAATTCAATCATAATAGAAATGGATGTGATTTGAGCCAACAAATCCTTTATGCTAATTCAAAACAAACAAAATAATTTTAAAATCATGCTTGAAATACCATACCTCGGTTTCAGGGATTCGATTTGATCAAGCTATTTTTGAATTGATAATGGCAGTGGTTGCCTCCACATTTTTAAAGACAACAGAGCCTGTGGACAGACTTCTTGAAAATATTTGGATTGATCAAGGGTTCACATAAGGCTGAGGCACAAGGCTGGACGGGTGAAAGGGGTTTTGAGGCACAGGCCTGGAGAAGTCACAAATGTTTCAAGACTTGCAACCAGATCAAAATGCACTTTTCAACCACAGAGAAAATCTGAGATTTGACCTCTAAAATATGAGCTATATCTCTGTAATGACCCAATTTCTGAGGAAACTGCCTTCCATGAAGATAAAAGGGGTCATTTCGGTTCTGGGTTTTCAAGGGTTTGATCTAATTCAAAACCGTTTGCCCAAAATCGCTCACGCAAAAACGTGTCTCTGGGAGGCAATTACGGGGTTAGCGTAATAAGTCTTCTCTGGCACTATCAAAAAATAACAGAGTCTGGACACCATGGGGTTCAATTCGCACTACAGGGGCCATGGCTAGTAGCACAAAACCGACAGGGTATTCGGTGATAGGGTTTGACAGGATATACATAGAACCATTGTCCCAAAGCTTCCCCAACACAAAGCAAAGGCAACCTGAAATGCAAAACAGAGCATTAATGCTCATGCGTGCGAGAATGGTGGATTAGTTCGAGGCCATGCAAAAATATCATGTCGGGTTTGTACAACCAACGAAACCTATTCAAATCATAACAATGCATATCCAAAAAAGATTTTAATCAAATGAATTATCACATAACCATTGAAAACCATGGTATTCATAACCAAAAATCGATCCGAATGTTAAATAAACAATGTCATTTGCATGATTTAAAAGAAACCAATATGTCGAACATTGCCCCAACGATTTGACCCAAAATTAATGTGTTCAATAAAACCATTGCATCAACGAAATGATCAAAGACACCAAAATATCAAATAACCATTGCATTAACGAATTTATAAATCGAAACCATATTGACAATGGTCAAATGCAAAGTGAGTGGTGGTTTGGTACATATGAAATCAAGGCGTGTTTGAGACCAAGGAGTGGTAACCAGGTTCAAGTAGTTTCATGATAAACCAAATGATCATTTTAATGCAATCAACATGAATTCCAACTGTAGGTTTTCACGCTTGTAGTCATGAAAATGAAAACGAAAAGCCGGTATGCAAAAGCGAAAGATAAAGAATTGCGACGAGTATTGAGGGTTCAAAACCCTTGTGCAGGCAGCTTGTAAAAAAGATAGAATTGAAAATGGCTGCCAACAATGGAGACACACTGGTAGAAGTAGTTATCTCTGCCAAATGACAAAGTCCAGATTAGGATAATGAGAAAAACCCCAACTCGAAAACAACCAGAAAACTTTTTGAACATCATCATCAATCATAAAAAATTCTAGTTTCAGATTGCTTGTTATTTAAAAGATGAAAAATGATGACAATCTAAACGAAAGCGAGTCACGATATTAAGGTTAAAATCTCCAATACTGTTGACAGAGCCACTGCTGCTAGCAGGCATCCATAGCCTCGACAGGGTTGCCATTTAACCCACTCCAATATCCGTATCCTGCCAGGAAGTTCCAGATCAGAACAAAGGACATTTAAGGTCAAGAGATTGCATATCTGCAAATTTTCATATACCCGACATTGCTTTGCTGCCAGCGGGCCTGTTGAGTACCCCGACGAAGTTGTCTTGGCATCATGCATGCATTTACCCACTGCCAGCAGACCTGTTCAGTATCCCGATAGGTTTACGAGCACTTCCCACAACTCTTTAATGATTTATTTGGTTTTTTAAAGATATTTAATCGAGCAGGGTGACGCTGAAAATTGTGATATTTTGGACATATTTTAATAAATTACAGACCTTGAGAAAATTCTTTAACTGTCCTTCATTAATATCTAGAGATGGTTTATTGGTAGACCAACCTTCGAAGGCAGGGAGACATCTTCTGAGTTGTTCTCTTAAGGAACATGGACAACGTAAGAAGAAATAGATGATCATGAAAAGCTTCAATTACATATTGAAATCAAGAAACGTCTTTCAAGCAACCAACTTTCTTCAACATGGCTGTAAATTTCAGAAGAATATCATGATTGATTTTTTAACAATCTTCAGTAGTTATTTCAGAGAAGAAATTTTTTTGTTCTCTTTGTCTGAAACGGTTCATGGTGCAGGCATGTGTATTTCAAAAGAAAGACTGAAAAGCATAAAAGGAAACAAAACACACCAGCGAAGAAAGATTTGAAAGCAAAGAAATCCAATCAAAATAAATATGTACAAAACGTGCATCTGAAAACCTCATGCAACAAATCTCTTGGGAGACTGAAAGAAAGTAGGAAAATCTTGTTTGATGGGAAAGTAGTCTTACTGGTGGTACCTTGGGTCAGGGTTGATTCAGATTTATTTATCTCTTTACTTTCCATTTAAGATTTTCATGACGATACTGCGTTTTTGAAAATAAATGTTCAACTAAAAGTAAAGAGAAAAGGATCAAGGGGACTTCCCTGACAACAGTCGTATTATGGTTCCCGTGGTGTGCCCACTTGCGTTCATGATTGTATTATTACAAAGAGAAATAGTGAGAAATACAACTGAAAGGAAAACCTATTCCTAAACCTACCCTAACTATTAAACAAATCATGATACTACGTGAAGTCATGCTTCCAATGTAGCCATCGGAGTAACTCCAATCCTGCAATGGAAACAAAATCAAACATTATTAATAAGAATGGTAATATATCAACAAATGACAGAAACATGTCACACTTACCTTCACAATCATCATCTAAAAACAAAGTAAGCATGATCTTACCATTCCCTGGAATATTCTTGATGTATGAATCCTCCATCCATTGTGCAATCTCTTCGTGATAAAGGTCATAATGGCATGGGCGAGTGTAAGTAGGTTTGAAAAACTTGTCAAGATTACGAGGAAATGAAATAACCATCAGCCAAGGCTGAAATGCCCCATCCTCCTGACAATTCTCTAAGTGTTCATTAATTTCTTCACATGGAGGATCTAAAAGAAATATGTCACGCCTACTTCCAAGATACTTAGGTAAAAAGAAAGCAAGCACAACTTTGTCTTTATTATGATTTTTGTTTTATATATGAATATTCAAGCCATCCTAAGATCCTGTCACAAAAATGGGGATGCAAACCATGACTTTGATGAAACGAATATATCAATGGGAAACTCATCATAGGAGGATTCATGCAATCAATTGGTTCATTGGTTTTAACGTTTCCTTTGATAAGATCGATCATTTCAAAATGTGAAGTATAGACATTAAGATTCGAGCTAATTAAATAACGAATATGCAACTTGGAATGTTTGATCTCCATAAGATATAATGCATTGTCTTTTTCAACAATAAACTGTGTAAAATCATCTCGCAACATGTCCTTTTCCCATGTGAGTGATGAAAGTGAACAAGCGTCAAATCCGGTTTTATCCATGTTATGCTCGGAATTAATTTCACCAAAATTTAGAATATTGAAAAGATATGATTGTGGTGGAAAAGAGTAGGATGTTGTAGGTAAGGTGTCAACTCCAACAGAGTCTAGGAAGAGATCATGATATAAAGAATAGAAGGAATCAAACATAAGCACATGAAAAGAATCTCCTGAATTAACAATGGTATTCTTAAGAGATTTCTCTTCACCTTCTTTAAAACCCTTATTATGTTTTGGTGACGAATACCTCAACATGATATGATCATCTGGATTTGCCTTTTGTGTGATAGATAATTCAAAATTTATGTGACAAACATCTAGTCTTTCCTGTGAAAAAAGTGCATTTTGAGGGTGAAGGTTTAAGGTTTCTTCTTCTAGTTGCATATCTTCTTCTCTAATCAGTTTCATAGGAGTACTAGAACATTCAAGACAGTTTTCGTCGCTTAAGTGTTCTTCAATGACTGATTTCAAATGTTGATTAGAGCATGAGTTAAAAGAAAGAGGATATTCACCTTGAGCCAGAAATGAATCTTCTTCCATACTGTTCGAAGGCTGAAAATACAATGATTCAAAGGAAAAACCAATTTGGTTGTCAATAAGAACCTGGTCAATAGATTCTACCTCCCTAGCTTGTTCAACATTGTCGGAAGGATTCTTCTCTTCTTGCGAAGAGAATTGTTCTTGCAGTTGAGTGATAGGATTTGCAATTAGTTCTTCGTTCAAGCTTGAATATGACTGGATGGAAGGGATGCAAGCATCACAGAAGAGAATTAATGCAAATGACATGTCATCGAGATTAAATTTACAGAGGATATGATAGACTCTTGTCAAAAAGTCTTCTGAAGATGAATCACCGTTGATTAGCGAAGTATGAAATTCTTCACATAATTGATCAAAATCATAAATTTCAAAAGAATCTAGAAACTCATCTACAAATTGAAACCAATAAAAAATGTGACATGCTGGAAAGGATTCAAACCAATGTTTAATCCGTCCTCTAAAAGTAAAAGCGAATAGTCTGCATAAAACTCCTAAATCTGAGATGTCATGTTTGATGCATTTGCACCAAAACTTGTTAAGGTGGTCTTTAGCAGATAAATTGCCTCCACCATCAAAGGTGAGTTTGGACAAGCGAGAGACTGTTTCATTGGAAACATTGGGTAATGAGAAGTTGAAAGTATGTTCCAACACAGTGATTTGGGGAGCCATGGGGAAATTGAAAATAAAGGCTCCTACAAAGCTGGCTTGTCAGTCGACCCTCCTTCTAGCGCCATTTGTTGACGGGCAAAATTGACCGCTCGTCAACTAGAGGGGTGGATCCGGTCCGGGGTTGTCTAAATAACCCATGCCGTTTGGATTAATCCACTCCGACGGGTTTAGCGGCTCCGTTAGCCGATCTAAGTCCTAGGAAAATAAAAGAAAAACTAAGCTAAAGAAACTAATCTAAGTGAAAAACAACTTCTGCAAACTATATACAAATCTAATATATATACAGTTTGCTAACTAATATTATAAAACAATAATTCTAATTATTTAATGTTCAGTTATCAATATAATTAAATCTCCATTATATATACAGTATTTACAAAATACAAATTTTGATCGAAATCTGCAAAATCATATGTGAATTGTCTTATGACAGCGAAGCTATTATTTTTTGATTTTTATAACTTTTATGAAAAAGAAATAAAATGACAGCTATCTAAGCTAAGCAATAAAATAACAATCCTAACTGTAAATCTAAACTATAGAAATGAACAGTGAGACGTGTTCAGATTACAAGAAATTTATATATTAACTAAACTAATTAAATAACACTAACAGACTGACCTGTAGTAGCGTTTCGTATTCGTCCTATGCACAATACTCGATTTAGATGTTTGATGGGGGAAACCCGCACCAGATTTTACAAAATCTTCTCGTAAACAAGAAGCAGTGACGCTTGAATACGAATGACAAAACAAAAAAGACATATAGCAACAACAATTTATAATTTAACAAATAATCATATTAGGATAAATCTGAGTATGAAAATTTGCGTATTACTGTTTATTGAATGAATAAGATCAACCTTCTAATCATCAAATGTAAACAGATTTATTGTTTTGTATAAAATGGGAGACATCAAATATAGACACTATTTAAATCAAATCACATCAACCTGTAAACAAAATTTTGATATCTAAAGTAGTCAATAATTTGATTACAAATTGAAATGCACAAAAGCTTGAACAAAAGTATGATATATTGAAGCTAAAGCTGTACAAAACATCCACTTTAATTCGAGTATGTATAATCAACAGTCCATAGTCTCTGCTCCCCAAGCAGTGATGGATTGTTTACAAAAAATAATAGGTATATAAAGGCCACAGGATGAAAACATTCCTTGTGGAAACTATCAAAACTGTCTGCAAAAATTATGGGAACAATCTCCCAAATTCCTATTTCTAACTAAGACTAACAGCCTAATCCAAAACTGAGTAAAAAAAGGCATGTTCAAAGATGCCACTATCGATCCAATTCCCTTTGAAATTCGTTTGTACCTATAGATGCACAAAAATACACGATTTCAGATTGTGTTTAGTTGAAAAATCAACAAAAATCAAATTTTATGATTAGCTACAGAATCTCACGATTCTGTAGCTAGTTATTATTTACAAACATAATTGTATTGTATCAATTCAATCATAACATAAATGGATGTGATTTGAGCCAAAAAATCCTTTATGCTAATTCAAAACAAACAAAATAATTTTAAAATCATGCTTGAAATACCATACCTCGGTTTCAGGGATTCGATTTGATCAAGCTATTTTCGAATTGATAATGGCAGTGGCTGCCTCCACATTTTTAAAGACAACAGAGCCTGTGGACAGACTGCTTGAAAATCTTTGGATTGATCAAGGTTTCACAGAAGGCTGAGGCACAAGGCTAGACGGGTGAAAGGGGTTCTGAGGCACAGGCCTGGAGAAGTCACAAATGTTTCAACACTTGCAATCAGATCAAAATGCACCTTTCAGCCACAGAGAAAATCTGAGATTTTACCTCTAAAAGATGAGCTATATCTCTGTAATGTCCCAATTTCTGAGGAAACCGCTCGCAAGGAAGGTAAAAGGGGTCATTTCGGTTCTGGGTTTTCAAGGGTTTGATCTAAATCAAAACCGTTTTCCCAGAATCGCTCACGCAAAAACGTGTCCCTGGGAGGCAATTACGAGGTTAGCCTAAGAAGTCTTCTCTGGAACTATAAAAAAATGACAGAGTCTGGACACCATGGGGTTCAATTCGCACTACAGGGGCCATGGCTAGCAGAAAAAAACTGACAGGGTATTCGGCGATAGGGTTTGATAGGATAGACACAGAACCATTGTCCCGAAGCTTCCCCAACACAAAGCAAAGGCAACCCGAAATGCAAAACAAAGCGTTAATGCTCATGCGTGCAAGAATGGTGGATTAGTTCGAGGCCATGCAAACATATCATGTCGGGTTTGTACAACCAACGATGCCTATTCAAATCATAACAATGCATATCAAAAAAAGATTTTAATCAAATGAATTATCACATAACCATTGAAAACCATGGTATTCATAACCAAAAATCGATCCGAATGTTAAATAAACAATGTCATTTGCATGATTTAAAAGAAACCAATATGTTGAACATTGCCCCAACGATTTGACCCAAAATTAATGTGTTCAATAAAACCATTGCATCAACGAAATGATCAAAGACACCAAAATATCAAATAACCATTGCATCAACGAATTTATAAATCGAAACCATATTGACAATGGTCAAATGAAAAGTGAGTGGTGGTTTGGTACATATGAAATCAAGGCGTGTTTGAGACCAAGGAGTGGTAACCAGGTTCAAGTAGTTTCATGATAAACCAAATGATCATTTTAATGCAATCAACATGAATTCCAACTGTAGGTTTTCACGCTTGCAGTCGTGAAAATGAAAACGAAAAGCCGGTATGCAAAAGAGAAAGATAAAGAATTGCGACGAGTATTGAGGGTTCAAAACCCTTGTGTAGGCAGCTTATAAAAAAGATAGAAATGAAAATGGCTGCCAACAATGGCGACACACTGGTAGAAGCAGTTATCTTTGCCAAATGACAAAGTCCAGATTAGGATAATGAGAAAATCCCCAATTTGAAAACAACCAGAAAACTGTTTGAACATCATCATCAATCATAAAAAATTCCAATTTCAGATTGCTTGTTATTTAAGAGATGAAAAATGATGACAATCTAAACGAAAGCGAGTCACGATATTAAGGTTAAAATCTTCAATACTGTTGACAGAGCCACTGCTGCCAATAGGTGTCCATAGCCTCGATAGGGTTTCCATTTAACCCACTCCAATATCTATATCCTGCCAGTGAGTTCCAGATCAGAACAAAGGACATTTAAGGTCAAGAGATTGCATATCTGAAAATTTTCATATACCCGACATTGCTTCGCTGCCAGCGGGCCTGTTCAGTACCCCGATGAAGTTGTCTTGGCATCATGCATGCATTTACCCACTGCCAGCAGACCTGTTCAGTATCCCGATGGGTTTACAAGCACTTCCCACAGCTCTTTAATGATTTGTTTGTTTTTTTAAAGATATTTAATCGAGCGGGGTGACGCTGAAAATTGTGATATTTTGGACATATTTTAATAAATTACAGACCTTGAGAGAATTCTTTAACTGTCCTTCATTAAGATCTAGAGATGGTTTATTGGTAGACCGACCTTCAAAGGTAGGGAGAGATCTTCTGAGTTGTTCTCTTAAGGAACAGGGACAACGTAAGAAGAAATAGATGATCATGAAAAGCTTCAATTACAGATTGAAATCAAGAAACGTCTTTCAAGCAACCAACTTTCTTCAACATGGCTGTAAATTTTAGAAGAATATCATGATTGATGTTTTAACAATCTTCAGTAGTTATTTCAGAGGAGAATTTTTTCTGTTCTCTTTGTCTGAAACGGTTCATGGTGCAGGCATGTTTATTTCAAAAGAAAGACTGATAAGCATAAAAGGAAACAAAACACACCAACGAAGAAAGATTTGAAAGCAAAGAAATCCAATAAAAAAAAATATGTACAGAACGTGCATCTGAAAACCTCATGCAACAAATCTCTTGGGAGACTGAAAGAAAGTAGGAAAATCATGTTTGATGGGAAAGTAGTCTTACTCGTGGTACCTTGGGTCAGGGTTGATTCATATTTATTTATCTCTTTACTTTCCATTTAATATTTTCATGACGATACTGCGTTTTTGAAAATAAATGTTCAACTAAAAGTAAAGAGAAAAGGATCAAGGGGACTTCCCTGACAATAGCCGTATTATGGTTCTCATGGTGCGCCCACTTGCGTTCATGACTGCATTATTACAAAGAGAAATAGTGAGAAATACAACTGAAAGGAAAACCTATTCCTAAACCTACCTTAACTATTAAACAAATCAGGATACTACGTGAAGTCATGCTTCCAATGTAGCCATTGGAGTAACTCCAATCCTGCAACGGAAACAAAATCAAACATTATTAATAAGAATGGTAATATATCAACAAATGACAGAAACATATCACA
>ML794440.1:215417-227020 GCA_009831015.1 Picea engelmannii | reverse complement strand
AAAGAAATAAAATGACAGCTATCTAAGCTAAGCAATAAAATAACAATCCTAACTGTAAATCTAAACTATAGAAATGAATAGTGAGACGTGTTCAGATTACAAGAAATTTATATATTAACTAAACTAATTAAATAACACTAACAGACTGACCTATAGTAGCGTTTCCTATTTGTCCTGTGCACAATACTCGATTTAGCTGTTTGATGGGGGAAACCCGCACCAGATTTTCCAAAAGATTCTCGTAAACAGGAAGCAGTGATGCTTGAATACGAATGACAGAACAAACAAGACATATAGCAACAACAATTTATAACTTAACAAATAATCATATTAGGATAAATCTGAGTATGAAAATTTGCGTATTACTGTTTATTGAATGAAGAAGATCAACCTTCTAATCATCAAATGTAAACAGATTTATTGTTGTGTATAAAATGGGAGACATCAAATATGGACACTATTTAAATCAAATCACATCAACCTGTAACAAATTATGATATCTAAAGTAGTCAATAATTTGATTACAAATTGAAATGCACAAAAGCTTGAACAAAAGTATGATATATTGAAGCTAAAGCCATACAAAACATCCACTTTCATTCGAGTCTGTATAATCACCAGTCCATAGTCTCTTCTCTCCAAGCAGTGATGGATTTTTTACAAAAAATAATAGGTATATAAAGGCCACAGGATGAAAACATTCCTTGTGGAAACTATCAAAACTGTTTGCAAAAATTATGGGAACAATCTCCCAAATTCCTATTTCTAACTAAGACTAACAGCCTAATCCAAAACTGTGTAAAAAAAAGCATGTTCAAAGATGCCACTATCGATCCAATTCCCTTTGAAATTCGTTTGTACCTGTAGATGCACAAAAATACACGATTTCAGATTGTGTTTAGTTGAAAAATCAACAAAAATCAAATTTTATGACTAGCTACAGAATCTCACGATTCTGTAGCTAGTTATTATTTACAAACATAATCGTATTGTATCAATTCAATCATAATATAAATGGATGTGATTTGAGCCAACAAATCCTTTATGCTAATTCAAAACAAACAAAATCATTTTAAAATCATGCTTGAAATACCATACCTCGGTTTCAGGGATTCGATTTGATCAAGCTATTTTCGAATTGATAATGGAAGTGGCTGCCTCCACATTTTTAAAGACAACAGAGCCTGTGGACAGACTGCCTGAAAATATTTGGATTGATCAAGGGTTCACAGAAGGCTGAGGCACAAGGCTGGACGGGTGAAAGGGGTTCTGAGGCACAGGCCTGGAGAAGTCACAAATGTTTCAACATTTCTAACCAGATCAAAACGCACATTTCAGCCACAAAGAAAATATGAGATTTAACCTCTAAAAGACGAGCTATATCTCTGTAATGACCCAATTTCTGAGGAAACCGCCCACGGTGAAGGTAAAAGGGGTCATTTTGGTTCTGGGGGTTCAAGGGTTTGATCTAATTCAAAACTGTTTGCCCAGAATCGCTCACGCAAAAACGTGTCTCTGGGAGGCAATTATGGGGTTAGCCTAAGAAGTCTTCTCTGGCACTATAAAAAAATAACAGAGTCTGGACACCATGGGGTTAAATTCGCACTACAGGGGCCATGGCTAGCAGCACAAAACCAACAGGGTATTCGACGATAGGGTTTGACAGGATAGACACAGAACCATTGTCCCGAAGCTTCCCCAACACAAAGCAAAGGCAACCCGAAATGCAAAACATAGCGTTTATGCTCATGCGTGCGAGAATGGTGGATTAGTTCGAGGCCATGCAAAAATATCATGTCGGGTTTGTACAACCAACGACACCTATTCAAATCATAACAGTGCATATCCAAAAAATATTTTAATCAAATGAATTATCACATAACCAATGAAAACCATGGTATTCATAACCAAAAATCGATCCGAATGTTAAATAAACAATGTCATTTGCATGATTTAAAAGAAACCAACATGTCGAACATTGCCCCAACGATTTGACCGAAAATTAATGTGTTCAATAAAACCATTGCATCAACAAAATGATCAAAGACACCAAAATATCAAATAACCATTGCATCAATGAATTTATAAATCGAAACCATATTGACAATGGTCAAATGCAAAGTGAGTTGTGGTTTGGTACATATGAAATCAAGGCATGTTTGAGACCAATGAGTGGTAACCAGGTTCAAGTAGTTTCATGATAAACCAAGTGATCATTTTAATGCAATCAACATGAATTCCAACTGTAGGTTTTCACGCTTGCAGTCGTGAAAATGAAAACGAAAAGCCTGTATGCAAAAGCGAAAGATAAAGAATTGCGACGAGTATTGAGGGTTCAAAACCCTTATGTAGGCAGCTTGTAAAAAAGATAGAAATGAAAATGGCTGCCAACAAGACTGAGAAGAGGAAGCACTTCAAGTGCCACCAGAGCCACCACTAGATGTCATATTGTGGATGATAGGTGAGGGGGAGAAAGACAAACTAGATGAATCAGAAAAAGTTCTCCTTAGAGAACTTTGTTGGGTATAAAACACAACGTTTCTTCTTCCTATTTCAAGAATAGGGTTAATTTTGGGTGATAGGCCTCTTCTTCTTCTAGAGACACGAGAGTCTAATGACATGAAAGAAAGGCCAAAAATGAAGGAACAATAAGGTTACTGCTGATTTCTAGGTTGTCTACGTCTATCTTTCCAACATTTTTGGGCACTAATATCTCGTTCAATTTCTACCTTTGAATGATTAAGCTCAACATGAGAATTGGCATTGTCTAAAATGGTGTTAAATAGGTTCAAAGAAATGTTGGTCTGATATTGAAATCTGGGTTCAATATTGGGCTGCCTTGCAACAAACACAGTCATTAAGAAATAAAACTGTCAAAGAATCAATATCAGAAAATAGATGTACTGATGACAATTGAGTATAAAAATTAACCAGGGAGATATTGAAGATCTCCTCTGTATGGTTGCCAAATAAATGTTGAGGAAAATATATGAAATGATCTTAATCAAGCATTTTCAGATTCTGCTTGGCTAAAGAAAAATAGACGGGAATGCCACCCTATATTTATAGTCGTCAAAAATAATATCCTAACTCACAAGTATTGATTACAAGTTCTTAGGCTAGTCTTTTTATAAATAAAAGCTTGCTGGAAAATTCATTATTTATATGATTTTCTGAATTTAACAGTTGCTGAAATAAATATAGAGATAGAAGTAAAGACACCAAGATGATAATCAAGACATATGAGACACAAATAAATCCTCTATTTCATTCTCTTTACAAAATTTCGTGAAGAAGTTTTGGACCAAATTCAAACTTAGACGTCCCCGATGAAACGTACAAAAGGACCTCCGACAGAAAATAAAATAACTGAACTCTAAAAGCTGGATCAGCTTGCCACAGATTGCTGTCCACTCGACTCTGCACAATATCCTTTGCCAGTCATGAAAACTAATTCACAAACATACAACTCTACACATACTATCAAAGATAGTTCAACACCTCTGAAAAGCAAGTGTCTGAATGATGTAATTCAACCCTGAATCTTGTTGTCTACAATAAGAGCTTGCTATCATAAAAAGTAATTAGGCTTGTGATAAATTAAGGAATGAATGAAAACTAAACTATCTCAACATAAACTCAAAGAGAAAACCTTAGTATGCTTCTGCTTCTGTCCTCCACTTGCTCCTCCCTTTCCTTTTTCCTTTAAGCAAATTAGAATTAGTTGAAGTAGTTGAACTACTTCCTTAGTTAAGCCAACTAACAACTCAACCAATTTTTAGTTAAGGGGGAAATGTAATAAATCATAATAAGGGTTTTAAATAAATAATAACTAGTAGGTGGGACCCCTTGTGACTCCCTTTAGATTTAACAATCATAACATAGCTAGTTAATTTAGCAACATCCCTCCTTGTGACTCCCATCATCACATTCATATTTGACATTTTTTCTCAATGATATTTGCAATTATTTCCAAAATACATTATCAATATATCCAAAAATATGCTGTCCGAAAATATGAAGTCAATTGTTCTCATCAATAATAAAATTAATAAAGTTTAAAACCCATATTTTCCAGTCTGTGAGGCAATCTTTCCCTTGTTGTTTCTATCACCTTTTAATCCTTCTGAATCTTACTTAGGCTGTGTGGAGCCTTTAGGTCTCACTTCGTTGATCATATAAGAGTAATCATCCCTCCAATGCATGCGGGAGGACACAGATTTATCATAATCAATTGAAGGTGAGGAAGGGGCAGTAGTGGTTTTCCCTTTGACAGGGGAATGGTGGGCCTCAGTTTTCAGCCTTTTGTTTGAAGAGATCATTCCTATACACATAACTGATTAGAAAATAGTTCCTTTAACAACCATATGTGACAAATCTTTCAAAATATGAAATAAATTTTGGCTCAACAACATATCGGACTCATGCAATCCAATCCATACAAATTGTTTACTATTTTCAATGAGTAGGGGGTGAACAAAAGGTCCTGGTATATGTGAGGGGTTTGTATTGAGAGAAACATGATAAAATGAGGGGGAAAAGAACATGGTTACTGCTCAAAGACAACAAACAATCAACTGTAATGCCAACCAAAGAAAATATCACCGTGATCCAACCAAGAAACTGCGATTTCAAACTGCTTCAATACATAATTCTTCTTAATTGTAATTAAATTTTAAGAACATGGAGTGAAAAATGAATGTGGGAAGGCGATTGGGTTGTAATTAGAAAAAAGAGAAATAATGGTAGGGAAAGAGAGTGGATACTTTTCATAAAATTAATTAAGTAATCCATAAACCATTCTATATCAAACGTTAAAAAAAATAACACCAACCAAATAATCATTGTGATCAAATGAAAAACCACTGTGTATAATTCATTCAATTATGTGCATTAAATTGTTCACTGTTTGTAATCATATCTTTAACATAGTGTCATCAAAACAAGACAATATACCTTCCACAACAACCTGTAAGAGTTTTGCTTCTTCCCAATTTTCCCAGTTAATATTTAAAACAATTTCTAAATGAACGCACAATCACTTGTTCCAATCTGTTCTATCAAAACATCAACCACTGTCCATGAATTATTTCTTCAAATCAACATAGACACTAAAATCACACCCGATTCCATTCCTTAATTTCATTTAACAATTAAGTCATAATGAGACTATTTTTCAAAGAATCCGTGTCCATCTCTAATGGCGCACTCAAGTAATATCCAAGCATATACAGTGGATAACCATGCTATAATCACCACTATTGCAATACTCCCATTTGGCAATTTAAAACCCACAGTTACAACAATCATTAACTCAAGATAACATGTTGTAGGAAGGCCACACATACCCATGCATTACGCATGAAGCATTGTTGTGACTTAATCAATTAAAACTAATGCTAGGTTAACAATTCAATAATCACAATGTGAAAGACAATGACTGTGTACAATCTTATTTCTCCAATCAACCAATTAACCATGCAAAGCTTATCAATTTGACTATTATAATAACCAAAACCACTATCAACCTAATCAACAGGGACGAGCCAACAATAGAACATTGTCGACGATACACCACCAACTCATAACAATCAACAACATACCTGATAGGACATGATGGTTCCCTCCATAAAAAATCGGTCTTGAGAAGTCAAGGGTTTTCTCTGTGGACCAACACAGGGAGACTCGAGTCGACCCCCAACATCGGGTGAGAACCTCTGAGACCAACGATGCACACACATGGTATATAACCAATAACTTCGGAGACATGGTGAAAATTCTCGTGATAAGAGGGACTATGAACAAAGGAGCAAGGGCTTCATTTTGGTCCTATAACAACACTTAGAGCACGCAGGGTATAACCCTCGTGGTTTTCCCAATCAACCGAAGAATGATGAGATAAAACAGAGCCGAGAAATAGAAATCAACCTTAAGCAATCCCTTTTGCATAACAACCATCATAACCTAATGCACAACATCAGTAACATGAACGAACCCATAACCAAGTGAAACGATATGTAGCGACACAAAGTGTTTCAAACCCAGCAAACCCCATAACAAAAAACGACTGGGAATGGTGATACGAATGCCTGGAGACATCTAGCCAATCTGGACCAAATTAAAACCCTTAAACCAAGACCAATAAGGATGACAGAGAGCCTTCATGGATTCTAACACTTAGAATGATCAATGAAACTGTGACTTTGAACATTATTGCAATGAAACAACACCAACAATTCATTCTAGAAAAATATCACAAATTTACACAGTTGCTAGACTTAAGGAAAGCAGAGACCCATACATCATCGAGCCAATATCTATTTCATAACCAGAACGGGTTCATGGATGGAGAAAAGACATACATGTAACCACGAAAACCTTAAAAATGCGAGCTTGTCCGAGCAGTTCTTCCTCTGCTTGAAAAACGAGGCTTAACCACAACGAACGCAATTGAACAATAGCCAGGGTGATGGCCAGTGGGAGGGGTATGGATTGACATGCAGTAAATTCACATTGTTTCCATCCTCCAATCATTCAATTCCTTAGTACACGCCAACCCACTAATCCATTAATTCATTCAATTAAACCAACATCCACTACTTGCCAAAGAGCCACCCTATGACACATTAACCACTGCCAACCACCATAGCGGGCATCACATGTTTTTCCATATAAGCCAATAAATTATATAGCCACTAACCTTGTTAGCTAGGACTAACAATAACCCATTTAATTCCAATGCATATAGTGTAGCATATTAGTATAGTCTTTCTTCCTTTTGTGGATTTTGTTCATATTGCTTTATTTCTTTTCAATTGCTCTTATCCCTTTTCAATTGTTCTTATTTGCTGTTACTAACATGTATCTTTTGTAGGTGGCACAAGTAATAATTCAAGGAGTAAATAGAAAAGTAACAAAGAATATCATAAGCCATTTTAACACGACATTAGAGCCTAGAGCCAAAAAAATAACCCGCAACATGCCTTGTCCATCATTCATTTCTCGTGAATAGAACCAACATTGATCATCAATCATGCTCAAACCTGTAAGCAATGTCGAACAACAATAAAAACATCAAATAAGAACCAGATCTGATCCTTCAGTCTACAAGGGGGTCCCACCTACTAGTATTATATATATCATTAGCTTATAATTAATAGGCTTTAGCAATACTTTGCGGGCGAAATCCTTGTGGAGATTTTAATCGTCAACAACAGTCATCAAAGAAGTAGAGAAAACCCCTTCTTCCTTTAACTTTGAAAGTGATATGGCCAAAATTAAAATTTATGTTCCATTCAATGAGATGCTAAATAATAGTGAATATAGAAATCAGATCATTAAGATGCTCAAGATGGAAGAAACTTATGACACTTTGAATATACAAGATGATAATTTTGCCATCTTGTTTATCCCACATGTAGAGGAGAGTGGTAATGTTGATGAGGTCTCCCCTTTCTATGTAGGTATGAAGATTAATGCTATGTTGGATTCAGGAGCATCCCATAACCTAATTCCCAAGGTGGTCATGGACCAATTGGGCCTGGACATTACTAGGCCTTACATAGATCTTTTCTCCTTTGATTCAAGGAAGGTGAAGTTTTTGGGCCTAATCAAAGATCTGGTTGTATCTTTGTCTCAAATTCCAACAAAAAATATGGTCATGGATGTAGTGGTTGCTGATATCCCTCCTAAGTTTTGCATATTGTTATCTAGGTCATGGGCTACAAAGTTGAAAGGGACTCTACAAATGGATATGTCATATGCCACCTTCCCTGTTTTTGGTCAAGATAGGAGGTTGTACAGGGAAGTATTGCTCAAATCCATGGTCAATAACAAAGCCAAGCCAAACAACCATCCCATTTATTTTGTGGAAACTGAGATTGGTTCCTCTATTTTCTTTAATGATTTGATTTTTGAGGATAAGGTGACAGACACTGACATGACTGCCAGAGACAAATTTGATTAGCATATTGAGAAAATTTTAGAACAACAAGAAAATTAAGAGAATGAGATGTGGAACATGAGATTTTATGGGGTTGTCAGCAAATAAGGAGTAGGAGTTGGTGTGTGGATTAACCCCCCCATACTGGCCACAAATTTTTTTTCTTATAAGATTCCTTTTGAGTGCACAAATAATATGGCTGAATATGAGGCATTAGTATTGGGATTGAAGACTTTGAAAGAAATGGGTGCTAGGAGGATAGTTGTTCATGGGTATTCTAAGTTGATCATAAATCAGGTGAAGGGAATATATCAAGCAAAGCATCCCAAATTAAGAGCATATAGGAATAAAGTGCTTGACCTGCTTGAATAATTTTCAAAATATAGTCTCTCAGCGATTCCAGGGGGTCAGAATCAGATTAATAATGCTTTAGCTACTTCAACCTCAGTTTTCAAAATTCCAATTTTTCCTAGCAGGGGATATTAGATCAAGGTCAAGCACAAAACAACAATGCCTGACAATAGTAAGTATTGGCAGGTTTTTGAAGATGATAAACAAATAGAAATTTTCCTTAAGATGGATGGTGAATTTGCAAATTTGAATATTGATGAGGAATATTGTTGTGAATAAGAAGATGATGTTGTGTTTTCAAATGATGGCTATTTCAAAAATCAAATTGCTGGCAAAGATATATTGCAGCTAAAAAATAACATCATTCCCAAAGGTCTGGTCCCATTAGAAAAACTCGTTGACAACAGTGATGAGGCCAAGAGTCCTAAAATTACTGCAACTGATTGAGATGTTGAAGATTGCAACATTGGGACTTAGGAAGATCCCAAGATTACCAAGATGTCCAAAACACTTAGCCCATAGGTCAAGCAAAGGTATATCAATTTAATGAAAGAATTTCCTGATGTTTTTGCTTGGAGTTATGAGGATCTGAAAGTTTATGATACCAAGGTGATTCAACATGTGATTCCAATCAAAGAGGATCATAAACCTTTCAAACATAAATTAAGAAGAATCAATCCTTTGTTGCTTCCCTTGATTGAGAAAGATATAAAGAATTTGTTTAAAGCCAAGATCATAGTGTCTCTCAGGTTTTCTAAGTGGGTGGCAAATATGGTACCTGCCAGAAAGAAGAGTGGAGAGATCATATTATGTGTAGACTTCAAAAATCTGAACAGGGTATCTCTTAAGGACAATTACCCACTGCCTAAGATGTATCACATTCCACAAAAAGTGGTTGGATCTAAAAAAATGTCAATTATGGATGGATTCTCTAGGTACAATCAAATCATGGCACATCTTGATGATCAAGAAAAAATAGCCTTTACAACACCATGGGACACCTTCATGTATTCCAAGATGCCTTTTGGACTCATGAATGCAGGGGCAACTTTCCAAAGAGATATGGATATAGCTTTTGTTGATGATAAAGATAAATTTATTGTTATTTACTTAGATGATATCACTATATGTTCAGTTTCTAATGAAGAACATCTTAAACATCTAAGAAGGGATTTTAAAAAATGTATGAAATTTGGCATTTCATTGAACCCCAAAAAATCCAATTTTGGCATGGAAGAGGGGAAGTTTTTTGGGAACATTATTTCAAAGGAGGGAATAAAGATAGATCCTAGTAGAGTTGAGGGAATCCTAAAAATTGGCACACCCATAGGCAATAAAGAAGTGCAATCTTTCCTGGGGAAAGTAAATTTTCTGAGAAGATTCATCCCTAACCTAGCTGAAATCATAAAGAATATCACCAACATGATCAAGAAAGGAAGTGAGATAAAGTGGAACCCTGAAGCCATAAAATACTTTGAAGACATTAAAGTGGCATTGACCAAATCCCCAGTGATGGCTAGTCCGAATTTTGAAAAAGACTTTATATTGTTTTCTTTTGACTCAGAACACACCATTGCTGGTGTTTTATTACAAAAAGATGAACACAATTTTGAGAGGCCTATAGCATACTATAACAGGACATTGAGGGATTCCCCATTGAAGTATGATATCATGGAAAATAAGTCATATTCACTAGCCAAGGCCTTAAAGGAGTTTTGAGTTTATATCTTGCATTCTCATACCACTGCCTATGTGCCTGATAGTTATGTGAAGGAAATTTTGACTCAGCTTGATCCTAAGGGAAAAAGGGGCAGGTGGATAGTTGTGTTGTTGGAGTATGACCTTGAGATCTAACCTACAAATTTGATCAAAGGGAAGGGACTTGCCAAGATGATGGCATAGACAAATTATGAGCTCTTGGGAATTAATTTCATTGTTGATTTGTCAACAGATTGAGAAGAAGAAAAGGTCCCTCAGGTATCTCAAAAATTCTTTGACTCCCCATGGTATGCTGATATTATTTATGTGTTGAGAAATTTGCAGGCCCCTCTTGAATTGAGAAAAACCAAGGCCAGGTTTTTGAAACTAAAAGAAAAAAGTTTTGTATTTTAAATCAATCTCTGTATTGGAAGGATCTAGGAGGGATCTTTCTCAGTTGTTTGCTGGAGGGAGAAGTAGAAAAAACCATCAGAGAGTTTCATAAAGGTGATTTTGGAGGGCACCATTATTGGAAAATTATTGTGCACAAGATATTGAGGGCTGGTTTCTATTGGCCTAGAATTGTTTCTGATGTTTACAAAGAATTTTCAAGCTGTCATGAATGCCAAATTTTTGATGGGAAGAGAAAAATGCAGCCTTTTCCCTTGAATCCTATCTATGTTGAAGCACCTTGTAGACAATGGGGCCTTGATTTCATAGGATAAATTCATGCACAATCCTCAACTCAACACAAGTGGATACTGACAACCACAAATTACTTCACTAAGTGGATTGAAGCAGTTCCCACCATGCAAGCCACATATAGTGTTGTCATTCAGTTTTTGGAGAGCAATCTTTTGTCTAGGTTTGGTTGCCCAATCAAAATCATTACAGACAATGAAAAAACATTTAAGTCCAAGAAGATGGAAAAATATTGCAGTGATTACAATATAAATCTTGTCCATTCCACACTTATTACCCTCAAGGTAATGTATCGGCTGAGTCATCCAATAAGAGTTTGACCAGAATTATCAAGAAGTTGCTGGAAGATAAAAAAAAGGCTTGGTACAAAATACTCATCCATACACTATGGGATGACATGATCACTACTAAAAGGTCTATTGCCACTTCACCCTTCCAAATTGTGTATGACATAGAAGCAATTTTTCCTACTTCATTAGGACTGCTAGTGATGGGATTTCTACAGGAGCAAGATGCTGAACCATATGCCATTCAACGGAGGACAAATGAATTGATCAATGTCCAATAAACAAGAGAGAAATCCTTCAACAACCATCAAATGCACCAAGACAAGATTAAAAAGGATTTTGATAGGCATACTAAGGAAGATGATTTCAAAGTAGGGGATTTGTTGTTGAGATGGGATGCCAGAAATAAAGACAAAGGAAACCATGGGAAATTTGGCCATCTATGGATAGGACCTTTCAAAATTGTGGCATACCATGGAAATAATGCCTATCTGCTACAGGAACACAATGGAAATCTTGTCGGTGGAGGACCTGTGAATGGCAGGTTTCTCAAATGTTATATTGCTTAAAAGAATTTTCACCCTTTCCATTCATTGTATATAACCTTTATATATATATATATA
>ML794440.1:155767-183320 GCA_009831015.1 Picea engelmannii | reverse complement strand
CCCCCCCCCCCCTCTCAGTTGTCCAACATTCAATTGGTAGTTGACCAAAGGACTGGGATTGGATATATGCTAATGGTGGAAGTGGCAATGCTTCTTCCTCTAGGATGATTAGTGTTTCCTTTACATCTACTTCCTTGTAGACCTTATAAATGTTTGAAGTGATTTTTCTCAATTATTCTTCAAAATCATCTATTTTGTTGTCATCTTTCATGTCCATCAAATAGTTCATCTTATCTTATAGGGAAGCACTATGTATATATTCTAATTCTAAGTTGAATTACTATTTCATATGTAATACATGGCAATGAGAAAACCACATATGAGAAATTGTCTTAGTAGTGTTATCACCATAAAAATTTCTGTGTGAAATATACGTTTCAAGACTTAGCGAGGTGCTAAAATGATGTGGAGGTGTGAAAAACTAGAGGACAGGGCCAAGTCTAGCAGGAGGAGGCTAAATCTAGCGGTAGTGCAGAGTTGATGGGACCCGATAGGTCGCATATCATAGCGCTACAGATTAGTGGTCGGGGATCTTTTCGGGGAGAGGAGTTGCACGGAAGATAATTCCCGAAAGTGAGCTGAAAAGTAAACCATGGTTTTGGGTCAGGACCACGTAGCGCCACTGAGTGCATTTCAGGGAGAAAAGAGGGTTGCCCCAAACCACTTCCTCGCACCACCGAAATCAGGAAAGTATATAAAAGGGGCACTTGTCATTTATTTTATTATTTTTCAAATACTAGAACGTTGAAAGTTGGCGCGACCACTCCATTCAAACTGAAGCTCAACAGTACACCAAGCTCACACCTTTTCCGCTTGTTTACAGGTATTTTTCATCACCACCATGGACCCTATCATAATGTCAGTAGCAGAGCAAGACCCCGTGTCAAACGAAGAATCCCTAATTGACCGAGATTCAGCTGTGTTCGACACTGAAATCACCATTTAGCCCATCTCCATGTCCAGAGCTAATCTGTCTGATAATGTAGGGAAGCAGATACCCTTCCTTGAAGTAGTCTAGGACACTATAGTCCCTTACGTTGTTGAGGTCATGTTCCCTTTCCCCGAATTCATAGGTTGGTGTGCAGAGTAGTATTCACAGGAAGAGAAGGTTGTCGTAAATAAACAGGGGTCCGAGGTCCTGTGTAGCATAGAGAGTCTATCAATTTGAGGCACCCTCGACATACCAGCGTCCTTCTTCGCAGTGTCTGAACCATTCGAGGAAGAAAAGATGATTATGGTTTACAGGGAGTGTCCATCAGAAGTTAAAGACCTATTCTTATAGACAATTGTCAAACCAGAGCATCTTTCTGAAAGTCTGTCTTTGCCAATGAGTGTGAGTATCATGGTTCTTGAGGTCCAATGGGTTTGTTCCCTGCTGAGCCAAATTTTAGGTCTAGATAATGACAAGCACGTGGTCGAGGTCATGTTGGGTTTTCTGTTAGCGTTTTTTCAGTCAGAGTGTAGTCCGTCAGTCCGTGTCAACTTCGATCAATTCATAACTGATAATATCCACAAACATCTAGTAAATTTTCAGTCACTGAGACATTTCAGATATTACACATACTTGCTGAAGATTTTCCTGGAAACAAATAAGAGAGAGTTCCCTGAAGAAACATTCATATCAACTAAATGTAAAGGAATCACATTGCTCATTTTCATCAACAAGGTCATGTCCAAGGTTTACAATTTGATTTTCAACACCAGCCTACCAAGATTCTTGGATGACATGAGGAGCTATTTACAACCAAATCCAAAAAACAGAGTGGGGGGATAGGTACTGTTCATGCATTCAACAGTGGTCTGGGTTTATGGTTGTCATGAATCCCCCTATATTCTGCTTATTTTTCTGACACCCATAGTCTTTGCCCTTGAATTCTTCAGGCAAAGAATCATACCAGAGACAAAGCACTTCTTGAAATTGCACAAAGCCTCCAACCTCAAATTTCCTTTCATCATTGGACCCTTCATTGTCAAGACTAGATCATGCTTATCTCAGGTCGAAGAAAAGCTCAAAGAGTTTGGTTTTGCATAGCTACAGGGAAGAATATATGATTCACATCAGATCATATCCAAGAGAATACTGATGAACAAATAGGCCCCCTATGAGTATGAACATGTTGAGGGTTTTGAAAAATTGGCAAATGTAGAAGTATGTGTTGATATGGAAACAATATTGCAACAACTAAAACACAACAAGTAGAGGCAACCCTGCAACAGACTCAAACACAACAAACTCCTCAAAAGTTGATAGTTAAAGTTCCCAAAATAAGTGTTTACAACAAAAGAAGTAGTTCAGAAGCCATGGGTACCAGTGATCAACATAATGCCCCTAAGAAGATGAATATCACACAATCCCCACAAATAGTGGATCTAGAGGAGGAAGAGCCTAAAGAACTTGTGAATATGGATATTGTGGAGAGTGGCACCAACACTGTAGAGGTTGGGAAAGGAAGCAAGCTCCAAAGTGAAGGCAGCTCAAGAAATTTCAGCAGCAAAAAACACATCTTTGATAAGGCATATGGAGCAGCTTATCAATCTAAAGAAGATTTGGAAAAACAATATGTTGAGAAAGGAAACTTGGCTATGGGTGAAATGAGGGAGTTAATCCCTGATGTTATCATTGAAATTTCATCCGCAAATGGTTACAAGAATCCCACATCTTCAAACAGATATAAGTTCACCCATGGACTAAAATTACCAAAAAAGCATTTCCAAAAGGTCCAAAACTATACAACCAGTTATAAAATTAAGATGCGCTATGACTACACAGGGTGCGCATGCACATGTGCCATCAAGAAACACAGGAAAAATGCACATGCACGATTGTGGATGCTAAAAGCCGCGCACACCTGAGAACGACGCATTTATGATGTTGGTCGGCCTCCCACCCACTTCTGGTTCAGCTTCCAAGTCGATTTGACATCCAAATCTCAGCTGGATCCGAATAGGTGGCTGGTCAAAGACCTAAAGGTGCCCTAAACAACCCCTTTTCACACTAAAAGCTGGTTGCACAATACCTTAAAGTGGTGCTATAAAACAAAGCCATGGGTGCAGTACATTTTCAAGGAATTCATTTGTAAGGTTATGCTACTGCTATTCTCTTGGGGAATCGTCTTTTCTTATCAAGAGCATACTAGCATCATTCCATTTGGGCAATCCATGTCACCTTTTGAGTGGGTTAGCTTGGGATTCTTTCACCATTTCTTTCAAGTTTTCCAGTTGTAAGAAGAGCTCAATCTTGGGGGTCCAAGAGCCCTCCCTTGGAGGAAGAAGGGACCCAAAGTCCCCTTTCTTTTCGGTGTTTTCTTTTCACTAATAAAATACCTTCCATTGGTGACATGAGTCTTGTTTGTTTCTTGTTCTTATGTCCTTATGCACAATAGTTCAGTTGTCCTTCCCTTTCCCAGTTTGATTCTTAGCTTAGTCTTTTATGTTTATTTTTCTAGTCCTTTCCTTTACAACTGCCTTGCTTAGCTAGCCCAACTAAGCTTGTAATAACCTCTGTTTTTCTCATTTAGGTGACAAAAGAGGCACAACAGATTGACAACTCCACTGGGGAAAGGTATCAATTTCCTACCCCATTTGGGTTATTTTAGCTCTTCTTTCTGTTTATTTAACCTGCAGGTGCCATAACCAGCCCAAGCCGACCTGCAAATCATCAAATTCAAAGTTGAGTTGAGTGAATTTCATTCGAAATTTTCTTCACGGCCACGTGACAATTGTGCACGAGTTTATTGGCCCACAACTGCGCATCATGCACACGTGCGCCAAAATCACTATATTACTCAACGCTGTCTGCGCACCTGCGCCCAAAATTGTTTTTTAGTTCTCGCATTGGCGCCCAGTGCGCCTTTGTCTACTCTGAGACCCGCGCACTTGTGCAGAGAAATACACATTGTAAGCCTTTTTGTGATTTGTGGAAGGCCCCTAGCCTTCTTAAAGATGATTCCATGCATGTTGTAATCTGCACCACACTTAGTTCCATCTCCATATAAAGGGATTAGTCAAAACACATAAGCACTTAGGGGGTTTAAAATCATTATTTCCTCTTTTGCTTTCATTTTTCCACATGGATGGCCCACTTTGACTAAGAGTATAAGTTGGAATTATTTGTAATCGCATATAAAACTTGCATTGGGACCAAAAATTGGATATCAATCGTTGAGTATGCTCTTCTCTTGCGCTTCAAGGCGATCTTGGGAATCAGAAAGAGGTTGTAGGACAATTTCATCTCCCTTAAAAATACAAAATTTTTAGGAGAGGACAACACCCCCATCCAGACTCCTCTTAGTTTATTTTTCAAACACACCTTAAACTTGTAACGGGCCCACACACGCCCACATGCTACAAAGATAGGATAGTGTTGAAATTTACTTTCTTAGATTAAATCACTAGGGAAGTTTAAAGGTTTTGTAACAGGCCCATACATGCCCACATGATCACAATCTATGATAGTTTCAAATCTTTCTTAGATTAAATCACAAATAGGGAGTTAAAGTAATAGTAAGGACCCACATGTCCACATGCTAGTTTCCTAGGGACTTTAAAATTCCGCAAGGCTGTAACAATGACACATAGTAACTTAGGTAATCAACACTTGTAAGGACCAAGCGAAGTCCACATGCAGCAAAGTGACACCTAAATTATTAAAAATTGGCACACTTTCACTTGTTCACACACAAAGTCACTTCTCACTCACATAGTTTTCAGCTCAAAATGTCGAGGTTGAAGTAAGTTTCCTCCAAAGGGATTCTGAAAACACCCCACCCTTTTTGTGACGAAACTATCCACTCCCACTTAATTTCAACGAGGTTGGCTCACACCCCCAATCTCTCAAACAACCACATCTAAATTTTTTCTAAAAACTCACTAAGTTTTCCTCCACAGGAGGTGCCAAAAGAAATCTTTTAGTCTAGGTAGGATTTCGGGGATAGGCATTTAAATAACTCCCCGTCATCTGGTTCTCACATTTTCAAAACAACAGAAGTTGTCAAATAGGGAACTTTAAATCCTCCAAGTCAAGTGTTCCTAACACCATAAGGCAGGGAGATACCCGTGAAGGCTTGAAGGTCGAGGTCTGGTTGCTCTATGTGTCCCCCCTTGAGGCACCCACCTCTGGGACGGGATCCAGCCAGTGACCCATTTCTTAGGCCGGAAATCTAAATGTTGCACTTTGACCGAGGTACCTAGTGACCAAATTTTAGGACATCTACCCAGGTAGCAATTGTGGGCTGCAATTGCACCTTGATCGGATTTTGTGTGGCTATTGGGAAATATCGCCAGCTCTTTCGGGATATGCACCCTCTACCTATTAGCATCAGAAGTCACTCCTGGATTGCTTGCGGGAGCAGATCCCGACACCCATCAGTTTAATGTCACGATTTGTTTATAAAGGGATGATCAAATGGAAGTAAACTCAGAACAATATCATCTCAACTCTGAAACTAGGCCAGGCATGCATGGGCAAGTGAGGTCTTAGATAAAATTCAAACAGTGGGTTGTAATAAGGGTGAGCAGGGGGAAGACTTGTATGAGAAGAGTGCAAGGTTCTGTCATAAACATCAGGTTTCTAACAGATTGGAGAAGAAAGCGTCCAAACAAAAGATCCTCTTACATTCAAACACAAAAGACCAGAGAATACAATAATGTAACAACAAATCCTTTATCATATCATAACTGCAACAATTCATGCGAATCATTCGATCATGAACTCTCTGGTATGAGACGAAAACATAGATGGAGTAAGGAAGCTGTTTGTCATAAAACAAGAAATCACAGATACAGATGCACAACCTGGAAACTAGAATGGTTGTTAAAACTTTACAGTCGGGAGCTTCGCTCTACCATCGATAGATACAAAAATGGCGAAAATGCCTACATATACTCAAAAAAACAACAACAACAAAATCGAGACGTTGCATTAAACACATTGCATCTGCATGGCTTCTGAGAATATGCTGACACTATATGGCCTCATAGCTTCCCCTCCTTCATAGCAAACAAAGATTTCTTGGGATTCAAAGATAAGCCATACCTCCAACACTTCAGGAATTTTTTTTTTAAGTGGCAGCAATGCTCCTCGTCTGACCTGGGGAAGACTGTGATGTCATCCAAATAGATCACTACAAATTGATCTTTCTCCCCGATGAAGGCTATATCCATAGCTCGCTGAAAGGTTGCCCCTACATTCATCAATCCAAAAGGCATTTTGGCATACATGAACGTGCCCCAAGGAGTGGTGAAGGCTGTTTTTTCTCTATCCTCAGGCATGACTGATATTTGATTATAACCGGAAAACCCATCAATCATGGATATCCTAGATGCACCAGTTACCCTCTGCAATATGTGTTCCATGTTGGGCAGGGGATAATTGTCTTTCCTTGAGCTTCTGTTCAGGTTCCTGAAATCAACACAGAGTCTGATTTCTCCACTTTTCTTTCTCATTGGAACCAAATTGGCTACCTACTCAGAATACCTCAAGGGGAAAATGATTTGGGCATCTAACAGTTTCTTCACTTCTTTCTCCATGACAGGTAGCAACATGGGATTTATCTGTCTCAACTTCTGCCTGAATGGCTTAGCTTCTTCTTTCAGTGGGATCTTGTGATCAATGACAGATGTGTCAAAGGTTTTGAGGTCTTCATAGGCCCATGCAAACACATAAGCAAATTCCTTTAATAACCCAGCATATTCTTCCCTCTGTTCATTGGTCAGGCTGCTTGACAATTTGACAAACTTAGGCTCATCCTGCATGCCAATGTTGCATTCGGCTATGTCAACATCTTCACTTGAAACACCACCCTTTATTCCCACATCATTTTTGTCAAACAGTTGTTCTAAAGGGACCAGTCCCCTCGGAATGTGATTGCTAGGTAGTTGAATAATCTGGTGATTAACAATTTTATTCAAGAATACCTCAGAGGGGGGGTCACCTTCGGGATCAGGGTCATGATCAATGTGCAATGCAGAAAAATCATCGAAGGACTGAAGAAATTTTTCGATTTCGAGATCATCCACGAATACCTTCCAATGCTTTATGTTGTCTGGGATGGATGGCCTGTATCTTACCTCGACCTCACCATTAATCTTTGGCGGCAGGGGAATCCTGAACAAACTAGCCGATACTATTAGGGAGTCGGCTGCGGTATTCTCTTCCCTTGGGACAAAAACAATGTTGAAAGCAGAGAAGAAATTATCAATCAAGTCCCATACCTCATTTCTGTAGCTTCTAAGCCGAGGATGCTTAGCCCGATAAATATTTTTGACCTAATGGATGATCAACTCTGCATCACCAAACACAACCATCTCCTTTATCCCCATTTCTTTTGCAGCCCTCATACCCAGAACAAGAGCTTCATATTTTGCCACATTGTTGGTGATTTCGAATTCCATCTTGTATGACAAAGATATGGTCTCTTGACAAGGTGATATGAAAACCACTCCGGCACCTGCACCTATACTGGAGGAAGCTCCATCAAAGAAATCTTCCAAACAGAGGTGGTTGGAGGAGGTATCTCCTGATTAAGAATGGGCTGCTCTCTGATCTATAATGGGGCCTCAGGATTTTCGGTGATCTGTAGCAAACTAGACCCTAAATCAGTGTCAAGTGCAAATATGGGGTGCTTAGTGGTGTTTGCTTCATTGATGACAATATAGGCTAGCTGAGCTTCTCTGTACAACCTCCTGTGTTCCCCTCCAAAAACTGGAATGGTGGCATACGTGAGATCCATCTGTAATGTTCCTCCAAGTCTCTTAATCCAAGACCTTGACAACAACATGCCAAACTTGGGGGGAACATCAGCTACCACAATGTCCATGACCACACTCTTCATGGGCAGTTGCAACAAAGAAACCACCAGGTCCTTGATGACTCCCAGACACTGCACCCTCCTTGAATCAAAAGAGTACAAATCATGATAGGCCTTGGTCACTTATAGTCCTAGTTCTTCCATGACTATCTTGGGCATAAGGTTATGGGAAGCTCCTGAATCCATGAGGCAATTATGTAACACTTTATCATGTATGTTCAGGGACGTGTAGAAAGGGGGGGATGAGTCATCTCTATCTTCAACCATGGGGCCCAGGATAACTGCTGGCCTTTCATCTTGGAGGTTGATGGAGTCTGCGAGAGGGGATGGGGCTTCAGAATGCAAAAGCTCAGAGAAGCGCTTTTTGAATTCTTCATATTTGATTAGCTCGGTGAGGAGCACAGTGATTCTGATCTTTTTAATTTCATGTTCGAAACTAAAAGAAGATGTAAGCTTTGGAATTTCTCTTATTTTAGGAACATGATGGTGGACAATGGGAGAGAGGGGTTGAGCTTTCTTATCTCTGTGACTATCTGCTACCTCATTAGCGGGTTTCTCTGTTCTAGTGGACTGCTCAGGAATATCAGGTGCTGCTGTCTTTTTGTCGGACCTCAGGTTATACCTGCCTCGGCCGCCGCTAGCCTTGTCTCCCTTGCTCAATTCATTTAGATGACTATCCATGAGAGACTCCTCGTAAGCTGCTTGAGTGAGATGAGGAAAAGGAGGAGTGTCTCCTAAGCAGTGGATTTCTGGCTCAAGTTCATCTATTTCCCCTTTTTCATCTTCATCCAAAAAATTGTTCTGAAAAGGGGACTGAATTCTCTGGTCTTCTTTGTCTCTTCCCCTTTCTCTGTGCATAGTCGGGGGAGCGATATTGTTTGGCCTCCTGAAACCTCCTTTGTTTTCAGCGCTCTGAGGGCCCTTGTTCATTTGCTTCCTTTCCACTTTCAGTCTCTCCATCTCTTCAGACAGAAAATTCATCATCTGGGTCAGTTCATCCACTTGAGTGTGGGGCAACGATGGGCCAGAAGTTGAAGCTTCGGACTTTCCCTTTCTTCTGTCTGCGTTGGCCTTTCTCCTCAGTCTGTCAGCTACTAATATGTTAGATTCTACTTCTATGGCCGCATCTTGCATTTGAGCTAAGGAGGTGGCTCTTCTCTCTCTTAATAAAAGGCAGAAATCAGGGTCAAATGCACCAGCATAAGAAATTTGGATAGAGGCTTCTGAGGGATTTATCTCTGCAGGAATCTTATTATACATCTTATTGAATCTTTTGGAGAAGTCAGAGACAGATTCTCCTTCCATTTTCTTCAAAGACCCGAACTCTGTCATGTAATACATGAAATATTTCCTATCTCCCCATTGCCTCAGGAAAAAGTTATCCAGAGCTTCGATCCCAGCAATAGATATGGGGGCCAATCCTCTAAACCACTTCCTCACCTCGCCATCCAGGCTCTGGATGAAGACTCTCATCCAGACATCTTCATTTTCAATGTTTATATTGTTTGCATAACTGTAGAAAGCAGCCAAATTCTCTTTCATAGTTATGTCTCCTTCCCCAGTGAACTTGGGCATGTATTTCAAGTAATCCCCAACGGGAAGAGGATTCATACGATGGGGTAGGACTAAGGGAGCATATATGGCAGTGACTATGGCATCCATTCTATTCATAGGGGGATTAGCACCAGCCATAGGAATATTAGGTGGAGGAAAGATGGGAGGAGAAGGAGTTCGCGAAGGGGCTACTGGGAATGAGTCCCGAAGTGGAGTGGGAAACAAAAGGGGATTTAAGGAGAAGGCTACCGAGCTCAAGTCAGTAGGTAATTTTCTTTGTGCATGAGTGGTAGATATAGTAGTGGGGAAATATTCTGCAGTCACGGGTCTTCGCCGAGGAACACCTTTAAAGGAGAGGGGAGTGACAAGGATTTCTCCCTCCAGTCCCAAACCAGGAGGGGAAAACTCAACAGGAACACTCCCAAAATTCAGGAAACGGGAAACCTCTGAAGGAGGTCTATCAAGAAACTGAGGAGGAGAGAAAGGAGTTCTTACAGAAGGAAATAGCGGATTACCTATTTCGGCGGTGGAAGCTTCTTCTTCAGGGGCCTTTCCTTTTCTGAGAACCACCTTTGGATCAATTACAGGTGTAGCTAGAGGAAGCTATGGATGTGACCGCGTATATTTGCCTCTGGAAGCCACAATTAAAACAGTGGGTTTGCTCCAGTGGAGTCGTCACAATGGAGTCGCCAGGTGCACAGTAGCAATCTCAATAGTTCTGATATCTGATGCACCTTCAGAATCAACTAATCGTTGTCATTCAATCCCGGGGAAAATATTCAACTTCGTCCCCGGCAACGACGCCAGAAATGTTAGCGTCGGAAGTCACTCCTGGATTGCTTGCAGGAGCAGATCCCGACACCCATCAGTTTAATGTCACGATTTGTTTATAAAGGGATGATCAAATATAAGTAAACTCAGAACAATATCGTCTCAACTCTAAAACTAGGCCAGGCATGCATGGGCAAGTGAGGTCTTAGATAAACTTCAAACAGTGGGTTGTAATAAGGGTGAGCAGGGGGAAGACTTGTATGAGAAGAGTGCAAGGGTCTGTCATAAACATAAGGTTTCTAACAGACTGGAGAAGAAAGCGTCCAAACACAAGATCCTCTTACATTCAAACACAGAAGACCAGAGAATACAATAATGTAACAACAAATCCTTTATCATAACATAACTACAACAATTCATGTGAATCATTCGATCATGAACTCTCTGGTATGAGACAAAAACATAGACGTAGTAAGGAAGCTATTTGTCATAAAACAAGAAATCTCAGATACAGATGCACAACCCAAAAACTAGAATGGTTGTTAAAAATTTACAATCAGGAGCTTCGCTTTACCATCGATAGATACAAAAATGGCGAAAACGCCTATGTATACTCAAAACAAAAACAACAACAAAATCAAGACGTTGCATTAAACACATTGCGTCTGCATGGCTTCTGACAATCTGCAGCTGCAGTATCTGAATGATCGTGCACCTATGGCAGACGGAATCAAATTCCTGACAGTTCTGTGGGAGAATCGACGTGCCTTTAATTCGTCGTTGAACTTTCCTATTATGGCGGAGGCGATGTCTAACCACCACCAACTACTTCAATAAATGATTCATTGGGATTGAGGATGGCCCGACCAACTCGACACCTCTGCGCCGTGGAAGACCCTTTGTACTGACACCTGGATTAGCTGAACGGCCTGATGAATAGGCATGGAGGCCAGCGCGAAGGATGGGGAGCATAACGGGACTGGTGGCACCAAAACTATGAGGGTGTGATAAGGAGTGACGAGGTATGAGGGAGGCGACAGGGGAAGACCCTTGGCGGAGGGAAATAAACGGAGGGGGTAGAAGATGAGATATAATGGGAACGCTTTTAGTGGGAGGCTGACGTGGAAGGGAGAGAGACCCGTGGCGGGCGGTGAGTGGATGATGAGATGGAAAAGGGACCACATGGACCAGAAGAGGGGAGATGGACAGATGTCGGAGGATGAGGAAGGGGCTAAAAGGAGCGAACCTCATCACACACTCAGGTGGAGAACAGATGGCAAGATGACACGACAGGGAGGGGGATCCATGTTGATTAAACGCAGAAAGACAGAGGATGTCTAGATTGCCTGTGTGCTATTGATCTGGGCGCTCTGATCACAGCCGTTGGAGAGATGCATCTTTGATTCTGGAACCCCCCCCTTCCGCTTAAACGTAGAAAGGCGGGGGGGTGGTCCAGAATCACCTTACGCACCATTGATCCGGGCGCTCTGATCATGACCATTGAAGAGGTGCGCCCTCGATTCCGGACCCCCCCCTCCACTTAAAGGTAGAAAGGCGGGGGGCTCCAGAAACCCATGTTCTCCGTTGATCCGGGCGCGCTAATCTCTTCCATTCAAATTTGCTTGCCGCTTAATCCCATGCGCACTTGCATCCCGAACTTATGGTGTATGGGTTTTTCACCTGCTCCTTCGCATTCTAACCCCCCTTATCAGAAATGTCGCTAACATTAGGCTCCATGGGGGATAGAGTCGTCCCTGTGATGCTCTAAGAACACTTTTGCAGATTCAGTGCCTTGCTGTTGGCCTATGGAGTCATTTATTAAGCTGAAAAAAAAAAACAATATTTACAAAACAAAAGAGCCGACTGCGGCTCACAAAAAACATTTTTTTAGGAAATGCCCATTTACTTGGCCACTAAAAACTTCTTGGCATTCCAGATCCTGCAACCTGTACGTGTTGTTTGAAAATACTTCAAGGATCTTGAAGGGCCCAAACCAGAGGGCATCGAACTTACTGTGCTTGCCCCTGCCCTGCCTGGGTGAATCCCATTTGAGCACCAGATCACCCTGCTCGAATTCTCTCTTTCTTCTCTTCCTGTCGAAAGCCTGCTTGATCTTCTGGTGGTGATCGTAGGCTCTGATCATGACCTGCTCTCTAACCTGCTGCACTTCCACCATCTAATGAATCCTTCTGACCATATTTTCAGGTTCTCCTTCAAGGTCCTGGAGGAATTTAGACACAGATAAGGCGAGCTGAGTAGGGAAAACAACCTCTATTCCGTAAACAAGTTGGAAGAGTGAGATGCCTAGGGACCTCTTCGTTGTCACTCGGTCAGCCCATAGAGAAAATTTGAGCTTCGAATCCCAGGCCCTTTTATTATCCTCCAATAATTTCTTAATGAGCTTGATCAGGCTTTTATTGGAAGACTCTGCCAGTCCATTTCCTTGAGGATAATAGGGAGCAGAGTGAGTCAGTGAAATCTCAAACTGTTCACAAAACTTTTCTAGAGGCTCAGACCTGAAGGGGGGGGCATTGTCAGTGACAATTTTGTTAGGACAACCAAATCTGGCTATGATATCTTCCAGGAAGCTGATAATTACTTTGTGAGAAGTGCTCCTGGTGGGGACAGCTTCTATCCATTTGGTGAAATAGTCTGTCGCAGTCAGGATCCATCTGTGCTGGCCACATGAGGGAGGATGAATTTCTCCAATGAAGTCCAGTCCCCACTGCTGAAAGGGTGTTGAAACTACTACAGGTTTTAATGGAAGAGATTTGAGCTGCTGCTTTCCTGAGAACTTCTGGCATTTGATGCAAGCTCTGATTTCTCTGCAGACATCAGGGAATAAAGTGGGCCAGTAATACCTAGCTCGGAGGATCTTATGGTCTGTGGTCTTCCAGAAATGATGACCCCCATAGAGGCCACTGTGGAAATCAAACATAACCTACCGGGCTTCTTGTGGGTCCAGGCATATTAAAAATACCCCTAGAGGGTCTTTCCAGTACAAGGCTTGATCAATGAGGCAATATCTGACCGCCTTGAGCTTTAAAGCTCTCGCCTTGCATTTTTCATGCCATCAGGAGGCTTTAATTCTTGCAGAAAGTACAAGATATTCTTGTACCAGGGGCACGATGCTAGTGATAAAGCACCTTGGGAATTCTTGTTGGATGACTCAGTTTGTTCACTGACGAAGTTAATCCCCAAAGCTTTGCAATTGGATTCAACCAACAATTTGGCTAAACCCTGCCCCTTTATCAATTTGGTGGGCTTAAACTCCAGATCAAACTCCAAGATCTTGGCAATCCATTTACCTCTTCTCCCATCTATGTCAGGCTGTACGAGGATGTCCTTCACAGAGGCAGAAGGAACGTACGCGGTGATTTTTGAGTGCAAGACATAGACTCTGAAAGATTTGAGGGCTTTCACCAAGGCATAAGCCTGCTTCTCCATGATCTCGTTCCGAAGTTATGTATCTCTCAATGCCTTTCTGTAGAAGGAAATAGGTTTCTCTCACCCTTGACCATTTCTCTGCAATAAGACCGCTGCTACTGTATCACAAGAAGCAAAAGAAAAAATCAGGAAATATTTGGAGTAGTCGGGACTGATCAACACTGGTGCCTCAGTCAATGCCCTTTTTATCTGGACAAAATATTCCCTGGGTTCAGCGGTCCATTTCACTTCATTTCCCTTCCTAAGCATGGCCGTGATGTGTCTCACCAGCTCAACAAAATTTGAGACGAATCTCCTCAGAAAATTAATCTTCCCCAAAAAGGCCTGAACTTCCTTCTTGGATCTGGGAGGTGACAGGGTGTGAATTGCCTCTACCCTACTAGGATCAATTCTCACTCCCTCTGCTAACAATATATGGCCTCATAACGTACCCTCCTTCATAGCAAACAAAGATTTCTTGGGATTCAAAGATAAACCATACCTCCGACACTTCAGGAAAACGTTTTTTAAGTGGCAGCAGTGCTCCTCATCTAACCTAGAGAAGACTATGATGTCATCCAAATAGATCACTACAAACTGATCTTTCTCCCTGATGAAGGCTATATCCATAGCTCGCTGAAAGGTTGCCCCTGCATTCATCAATCCAAAAGGAATTTTGGCATACATGAACCTGACCCAAGGAGTGGTGAAGGCTGTTTTTTCTCTATCCTCAGGCATGACTGATATTTGATTATAACCGGAAAACCCATCAATCATGGATATCCTAGATGCACTAGTTACCCTCTGTAATATGTGTTCCATGTTGGGCAGGGGATAATTGTCTTCCCTTGAGCTTCTGTTCGGGTTCCCGAAATCAACACAGAGTCTGATTTCTCCACTTTTCTTTCTCACCGGAACCAAATTGGCTACCTACTCAGAATACCTCAAGGGGACAATGATTTTGGCATCTAACAATTTCTTCACTTCTTTCTCCATGACAGGTAGCAACATGGGATTTATCTATCTCAGCTTCTTCCTGAATTGCTTAGATTCTTCTTTCAGTGGGATCTTGTGCTCAATGACAGATGTGTCAAAGGTTTTGAGGTCTTCATAGGCCCATGCAAACACATAAACAAATTCCTTTAATAACCTAGCATATTCTGCCCTCTGTTCATTGGTCAGGCTGCTTGACAATTTGACAAACTTAGGCTCATCCTGCGTGCCAATGTTGCATTCGGCTATGTCAACATCTTCACTTGAAACACCACCCTTTATTGCCACATCATTTTTGTCAAATAGTCGTTCTAAAGGGACCAGTCCCCTCAGAATGTGATTTATAGGCAGTTGAATAATCTGGTGATTAACAATTTTATTCAAGAATACCTCAGAGGGGGGTTCGCCTTCGGGATCAGGGTCCTGATCAATGTACAATGCAGAAAATTCATCGACGGGCTGCAGAAATTTTTCGATTTCGAGACCGTCCTCGAATACCTTCCAATGCTTTATGTTGTCCGGGATGGATGGCATGTATCTTACCTCGACCTCACCATTAATCTTTGGCGGCATAGGAATCTTGAACAAACTAGCTGAGACTGCTAGGGAGTCAGCTGCGGTATTCTCTTCCCTTGGGACAAAAACAATGTTGAAAGTAGAGAAGAAATTATCAATCAAGTCCCATACCTCATTTCTGTAGCTTCTAAGCCGAGGATGCTTAGCCCGATAAATATTTTTGACCTGATGGATGATCAATTCTGCAGCTCCAAACACAACCATCTCCTTTATCCCCATTTATTTTTCAGCCCTCATACCCAGAACAAGAGTTTCATATTCTGCCACATTGTTGGGGATTTCGAATTCCAGCTTGTATGAAAAAGATATGGTCTCTTGACAGGGCGATATGAAAACCACTCCCACACCTGCACTATACTGGAGGAAGATCCATCAAAGAAATCTTCCAAACAGAGGTGGTTGGAGGAGGTATCTCCTGATTAAGAATGGGCTTCTTTCTGATCTGTAAAGGGGCCTCAGGAGTTTCGGTGATCTGTAGCAAACTAGACCCTAAATCGGTGTCAAGTGAAAATATGGGGTGATTAGTGGGGTTTGCTTCATTGCTGACAATATAGGCTAACTGAGATCCTCTGTACAACCTCCTGTGTTCCCCTCCAAAAACTGGAATGGTGGCATATGTGATATCCATCTGTAACGTTCCTCCAAGTCTCTTAATCCAAGACCTTGACAACAACATGCTAAACTTAGGAGGAACATCAACTACCACAATGTCCATGACCACACTCTTCATGGGCAGCTGAAACAAAGAAACCACCAGGTCCTTGATGACTCCCAGACACTACACCCTCCTTGAATCAAAAGAGTGCAAATCATGATAGGCCTTGGTCACTTCTAGTCCTAGTTCTTCCATGACTATCATGGGCATAAGGTTATGGGAAGCTCCTAAATCCATGAGGCAATTATGTAACACTTTATCATGTATGTTCAGGGATGTGTAGACAGGGGGGGATGAGTCATCTCTATCTTCAACCATGGGGCCCAGGATAACTGATGGCCTTTCATCTTGGAGGTTTATGGAGTCTGTGGGAGGGGATGAGGCTTCAGACTACAAAAGATCAGAGAAGCGCTTTTTGAATTCTTCATATTTGATTAGCTCGGTGAGGGGCACAGGGATTCTGATCTTTTGAATTTCATGTTCGAAAATAAAAGAAGATGTAAGCTTTGGAATTTCTCTTATTTCAAGAACATGATGGTGGACAATGGGAGAGAGGGGTTGAGATTTCTTATCTCTGTGACTGTCTGCTACCTCATTAGCGGGTTTCTCTGTTCTAGTGGACTGCTCAGGAATATCAGGTGCTGCTGTCTTTTTGTCGGACCTCAGGTTATACCTGCCTCGACCGCCGCTAGCCTTGTCTCCCTTGCTCAATTCATTTAGCTGACTATCCATGAGAGACTCCTCGTAAGTTGCTTGAGTGAGATGAGGAAAAGGAGGAGTGTCTCCTAAGCAGTTGATTTCCGTCTCAAGTTCGTCTATTTCTCCTTTTTCATCTTCGGCCACAAAATTGTTCTGAAAAGGGGCCTGAATTCTCTGGTCTTCTTTGTCTCTTCCCCTTTCTCTGTGCATAGTCAGGGGAGCAATATTGTTTGGCCTCCTGAAACCTCCTTTGTTTTCGGCACTCTGAGGGCCCTTGTTCATTTTCTTCCTTTACACTTTCAGTCTCTCCATCTCTTCAGATAGAAACTTCATCATCTGTGTCAGTTCATCCACTTGAGTGTGGGGAAACGATGGGCCAGAAGTTGAAGCTTCAGACTTTCCCTTTTTTCTGTCTGCGTCGGCCTTGCTCCTTAGTCTGTCAGCTACTAATATGTTAGATTCTACTTCTATGGCCACATCTTGCATTTGAGCTAAGGAGGTGGCTCTTCTCTCTCTTAATAAAAGGCAAAAATCAGGGTCAAATGCACCAGCATAAGAAATTTGGGCAGAGGCTTCTGAGGGCTTTATCTCTGCAGGAATCTTATTATACATCTTATTGAATCTTTTGGAGAAGTCAGGGACAGATTCTCCTTCCATTTTCTTTAAATTCCCGAACTCTGTCATGTAATACATGAAATATTTCCTATCTCCCCACTGCCTTAGGAAAATTTTATCCAGAGCTTCGATCCCAACAATAGATCTGGGGGCCAATCCTCCAAACCACTTCCTCACCTCGCCATCCAGGCTCTTAATGAAGACTCCCATCCAGACATATTCATTTTCAATGTTTAGATTGTCTGCATAACTGTATAAACTATCCAAATGCTCTTCCGTAGTTATGTCTCCTTCCCCAGTGAACTTGGGCATGTATTTCAAGTAATCCCCAGCGGGAAGAGGATTCATAGGATGGGGTAGGACTAAGGGAGCATATCTGGTAGTGACTATGGCATCCATTCTATTCAAAGGGGGATTATCACCAGCCATAGGGATATTAGGTGGAGGAAAGCTAGGAGGAGAAGGAGTTCGCGAAGGGGCTACTGAGAATGAGTCCCAAAGTGGAGTGGGAAACAAGAGGGGATTTAAGGAGAAGGCTACCGATCTCAAGTCAGTAGGTGCTTTTCTTTGTGCAGGAGTGGTAGAGATAGGAGTGGGGAAATCTTCTACAGTCACGGGTCTTCACCGAGGAAAAACCTCAAAGGAGAGGGGAGTGACAAGGATTTCTCCCTCCAGTCCCAAACCAGGAGGGGAAAACTCAACAGGAACACTCCCAAAATTCAGGAAACGGGAAACCTCTGAAGGAGGTCTATCAAGAAACTGAGGAGGAGAAAAAGGAGTTCTTACAGAAGGAAATGGCGGATTACATGTTTCGGCGGTGGAAGCTTCTTCTTCAGGGGCCCTTCCTTTTCTGAGAACCACCTCTGGATTAGTTACAGGTGTAGCTAGAGGCAGCTGTGGATGTGACCACTTATGTCTGCCTCTGGAAGCCACAATTAAAACTGTGGGTTCGCTCCAGTGGATTCGTCACAATGGAGTCGCCAGGTGCACAATAGCAATATCAATAGTTCTGATATCTGATGCACCTTCAGAATTTGCTAATCGTTGTCGTTCAATCCTGGGGAAAATATTCAACTTCGTCCCCGACAACGGTGCCATAAATGTTAGTGTCGGAAGTCACTCCTAGATTGCTTGCAGGAGCAGAGCCCGACACCCATCAATTTAATGTCATGATTTGTTTATAAAGGGATGATCAAATGGAAGTAAACTTAGAACAATATTGTCTCAACTCTGAAACTAGGCCAGGCATGCATGGGAAAGTGAGGTCTTAGATAAACTTCAAACAATGGGTTGTAATAAGGGTGAGCAGAGGGAAGACTTGTATGAGAAGAGTGCAAGGGTCTGTCATAAACGTCAGGTTTCTAACAGACTAGAGAAGAAAGCATCCAAACACAATATCCTCTTACATTCAAACATAGAAGACCAGAGAATACAACAATGTAACAACAAATCCTTTATCATAACATAACTGCAACAATTCATGCGAATCATTCGATCATGAACTCTCTGGTATGAGACGAAAACATAGATGGAGTAAGGAAGTTGTTTGTCATAAAACAAGAAATCTAAGATACAGATGCACAACCCGGAAACTAGAATGGTTGTTAAAACTTTACAGTCGGGAGCTTCGCTCTACCATCGATAGATACAAAAATGGTGAAAATGCCTGCATATACTCAAAACAACAACAACAACAAAATCGAGATGTTGCATTAAACACATTGTGTCTGCATGGCTTCTGACAATCTGCAGCTGCAGTCTCTGAATGATCATGCACCTATGGCAGACGCAATCGAACTCCTGACAGTTCTGTGGGTGAATTGACGTGCCTTTAATTTGTCACCAGACTTTCCTATTATGGCAGAGGCGATGTCTAACCACCACCAACTACTTCAATAACTGCTTCATTGGGATTGAGGATGGCGCGACCAACTCGACACCTCTTCGACGTGGAAGACCCTTCGCGCTGCCACCTGGATTAGCTGAACGACCCAATGAATAGGCATGGAGGCCAATGCGAAGGATGGGGCGCATAATGGGAGTGGTGGCATCAAAACTATGAGGGTGTGATAAGGAGTGACGAGGTATGAGGGAGGCAATAGGGGAAGACCCTTGGCAGAGGGCAATAAATGGAGGGGGCAGGAGATGAGATATAATGGGCATGATTTTAGTGGGAGGCTGACGTGGAAGGGAGTGGGAGACATGGCGGGCGATGAGTGGATGATGAGATGGGAAAGGGACCACACGGACCAAAAGAGGTGAGATGGACATATGTTGGAGGATGAGGAAGGGGCTAAAGGGAGCGAACCTCATCACACGGTCAGGTGGATAACAGATGGCAAGATGACACGACAGGGAGGGGGCCCCACGTTGATTAAACACAGAAAGATAGAGGATGTCTGGATTGCCTGTGCGCCGTTGATCCAGGCGCTCTGATTGCAGTTGTTGGATAGATGCATCTTTGATTCTAGACCCCCCCCTTCCGCTTAAAGGTAGAAAGGCGGGGGGGGGTTCGAAATCACCTTGCGCACGATTGATCCGGGTGCTCTGATCATGACCGTTGAAGAGGTGCGNGATTCCGGACCCCCCCCCCCTCCGCTTAAAGGTAGAAAGGGAGGGGGGCTCCAGAATCCCATGTGCACCATTGATCCGGGCACACGTATCTCTGTCATTCAAATTTGCTTGCCGCTTAATCCCAAGTGCACTTGCACCCCGAACTTATGGTAAATGGGTTTTTCACCTGCTCCTTCACATTCTAACCCCCCTTACCATAAATGTCTCTAACATTAGGCTCCATGGGGGATAGATTCATCCCTGTGATGCTGTAAGAACACTTTTGCAGATTCAGTGCCTTGTTGTTGGGCTATGGAGTCATTTATTAAGCTAAAAACAAAAACAATATTTACAAAACAAAAGAGTCTACTGCGGCTCACAAAAAACATTTTTTTAGGAAATGCCCATTTACTGGGCCACTAAAAACTTCTTTGCCTTCCAGATGCTGCAACATGTACGTGTTGTTTGAAAATACTTCAAGGATCTTGAAGGGCCCAAACCAGAGGGCATCGAACTTACTGTGCTTTCCCCTGCCCTGCCTGGGTGCATCCCATTTGAGCACCAGATCACCCTGCTTGAATTCTCTCTTTCTTCTCTTCCTGTCAAAATCCTGCTTGATCTTCTGCTGGTGATCGTAGGCTCTGCTCATGACCTGCTCTCTAACTTGTTTCACTTCCACCATCTGATGAATCCTTCTGACCATATTGTCAGGTTCTCCTTCAAGGTCCTGGAGGAATTTTTCCACAGATAAGGCGAGCTGAGTAGGGAAAACAACCTCTGTCCATAAACAAGTTGGAAGGGTGAGATGCCTAGGGACCTCTTCGTTGTCACTCGGTCAGCCCATAGAGCAAATTTGAGCTTCGAATCCCAGGCCCTTTTATTGTCCTCTAGTAATTTCTTAATGAGCTTGATCAGGCTTTTATTGGAAGACTCTGCCAGTCCATTTCCTTGAGGATAATAGGGAGCAGAGTGAATCAGTGAAATATCAAAATTTTCACAAAACTTGTCCAGAGGCTCAGAACTGAAGGGGGGGGGCGTTGTCAGTGACAATTTTGTTAGGACAACCAAATCTGGCTATGATATCTTCCAGGAAGCTGATAATTACTTTGTGAGAAGTGCTCCTGGTGGGGATAGCTTCTATCCATTTGGTGAAATAATTTGTCGCAGTCAGGATCCATCTGTGCTGGCCACTTGAGGGAGGATGAATTTTTCCAATGAAGTCCAGTCCCCACTACTGAAAGGGTGCTGAAACTACTACAGGTTTTGATGGCAGAGATTTAAGCTGCTACTTTGCTGAGAACTTCTGGCATTTGATGAAAGCTCTGATTTCTCTGCAGACATCTGGGAATAAAGTGGGCCAGTAATACCTAGCTCGTAGGATCTTATGGGCTGTGGTCTTCCAGAAATGATGACCCCCACAAAGGCCACTGTGGAAATCAAACATAGCCTGCTGGGCTTCTTGTGGGTCCAGGCATCTTAAAAGTACCCCTAGAGGGTCTTTCCAGTACAAGGCTTGATCAATGAGGCAATATCTGACCACCTTGAGATTTAAAGCTCTCGCCTTGCTTTTTTTCATGCCATCAGGAGGCCTTAATTCTTGCAGAAAGTACAAGATATCCTTGTACCAGGGGCACGCTGCTAGTGGTAAAGCACCTGCTAGTGATAAAGCACCTTGGGAATTCTTGCTGGATGACTCGGTTTTCTCACTGACGAAGTTAATCCCCAAAGCTTTGCAATTGGATTTAGCCAGCAATTTGGCTAAACCCTGCCCCTTTATCAATTTGGTGGGCTTAACCTCCATATCAAACTTCAGGATCTTGGCAATCCATTTACCTCTTCTCCCGTCTATGTCAGGCTGTACGAGGATGTCCTTCACAGAGGCAGAAGGAACGTGTGCGGTGATTTTTGAGTGCAAGACCTAGACTCTGAAATATTTGAGGGATTTCACCAAGGCATAAGCCTGCTTCTCCATGATCTCGTATCAGAGTTTTGCATCTCTCAATGCCTTGTTGTAGAAGGCAATAGGTTGCTCTTGCCCTTGACCATTTCTCTACAATAAGACCGCTGCTACTGTATCACAAGAAGCAAAAGAAAAAATCAGGAAATCTTTGGAGTAGTCGGGAATAATCAACACGGGTGCCTCAGTCAATGCCCTTTTTATCTGGACAAAATATTCCTTGGGTTCAGTGGTCCATTTCACTTCATTTCCCTTTCTGAACATGGCTGTGATGTATCTCACCAGCTCAGCAAAATTTGAGATGAATCTCCTCAGAAAATTAATCTTCCCCAAAAAGGCCTGAACTTCCTTCTTGGATCTGGGAGGTGACAGGGTGTGAATTGCCTCTACCATACTAGGATCAATTCTCACTCCCTCTGCTGACACTATATGGCCTAATAGCTTCCCCTCCTTCATAGCAAACAAAGATTTCTTTGGATTCAAAGATAAGTCATACCTCCGACACTTCAGGAAAACTTTTTTTAAGTGGCAACAGTGCTCCTCGTCTAACTTGGAGAAGACTGTGATGTCATCCAAATAGATCACTACAAATTGATCTTTCTCCCCGATGAAGGCTATATCCATAGCTCGCTGAAATGTTGCCCCTGCATTCATCAATCCAAAAGGAATTTTGGCATACATGAATGTGCCCCAAGGAGTGGTGAAGGTTGTTTTTTCTCTATCCTCAGGCATGACTGATATTTGATTATAACTGGAAAACCCATCAATAATGGATATCCTAGATGCACCAGTTACCCTCTACAATATGTGTTCCATGTTGGGCAGGGGATAATTGTCTTTCCTTGAGCTTCTGTTCGGGTTCCTGAAATCAACACAGAGTCTGATTTCTCCACTTTTCTTTCTCATCGGAACCAAATTGGCTACCCACTCAGAATACCTCAAGGGGACAATGATTTGGGCATCTAACAGTTTCTTCACTTCTTTCTCCATGACATGTAGCAACATGGGATTTATCTGTCTCAGCTTCTGCCTGAATGGCTTAGCTTCTTCTTTCAGTGGGATCTTGTGCTCAATGACAGATGTGTCAAAGGTTTTGAGGTCTTCATAGGCCCATCCAAACACATCAAAAAATTCCTTTAATAACCCAGTATATTCCGCCCTCTGTTCATTGGTCAGGCTGCTTGACAATTTGACAAACTTAGGCTCATCCTGCATGCCAATGTTTTATTCGGCTATGTCAGCATCTTCACTTGAAACACCACCCTTTATTGCCACATCATTTTTGTCAAACATTCATTCTAAAGGGACTAGTCCCCTCAGAATGTGATTGCTAGGCAGTTGAATAATTTGGTGATTAACAATTTTATTCAAGAATACCTCAGAGGGGGGTCGCCTTCGGGATCAGGGTCCTGATCAATGTGCAATGCATAAAACTCATCGATGGACTGAAGAAATATTTTGATTTAGAGATCATCCTCGAATACCTTCCAATGCTTTATGTTGTCCGGGATGGATGGCCTGTATATTAACTCGACCTCACCATTAATCTTTGGCGGCAGGGGAATCCTGAACAAATTAGCTGAGACTGCTAGGGATTCGGCTGCGATATTCTCTTCCCTTGGGACAAAAACAATGTTGAAAGCAGAGAAGAAATTATCAATCAGGTCCCATACCTCATTTCTGTAGCTTCTAAGCCGAGGATGCTTAGCCCGATAAATATTTTTGACCTGATGGATGATCAATTCTGCATCACCAAACACAGCCATCTCCTTTATCCCCATTTCTTTTGCAGCCCTCATACCCAGAACAAGAGCTTCATATTCTACCACATTGTTGGTCATTTCGAATTCTAGCTTGTATGACAAAGATATGGTCTCTTGACAGGGTGATAGGAAAACCACTCTGACACCTGCACCTATACTGGAGGAAGCTCCATCAAAGAACATATTCCAAACATAGGTGGTTGGAGGAGGTATCTCCTGATTAAGAATGGGCTTCTTTCTGATCTGTAAAGGGGCCTCAGGAGTTTCGGTGATCTGTAGCAAACTAGACCCTAAATCGGTGTCAAGTGCAAAGATTGGGTGATTAGTGGGGTTTGCTTCATTGCTGACAATATAGGTTAGCTGAGCTTCTCTGTACAACCTCCTGTGTTCCCCTCCAAAAACTGGAATGGTGGCATACGTGAGATCCATCTGTAAGGTTCCTCCAAGTCTCTTAATCCAAGACCTTGACAACAACATGCCAAACTTGGGGGGAACATCAACTACCACAATGTCTATGACCACACTCTTCATGATAGGCCTTGGTCACTTCTAGTCCTAGTTCTTCCATGACTATCTTGGGCATAAGGTTATGGGAAGCTTCTGAATCCATGAGGAAATTATGTAACAATTTATCATGTATGTTCAGGGACGTGTAGAAAGGGGGGGATGAGTCATCTCTATCTTCAACCATGGGGACTAGGATAACTGCTGGCCTTTCATCTTGGAGGTTTATGGAGTCTATGGGAGGGGATGAGGCTTCAGACTGCAAAATCTTAGAGAAGCGCTTTTTGAATTCTTCATATTTGATTAGCTCGGTGAGGGGCACAGGGATTCTGATCTTTTGAATTTCATGTTCGAAACTAAAAGAAGATGTAAGATTTGGAATTTCTCTTATTTCAGAAACATGATGGTGGACAATGGGAGAGAGGGGTTGAGCTTTCTTAGCTCTGCGACTGTCTTCTACCTCATTAGCAGGTTTCTCTATTCTAGTGGACTGCTCAGGAATATCATGTGTTGCTGTCTTTTTGTCGGACCTCAGGTTATACCTGCCTCGGCCGCCACTAGCCTTGTCTCTCTTGCTCAATTCATTTAGCTGACTATCCATGAGAGACTCCTTGTAAGATGATTGAGTGAGATGAGGAAAAGGAGGAGTGTCTCCTAAGAAATGGATTTCGAGCTCAAGTTCGTCTATTTCCCCTTTTTCATCTTCGGCCACAAAATTGTTCTGAAAAGGGGCTTGAATTATCTGGTCTTCTCTGTCTCTTCCCCTTTCTCTGTTCATAGTCGGGGGAGCGATATTGTTTGGCCTCCTAAAACATCCTTTGTTTTTGGCGCTCTGAGGGCCCTTGTTCATTTTCTTCCTTTCCACTTTCAGTCTCTCCATCTCTTTAGATAAAAACTTCATCATCTGGGTCAATTCATCCACTTGAGTGTGAGGCAACGATGGGCCAGAAGTTGAAGCTTCGAACTTTCTCTTTCTTCTATCTGCATCGGCCTTGCTCCTCAGTCTGTCAGCTGCTAATATGTTAGATTCTACTTCTATGGATGCATCTTGCATTTGAGATAAGGAGGTGTCTCTTCTCTCTCTTAGTAAAAGGAAGAAATCAGGGTCAAATGCACCAGCATAAGAAATTTGGGCAGAGGCTTCTGAGGGCTTTATCTCTACAAGAATATTATTATACATCTTATTGAATCTTTTGGAGAAGTCAGAGACAGATTCTCCTTCCATTTTCTTCAAGGACCCGAACTCTGTCATGTAATACATGAAATATTTCCTATCTCCCCACTACCTCAGGAAAACGTTATCCAGAGCTTCGATCCCAACAATAGATCCGGGGGCCAATTCTCTAAACCACTTCCCCACCTCGCCATCCAGGCTCTGGACGAAGACTCTCATCTAGACATCTTCATTTTCAATGTTTAGATTGTCTGCATAACTGTAGAAAGCAGCCAAATGCTCTTCCGCAGTTATGTCTCCTTCCCCAGTGAACTTGGGCATGTATTTCAAGTAATCCCCAGCGGGAAGAGGATTCATAGGATGGGGTAGGACTAAGGGAACATATCTAGCAGTGACTATGGAATCCATTCTATTCAGAGGGGGATTAGCACCAGCCATAGGAATATTAGGTGGAGGAAAGATGGGAGGAGAAGGAGTTCGCAAAGGGGCTACTGGGAATGAGTCCCGAAGTGGAGTCAGAAACAAGAGGGGATTTAAGGAGAAGGCTACCGAGCTCAAGTCAGTAGGTGTTTTTCTTTGTGCAGGAGTGGTATAGATAAGAGTGGGGAAATCTTCTGCAGTCACGAGTCTTCGCCGAGGAATAGATTCAAAGGAGAGGGGAGTGACAAGGATTTCTCCCTCCAGTCCCAAACCAGGAGGGGAAAACTCAGCAGGAACACTCCCAAAATTCAGGAAACGGGAAACCTTTGAAGGAGGTCTATCAAGAAACTGAGGAGGAGAAAAAGGATTTCTTACAGAAGGAAATGGTGGATTACCTGTTTCGGTGGTGGAAGCTTCTTCTTCAGGGGCCTTTCCTTTTCTGAGAACCACCTCTGGATCAGTTACAGGTGTAGCTAGAGGAAGCTATGGATGTGACCGCATATGTCTGCCTCTGGAAGCCACAATTAAAACAACGAGTTCACTCCAGTGGAGTCGTCACAATGGAGTTGCCAGGCGCACAGTAGAAATCTCAATAGTTCTGATATATGATGCACCTTCAGAATCAACTAACCATTGTCGTTCAATCCTGGGGAAAATATTCAACTTCGTCCCCGACAATGGCGCCAGAAATGTTAGTGTAGAAAGTCACTCCTGGATTGCTTGCAGGAGCAGAGCCCGATACCCATCAGTTTAATGTCATGATTTGTTTATAAAGGGATGATCAAATGGAAGTAAACTCGGAACAATATCGTCTCAACTCTGAAACTAGGCTAGGCATGGATGGGCAAGTGAGGTCTTAGATAAACTTCAAACAGTGGGTTGTAATAAGGGTGAGCAAGGGGGAGACTTGTATGAGAAGAGTGCAAGGGTCCGTCATAAACATCAGGTTTCTAACAGACTGGAGAAGAAAGCGTCCAAACACAAGATCCTCTTACATTCAAACACATAAGACCAGATAATACAATAATTTAACAACAAATCCTTTATCATAACATAACTACAACAATTCATGTGAATCATTCGATCATGAACTCTCTGGTATGAGACGAAAACATAGACGGAGTAAGGAAGATGTTTGTCATAAAACAAGAAATCTCAGATGCAGATTCACAACCTGGAAACTAGAATGGTTTTTAAAACTTTACAGTCGGGAGCTTCGCTCTACCATCGATAGATACAAAAATGGCGAAAATGCCTACATATACTCAAAACAACAACAACAACAAAATCGAGACGTTGCATTAAACACATTGCGTCTGCATGGCTTCTGACAATCTGCAACTACAGTCTCTGAATGATCGTGCACTTATGGCAGATGCAATCAAACTCCTGACATTTCCATGGGAGAATCGACGTGCCTTTAATTCGTCGCCGGACTTTCCTATTATGGCAGAGGCGATGTCTAACCACCACCAACCACTTCAATAACTGCTTCATTGGGATTGAGGATGGCCCGGCCAACTCGACACCTCTGCAATGTGGAAGACCCTTCACGCTGCCACCAGGATTAGCTAAACGGCCTGATGAATAGGCATGGAGGCCAGCGTGAAGGATGGGGTGCATAACGGGAGTGGTGGCACCAAAACTATGAGGGTGTGATAAGGAGTGACGAGGTATGAGGGAGGCGACAGGGAAAGACCCTTGGCGGAGGGAAATAAATGGAAGGGGTAGGAGATGAGATATAATGGGCACGCTTTTAGTAAGAGGCTGACGTGGAAGGGAGCGGGACACATGGCGGGCGATGAGTGGATAATGAGATGGGAAAGGGACCACACAGACCAGAAGAGGGGAGATGGACAGATGTCATAGGATGAGGAAGGGGCTAAAGGGAGCGAACCTCATCACACGGTTAGGTGGAGAACATATGGAAATATGACACGACAGGGAGGGGGGCCCATGTTGATTAAATACAGAAAGACAGAGGATGTCCAGATTGCCTGTGCATCGTTGATCTGGGCGCTCTGATCGCAGCCATTGGAGAGATGCATCTTTGATTCCGGACCCCCCCCTTCCGCTTAAAGGTAG
>ML794440.1:140773-155730 GCA_009831015.1 Picea engelmannii | reverse complement strand
AGAGGCGCGCCCTCGATTCTAGACCCCCCCCTCCGCTTAAAGGTAGAAAGGTGGGGGGGCTCCGGAATCCCATGTGCGCCGTTGATCCGGGCGCCCGAATATCTGTTGTTCAAATTTGCTTGCCGCTTAATCCCAAGCGCACTTGCACCCCGAACTTATGGTAAATGGGTTTTTCACCTGCTCCTTCACATTCTAACCCCCCTTACCAGAAATGTCGCTAACACTACCCTTCATTATAACCGATTACTTCATCTTTCACTAGTCCCTCTTCTGGTGGCTTCAGACCCCACTGTTGAGTACTTTTGGAAGGTCCAGTGGTATTTGAGAGGAAGGACGTTACGTATTTTAAGACACGAGCATTTTTATTCTTTTTTCCCCCACGTGGACAAAATCCACCTATCCATATATATGCTTCTTTATCAAAACACTTTATGTATGATGCACTTCTGATTACATTTGATTTGGATATATATCGTGTAAAGTTCAAAAATTGCAACAAAGGCTCTTATTCATTTATTTCTTTCATCACCATTCCCACACATTCACTCAGTGAGTCGGACATCATAGGGGACCCATAGAACCCCCGTCATTCTAGACGCTTGCTAAATATCCCTCCTATTCTAGGGGGAGTTCCTAGTCTCGCCAACTCATGAGCCCCACCTTCTCACACCCCTGTGAGTGCCACTGTCTTGGGATCTTCTTTGCTTTGTTCCACCTTACTTGGGTCCAATTCCCATGGTCCACCGCCCACTTTCTCTCCTTCACATGGAAGCGGGGGGCCAACTTCCTCTCAAGGGGGAAGTACAAACCCACCTAGTCCCCCTCAAGGGTCAGGTTCACAAAACACTCACACCATGGATGGAACTAATCCTCCACCACCACTCTAGATGCCATATTTCACCTCTCTCAACATACTAGATCTAATCAAACTCACAAATGATCCTATATTGCATGACCCCACATGGCCGACAATGCCTGCCAAACTACCTTAAGATATCCCTAAGTTTGAAGGAAAGGCAGGGATGACCCTGCCAACCGTGTGATGACTTTCCACTTATGGTGCTCTTCCAACAACATCATGGATGATTCCATCCGACTACGATTATTTCAATGCACACTCACTGGCCCATCAACCAAGTGGTATGTAGATGAAAAATCAGGGTCCCATGCGACTTTCGAATCCCTGGCCAAAGCATTTTTGACCTTCTTCTAGTTACCAATCCATCATGACAATGGTCTTGAACTACTCTTTGATTTTAAACAAACCTCAGCCACACATATCACTGATCACATTCACGAGGGGCATCGACGATGTAGTTTGTGCAAAGCAGAAACCACCAAACAACAATTTCTCGATTGGTTTCTCAGATCACTTGTCTCTCTCCTCGGTAAAGATGTGGCTTCCACCTTCCCTCAATCAGAAGAAGAAGCCATTAGTAAGGCTCAACAATATGACCTCATCTATTCACAATCAGGATACTTGTATACAGTACTCCCTGATCTCCCAAGACCCATTCCATTTGGCCAAGATAAGGCTAGGATATCTCACTCAGTAGACAGATTGATTGGTACCACCACACACCACAATCCACAACCCCAACAACCACCAATGTATGACACACCTCAATATCTTCCGACATATGGGGGAATCACTTATTATCCTCGACCCCCTTATCAACAACCATACTCTGTTAACCCTCCTCCACCCATCAGTGGGCCACCGCTGACACCCACAATACACCCACCTATCCAAACAAGTTCTGGTACTCCCTCTACCTCAACTTATACTCTAAGTACTAGTGAAAGCGCCACGCCTTCCTATGTACCTTATAGATCATTACCACAACATAATCCATACTTTACATTTCCTAGCCCTCCACAACCCATGGCTTCACCACCATGACACCCTCACACTGGGGTTAATTTTGTTCAACCCTCTCCCATTCAGCAATATCAAAATTTTGAACAGCTGAATACAGAAAATCCAACCCATCAGTCGAATAATGCCAAAAAGAAAGGAAAGAATCGAAACAATAACAACCTAGATCAAAGAAAAAATCACCCCCAACAGAACCAACCTACTGGGGGCAACCAAAATCAAGGGATTCAGAACCCCTAGGGGGGCAACAACAATAGATGCCAAGGGAAAAATAACAATAACCTTCGAACCAACTTCCCCTGTTCCCTTTGCAGCGATTTCGATCATTATACTCATCATTTCCCCCAAATCGCTGATTTTAAAAGGATGAAAGACTCAGTGAATGGACCACATCGTCCAGCACCGCCTGCCCCTCAACAGGCCCCACAACAATACGTGCAACAACTACTCCCAGCCATTCTGCATAACCCCATTCCACACCAAGGAGTGATGAACACCCAACAGGACATGCAGCCTACCCCACCATAGTTGGGAAAATATCTCAATCCAAGCAATCTCGTAGATCGTACTATCCTCCTTACTAGTGAGGAAGAAGTCCTTCTACAAACATGTAGTCTTCAATACCGTGCACCCTCTGAGTCTCTTCCCATTCCCCTATAAATAATCCCACCACCAACAAGATCCCCTTTGATTATCCCTCGCCCTAACACGAAAACACCTCTTCGCATCTCTCGCATCCCATTGTGTAGGAATGTCCACAACCGTCAGGCTAGGGCGGCTCATAACTACAGTTTGGTCGATGACTTGGCACAATCCCTGGCTGCCATGTCAGTCTTAGAAGTACTTCAAACTTGTGCCACTCATCGGAATTCATTACTTTCTACCTTGGGGGCAGTCGACCCTGTGGATACTCAACTCATCACATTTGATCTCGATAGAAGAGAACCTCGCCTCCCCTCTCTCATCGCTTTTCAAATCCTCGTTAAAATTCAGAACATTACAGTTCATCGATGCATCATTGATGAAGGTGCGTCCACATGCATCATGTCCAAGTCTGTATGGTAGAAACTTGGTTCCCCTGAACTCATACCATCTGCCATTACCTTAAGAGCTTATGACAGGCGACCATCTTCTCCCAAAGATCCCTTCCAAAATGTCCCTCTAGAACTCAGGGGCAAGACCATTCTCATTGACATTGAAGTTATCGATGCCCCACTCGATTACAATATCTTCTTCGATCGTAGCTACATGTACGCTATGAAGGCAGTTGCCTCTTCTGTCTTTTGAACCATGATGTTCCCCCATAATGGGAAGATCATTACCATTGATCAAGTTTAACATTATGAGCCTAACCCTTCTGCCAACATCGATAACATTCTCCCTTTCGTCCACACTAATCCTGAGGCATACCCATTCATTGAGATGGGGGTCAGAATTTTCAAAGACCCATCCTTGTTAGGGACTTACCATGGTGCACCACCACTCATTCATCCTTGCAATCAGGTATGTGTCGTCTCATCCAAAGGAACTGACATTGAGGATACCCTTCCTCCTAGTGAGGCTTCTCTTATATCTGACATCCCAATAGTCTCATAGCTCCTCCCTCAAGAATCTCCTACGAACTCGTCGACTCCACTAGTTCATGATTTCACCTCACCCCAAGGCCATATCCCAGTTTGGGAGATAGTTGCCCAAGCCATTACTCAAATCCCTTTCTTTTACCCCCCACCAGGTGTACAGGCTTTCCAAGTCGCTGCAACGCTTACCCTTCCTAATATGGTATTGGCAATCCCATTTTGGTATTTACATCCACCTGAGATGGTTCCTCAAACATCCCTCCCTCCCCAAATAGAAGGAATCTCGATGAAAATTCCCATACTCACTCCCACCATACCCTCTACACCCCCACCCACTAACCCCCTGCTACAGCTGGGGGAAGGTGAAAGAAGAAGGAGTCCACAACTCGACTTCCCTCATGCATCCAACCTCCTTGCGCGCTATGCGAGAAAGACGGATACCCCACCATCAAATGCCCATCTCTCCCGGAGTTACGTAATCTCATCCAACTCCCTCGAGCACCACCACCACTCATCGCTTCCTCCAATATTGCCGCTATCTCACATAACACAAGTAACAAAGGACTGCAAACCAAATTCGCATGTGCCATCTGTTCAGAATATGGCCATTACACACAACACTATCCAACGTTACCTCAATTCCGACAAACGCCAACAGCTGTACGCCAGATATTTCAACAAACACCCACCCCAACTCCTATCACTGACATCCATTATGTCACAACCTCAGTCAACAAACGTATGAGATGCCCTTTCTCTCTCTGCGAATCCCTAGATCATTTCACATATCAATGTCCCATGATCATTGAATATAGGCAATGCCAAGTGACCCTAATTCAAACTCCTACACCCCCTATAGAATTGATGATTAACTCTAACCCATCACTAGAGATTTTTCATATTATTTCTCTGGAGCCAGAAGAACTCCCTACTCCGCCATGGTTCTTAGATGACTTATACGAGGATTTACCCCCAAATCCCCCCAATTCTCCCATTCATTTCCCCACGGAAATTTTACACCCAACTACCATTTATAACCCTCAGTATCTTGATATTTGGTTTATGTCGAGCGAACCATTACAACCTCATTGCGTCATTCCCCTTGCTTCTTCATCACTAGAAGATAACCACACGATGACAATCACCAATATCACTCTTTTAGATCCCTTGTATTCCTGAAAATTCCACTATGACGAGGACATACTTGAGGAATTAACCACCCCTGAAGACCCATGGGATGCGCTACACCACAGAGCGCTCTTCCTTTCACATGAAGCCTAAATATCTCCTAAACAACACCCCATATACGCAGTCAAAACCAAGGATTTTATCCAATCAGGGCATATCAACTGGTTCAACAACCCTATCCTTGCCCCTGATGCTTTTGAAGAAGGAAATATGGCCAACATTTCCCCTACCATCAAAATTGATATTTCCATAAAAAATGGAGTCGTCGAGGAAATCACCATTGGCACCGCATGCACTCCTTAAGAAATCACCACCTACAAAGCCCTCTTCCAAGAGTACCGGGATATTTTTGCCTGGTCATACACAGAGATGCCTGGCCTTAATCCCTCTATTGTCGAACATCGCATAGACACCTGGCTTGATATCACACCGGTTCGCCAAAAACAACGACCGCTACACCCATCCAAAGTAGCGGCCATCAAAGCCGAGATTGACAAATTACGCGTGGATGGATTCATCTACCCCATCGCCTATACCTCATGGGTCTCCAACCCTATCCCCATTAACAAAAAACAGGGCACCATCCGTGTATTCACCGACTTTCGCGATCTCATTCACGCCTATCCCAAAGACAACTTTCCAACGTCTTTCATCGAACAAATTATCGACGATTGCGCAGGCCACGAGGCTTTATCCTTCATGGACGGTTTCTCTGGCTATAACCAAATCCAAATCCATCCAGCCAATCAATACAAGACCACATTTACCACCCCTTGGGGTACTTTTTCATATCGCGTCATGCCTTTTGGCCTGAAAAACGCTGGCACAACTTTCCAACGGGATATGACATACATTTTTCATGATCTGGCTCATATCATCCTCGCATACTTGGATGACCTCACAGCTCGATCCAAAAAATGCACTCAGCATCATGATGATTTACGAGTCATCTTCCAAAGGTGTCATCAGTACAACATCTACTTAAACCCCCTCAAGTGCGTGTTCTGCGTCACTATCGGGTGCCTCCTCGGGTTCATCGTTTCCCAAAGTGGTATTACCATAGATCCACTTAAATTCTAGGCCATCATAGAGATTCCACCCCCCGGGAATTTACGCCAACTCCAGAGCCTACAAGGAAAAGCTAACTTTTTACGACGATTTGTCCTAGACTATGCCACTCGAGCACATAGTTTCCTTTGTTTACTACGCCATGTGATCCCATTCCACTAGGATGAACATGCCCAAAACGCTTTCGATGATCTTAAAATGGTACTCTCCAACGCCCCTTTAATTAGTTCACCCAACTATAATCGCAACTATATCCTCTACATATCAGCCTCAACCTTCTCAGTAGCAGGAGTTCTTGTTCAAATAGGAGATGATGATCGTGAGCATGTCATTTACTACATTAGTAAAAACCTCTCAAGGCCACCCTTGAAATACAATTATGAAGAGAAACTAGCCCTTGCAGTCGTCCTCGCAGTCCAGAAACTGCGCCATTACATTCTGCTTTGCACAACCAAAGTCATAGCAGATTCCAACCCCATGCAATACTTGCTCAGTCATCGACAAATTAACGGTAAATTTTCCTGATGGATCGTTATCCTTTAGGAGTACGATCTCGAATTTGCAACACCCAAGAGCAAGAAAGCTATCGTTCACACCGAACTTGTCACATCTTTCCCCTCCGATACTACCAGTTCCCCTGTCAATACCGACTTCCCCGATGAATATCTCTTTTACATCCCCTCGGATGATCCTTGGTACAACGATCTCCTGGTATACCTCTGAACCCAAAAGTTCGGTAACCACCTCTCACGAGATGATCGTCGACATATTCGCTATCAGCCCCCCCGCTATCTCCTCATCATAGATATCTTATATCGGCGAGGGGTCGACACCATACTTCGTCGATGCTTGACTATTGACGAGGCTGATCGATTATTGAACGACTGTCACAGTGGTTCTTGTGGGGGCCACCTTTCGGGGATATCCACCACTCAGAAAATCATCCGCGCAGGTTACTTTTGGCCTACATTATTTCACGATTGCATTCATGCCATGAAATGATGTGATAAATGCCAACTTTATGCCAACAAAGCACGAGCACCACCTGCTCTTCTACACCCAGTCATTACTACATGCCCCTTTTGTAAATGGGGCATCGACTTCATGATGTGCAACCCTCCATCCAACAATGGACACAAATACATTCTCATCACAGTCGATTACTTCACAAAGTGGGCTGAAGCCATGCCTACCTTCAACAACACCACTGACAACGTAGCGTGTTTTTTCTTTAACCACGTCATATCCCGCTTTGGAGTACCACTCCAACTAGTCTCTGATCATGAGAAACATTTCGAGAATGAGATTTTCATCGAACTCTCATCCCGGTTAGGATTCTCCCATGATTTCGCCTCACCATTCTACCCTCAGTCCAATGGGTAGGTCGAAGCAGTTAACAAGGTACTCAAGACAATGTTGTAGTGCATGGTTAACAAACATAAGACCAATTGGCATCATATGCTATTTTCAGCGCTATGGGCTTACCGTACGGCTGTGAAAACTGTCACTGGTTTCAAACCATTTCATCTAGTCCACGGGGTTGAGGCCACTCTTCCTATCGAGTGCGAAATTCCCACCTTACGCACCGCGATTGAACTATTACCCGACACTAATCCAATGGAACAATGTTTGCTGAACTTAGAGTCCCTAGATGAAGATCATCGATCTTCATTATAGAACAATGAGGTAGCCAAAAAATGGTCAAAAGCCACCTTTGATCGTCATGTCAACCTTCGCTCATTCCACGAAGGCGACCTCTTCCTTGCTTACAATATCGCTCATGATACCCTCGGCCATGGAAAATTTGAGTCACTATGGAATGGCCCTTACATTATCCAACATTTCCTCACTAAAGGCGCATACATCTTGGCTTCCCCTGAGGGCCTCTCTCTCAAAGAACCCATCAACGGGTTGTATTTAAAGAAATTTTACGCCTGAGCATAGCCATTCTACACTAGGTTATTTATTTTCTAGTGTTTTTAATCTTTTTTCCATACCTCATGTCTAAAATATCATTTGTGTTTGTTGTTCCAGAGTCTGTACTTAAGGCTTTAAAAATTACAGTGTCTAGACATTCGAAAGTTAGTAAGATGTAAAAAGGAGAAGGGTATACTTTCGGGAAAGGAAACTAGGGCTGATTTCTAGGTTGTTGTTGCCTGGCTTCCAACTGTTCCTGGATGTTTATATCCCTTTCAATTGAAGCCCATGAACGTTCAAGTTCTACCCGGGTGTTAGCTGTTTTAAGTATGTTATCAAAGAGATTTAAAGCGATATGGGTTTGATCTGTCAAGCCGGGTTCAATATTGGGTTGTCTTACAACAGGGACAGTCATAGAGGAACAAAAAAATTTAAAGAACTCCGAATTTTTTTATGCTGTATCAATTTGATTTTATAAAAGATAACTTTAGAAATCAATATTAAAAACAAACTGCAAACCAAAGGCCTTTTTCCGTAACTGCGTTATATTTGAAATAAAAGGTGTGTGAATTATGGGAGAAACATTAAGCTGTCTATAGAATAAGGCTCCTATCGATAGAGAATATCACTCTGTAAACATAAGAAGGAAATAAGATAAGAAATGGTCCGATGAAGCATAAAATATGACAACCTGAAGATTTACAGGTCTTGTACCTGCTAGTAGCCGATACAGAGGAAAACCTGTAAACAATAGATAGCTAAATATTAATCATTACAGTAGAAGTTTTACTAAATTGCAATGCAACATTCATCAGATATATACACGTGAAATAGGAATGAATATGAAATAACAAAGAGATCAAACTCATAACACAGTAGTGACAGAATTAGGAATCTCCGGATTGCTTTGTATTAAGTCTCGAAAATAGACAATCTCTATTACAATTAATCAAACAGGTCCAGCCTTTTTTTCTTTCTTCAAAATGTATATTTATACAAATTATTATGCATTGGAATCTCAATAGTTCCACAGGTTTTCGGTTAAATCAAAAGGAGTCAAAACATTTCGTTTCTTTATCTCTGTTCTCATCTGGTACCTGAAACCTGCCTCTTCGCATGCTCCTTGCAAATAACACACTTCTCCACCAGCTGTGATATCAACTTAGATGGCTCTGCTTGATTATTTGCCTAAAAAATATAGCAGTCTTTCATCAATAGCGACAACTTTCCTTCCACCTGTTGATCCTTGGCATTGATAGAGCATAACAATATACTCGGTTTAATTAGCCATTTGTCTATTTGCACTATGTCTGTTTGAGCTATTTGTGATATTTCAGCTAATTCTTTTTCTTCCTTCTCCTTGATATTAAGCATATATTTAGCTGTATTTATCTGACCCAGTATCTCCATACCACTTTCACCATTGGAACCCAAACAAATCTCACTTAACAAACCGAAAATTTCTTCACAAGATTTCCTTAGCTTCATAGCTTGTTGTTTAGCTTCGGATATATTTCTCTCCTATTCTTTCAACAAGATATTACCCCTGGTCTGCTCTGCGATGGGAAAACTAGAACTACTGCTTGTTTCCTTTCTTGTTGTGGCTATAATAGCCTCCTGGAACGCCACCCGAGTTGCTCCGACATCCCTTTCTTTAAGAGAGAGGTTTTCCAACACCTGATCAATGAGTTGAAAGATGCTTTGAATTGTTTCTACTTTAACAAGAAGACCCTGTTGTGTCGCAGACAACCTTTTTATGATCTCTATTGCCTGGGATTGAAATATCCCAATATCGATTACCTGGCTTTCAGTGAATTCTAGTTTGTCCTGAAGATGGTCTATCAATTCTCCCTGCTGGCTTATCTAAGTCTGACTCATCTGAACTTTGAACTGTGTCTGTTCGAGATCGACTATAAGTCGCTCGATTTCTTTTTGATCTTCTATTCTTACTTGCTTTAAAGTCACACTTGCTTGATCTTTAGCAACAACCTATGCTGTGGCTAGTTTAGCCTCTAGTGTCTTGATCAAATGATTTTTTTGTTTTAGCTGATCTTTTAGGGTCCCGACTGAATATTGGTTCGCCATGGAAAAAGCACCCAATGTTCCTGCTATTTGCGTCGTGAATTCTACTTTCTTCATATTTTCCCCATCAGTTAAAATTTTAAATTTCTTAGAGACAATACTTGCCTCTTGGTAGATTTCTTGTCTCACAACCACTTTCCTCTTCTTATCGAAGAATAATTCATTCAGAGGTAGCTCTTCTACTGATATAGGTGTCAAATTTTCACCCAAAATCCAACCTGCATCTGGGATTTCCTTTGCAGACTATAGGGGATTAATGGAGGCGATGGGATTGCCTACTTGTTTAGAGGATTTCCTGGGAGTAATGACCAAATTCGGCTCACTTGGAGGACCGGAAGCCTCAGCTTCCTGTTTCGGGCCCCCAACTTGCTCTTCTTTATCCTGTTGTTCTTCTTGGCCGGGTGCTAAACCTTTAGAGCCTCCGACTTCTATTTGATGCTCCTCTGCTATCGTCAGATATTCACCCTGTAATACTGGAGGAAGGAAACTTCACCTATGCTCTTGGAATCTGAAAACATCGGCCCGCTCTTCAGGTGACAGGGATTATATTCGAGCCAAAACCTCATCATAAGATTTCACACCTCGGAAAATATCATCATGAGGTGAATTCTCATGCTCAAATCTTTTAAGGCCACAACTGGCCAAATGATTACTCATGACCTTGTGTGGATCGTGTTTCTTGAATTCGATATGAACCAAATTTATATCTTCTAGGGCTTCTGCCTTGGCCTTTGCATGCCCAAAGTATAATAATGAATAGGTGTTTAAATGAATAGGAAAAGGTGGCCATACCTTTTTTGAAAATCCTTTCAGTTCTTTACTTATACCACCAATTACGGTTTGCCGGGCAATCTCTCGACAAGCCAGCCTGTCGAGTATGAGTAAGGGTAAAGCATACAGAGGGACAGAAGCTCTGAAAACCCTGATGTATGAAAATTCTTTCTCCACGTACCAGTCAACCACTCTTCTTAAATTTTCCGTGATGCTATCCGATATCCTGGGTGGAGGATTACCGAAAATGGCAACATGCATCGGTACCATCACCCAGTTAAATATTTCATATACAAAATCTGAAGCCTTGTCCTCCCAAAGCTTAGAATGGTATACATGGACTAGCTCAGCATCCAATGGAGCCCAGTTCCAATTCATCAAGGGAAAAGGCGTCATGGAACATACTGTGTCCATGAGATATGCAAAAATATAAAATGAAGCAACTTTCCCGCTCTCTTTTTACGTCTGATATTATGTAACCCAACTGGTTAGACTATCCGATAACATTTTGGCCCAGTCTAAAGAAGAGCCTTCTGCTACTGTGATATCAAGGGCACCCATGGGAGGAAAAAATGCGTGGTGTCTTCCCTCCCGTACAATCTACAGGTCATCATCGCTACATATTTGAACTGTGGTTCCAAAGAAGATATGGAATAAATTCCATTGTTGTCTGCCCTGAACTTCGCTGGGTGTGAGACCCACTCCTTGATCAAATCAGATAATTTTTTTGCGTATTGCTCCCATTCCTTCTGTTTAAAACCCTCTAGAAATTCTGCATTGTATGTGAAGTCTAACATGGGTGGTAACTTGTACATCGCATGTAAGTTTTCTGGTCTAAAGGTCCCAACAATGACCTTCTGCTCATTGATGATGGTTCTGGTAGGGATGTCTACATGATCTAGTGCCCATCAAATCATGTCATAGTAAGGCAGAAGGCGTGGCTTGGCCGCTACTTTGTGCATCTCTGCCTGGACAACGATCTTGTATTTGGTAGTAATGTCGTCTTTCTCGTTGTCACTGGAATCGTCCGAATAGTTCACCGCATCTGATTGCAAAACCTCAGAGACGTATGACCAGGTTCACACAGAATCAACTCTCCGAGGTGAAGTATTCAAAACATTATCAAAACCTTGTCCTGAAACCTTAGGGCTTGCCTTGGATGCTTTTCGTGGGGCCATGAATGGGGATTGTAACTTAGCTCTTCTGCAATAAAAATGCGTATACATATAGAAGTTAGCTTACTGAGAAAAACTTCTCTGTGAGGGATATAAATGAACTTTATGAATAAAATAGGAAGCAAAAGATCTATATCTTTGAACATTTAACACATCGATGTCCTTACGAACAGAATAGTCCAATCATATTTAGATAGAGATTTTGGCAATAAAAACCATATCCTTACTTTACCGTTTCGCCTCATTTCCAATTAATGCCATAAAATTCTATGGTTCGTGGCTCAAGCTGGCGCAAGGAAAATTTGAAATTACCTCGTAAATTGTGCATTATTATCATTTGCATTAAACATTGATTATGCTGGCTTGGCTTCCTTAATCAGGATTTAAATAAACATTTCGGTGTTCGCTGTATCGATACTTTTAACTCTAACCTTTTGAGCCTCTAAAACCTGAGACTGCAATGATTAGATTTAATTAAGCAAGGACATAACTAAGATTAAGTGTTTTTAATTAATTATGCTTTCATTTATATCGCGACTTCGCGGCTTGGGACTTCGAAGGTAAATTTTCCGGGAGGAATGTAAACTGAGTCGCGAAATCCCTAGAAACTTAATCATGGTCAAAACTAATCAACCTTGTATTTAACCTGGGTTACTTAGGTAAAAGTTTCGTGGCTTCATGTTTTGGATTCTTAGCAGTAATGGTTTAGGAGAAAGTGAATGCCAAGACGCGAAATCCCCACAACACTTGACTAGGGTTTACATGGTCTCACTCTTAGCTTTCACCTGAGGTAAGCTTTTAAAACTTTTTGCGATCTCGCACATTGGGGTGTGTAAATCTTGTGACTTGTAACTCCCGAAGAGAGATATTTCGAGGTACAAAAAGTGACAACCTTCGTTCAACGATAAAAGGTGGTAACTTATGAAACATCACATCTCCCGCTATTTCGCATGTCGAGACTACTGATATTTTTAGTAGGTGAATGTCATGAAGCGAAAAAGAACTTAAGAACCGACATTTGACCTTTAAAATAGATTTGAATCAAATGAAAAAGGCAGCTCCAACAATGTTATTGAAAGATGCCTCCTCCATCGGCCTACCACATCAGTTACGCCAACGACGCCAGCCGTTGGACACAAAAGCTCACTTCAGCTGCTTGGGCCCTCTATTCTCCCTCACATGAACTGCTCCACTCTAGAGGCATATGTTTGGGCTCAGCAACCAACAACCAAACCGAGTACACTACCGTCATTGGTCTCCTCGTCGATGCCAACCATCATCGTATTCATCACCTTAGCATCTTAATTGACTCCCAACTGGTCGTCCTCCAGCTCAACAATGTGTACCGTGTTCACGATCCTTGCCTCTTTCACAAATACCTACAAGTTAGACTTTTATCTCGACATTTTGATTTCATTACATTTACACATATTCCAAGACAATTTAATCAAATCATAGATAACATGGATAACATTGTACTAGATTGGCATATATCACATAGAGACACCTCTACACATACATAAATCATTATAATTCTATCACAACATATAGATTAGAAATCATACACAACAGTAAAAAATCATCACACACATATGAACATCACAAAGACCCCAAAATGTATATATATATCGGTCAACCGTGCCATCAAAATGTTTGCAAAAATAGAGTACATCCTATACAAAATCCATAGGCCTGTGAACCACCTCAGTAAAAACCTGGTATCACCACACCTAATGGGCTCACCAGCCTATATAATATACAAATATATATATAGAGACAGTCATGGTTCCTCTAGAGCACCACCACCTGGCCCTCCCTTAGGAGGTGGTTCCGCACCCACTATCGGTCCCTCTGGACTTGGAGGTAGCCGCCCAGTCATCGCAACACCCACTACTGATTCTCTTCGAACCATGGTCCTCCACATCAACAGAACCCCCACACACTACTCTAGGACACCATCGTCCTGAATACGTGACCACATGCCCTTATGCACTCCCTGTAGCACCGCCTCCAAGCGGTGACGAATATCCTCAAACTGTTAGAAAACGAGGACCACAGAGCAATAAAATAAAACAAATGAGGAAATAAAACAAAGAAGATACAAAATACAAGAGAGACACAGATTTACGTGGTTCACCCAGTGTGGGCTACGTCCACCAAAGAAATTGCCAGGTCCTTTCTTTCTTATTATCCAACAAAATGAAGGGATACAACCTACAACAAAACCCAGTGTAACTTCCTCTTCTTTCTCTCACAGTCTCCTCTCTCAGAATACAATACTCGCCAACCTCCATAGCCACAATACATTTCCCTCATAAAAGAGGGTTGCCTTCTAGGGCAAAAAACCCTAACATAATCTCTATCGTTAGATCTGCGATCTTATAATGAACGGTCTAGATTTACAATGAAATTACAATATACTTTTACAAGGCAATTTTTGCTTCGGGGGCTTCACCCCCGAACCCCCGCTAGGGGCCCGCTTGCCCCCAGACCCCCCAACCGGGGGGATATCCCCCCCGGACCCCGCAGAGGGGGTACCCCCCCCTCTGCACTCCCCTGCGTGGAAGAGTGTACATACTTCTAGGGTGTAAATACTTCATGGGGTATAAACACGGCTGAAAGTAAAAGACTTCTAAATCAAGAAGATAATTAGGCTCCACAACCAACAATCTCCCACTTGGAGACTGATCTCAACAACTCCACTGTTTCTGTATATGCTGGACTCTGAACCTTCTTGGACATGGAAAATTTCTCATCTTCATCTTCATTCTTGAAGACCAACTGAAACTGAGCAAGAACTCAGTTTCTCCCTGGTTACTCCTTTTGTTAACATGTCTGCGGGATTTTGGCTAGTGTGTATCTTTTCCAGCTTCAATTGTCCATCTTCCAAGGTGGATCGTATGAAGTGGTACCTCAAATGTATATGCTTAGTCTTCGAATGGAAGGCTAAGTTCTTTGCAAGGTGAATGGCACTCTGACTGTCACAGTACAACCTGTTGTTCTCCTGCTTCTTTCCCAATTCCTCCATAAACCTTTGTAACCAAATCATCTCTTTAATAGCCTATGTAGAAACAACATACTCTGCCTCTTTTGTTGAAAGTGCAACAACCTTTTGTAGTTTCGAAATCCAACTTACTGCTATTCCACCTATAGTAAAAACATACCCTGTGGTGCTCCTCCTGCTGTCTTTATCACCTGCCATATATTAATCAACATATCCCTGTAGAAAAGTGTCTAAACCTCCAAAACATAATGCATGTGTAGTAGTACCTCTCAAATACCTGAGAATCCACTTTACTT
>ML794440.1:107304-138130 GCA_009831015.1 Picea engelmannii | reverse complement strand
TACTACCCAAGACTCAGAAATATTATCTACAGAAAGAATCAAAGCATCTTGTAACACATCACCTATTACATTTGCTTCCTGATTTCTCTCATGATGTCCATCTCTTTGTTTCTTTGGAGCTCTGCAGTCTTTCTTCAGATGTCTTTTCTTCCCACAATTCCATCACTCTATCTTTCCAAGTCTGGATTTGGATCTTCCCTTCCTAGAATTCCCACGGTTCTCTGAGCCCTTTCCTCTATCATTTTGTCTTCCCCTGTTCTCCATGTTCAACGCATTACCTGATGTCTCACCCGTGCTTTTCCATCGCATTTCCTCACTAAGGATAACACCAACAACATCATCAAATTTTAAAGTATTTGAACCAGAGACATAGTTACTTACAACCATGACCAAGACATTCCGCTTTCTGGCAATGAGCACAAGATTAGAAGAGCCCTAACCTCATCATCAAAGTCCACTTTTACAGAACTTAGTTGATTAGCAACCATATTAAATTCATTTAAATGATCTGCAACAGACCCACCTTCCGACATCTTCATATTAAATAATCTCTTCATTAGAAATACCTTATTGGACACTGAGGGTTTTTCATACAATTTGACCAACGCGTCCATCAAACCCTTCGTTGTCTTTTCTTTTGAGATATTGAAAGCCACCAACACTATCAGGCTCAGCCGTATCGTTCCTAGAGCCTTTCTATCAAGAATCTCCCATTCTTCGTCCTTCATGGCAACCGACTTCTTTGCTACTCCACTCAATGGTAGGAATAGATCCTTCTGATATAAATAATCTTCCATCTGCATCTTCCATAACTGGTAGTTTTGGCCATTAAATTTCTCGACCCTAAACTTTCCATCTTCCGACATTGCTCTCACTCGAACCAGGAACCCTCTTTTCCTGCGAGTTACCTTACGCTATGATACCATTTGTTAGAAAAACAGGACCGCAGAGCAATAAAATAAAACAAATGCGGAAATAAAACATAGAAGATACACAATACAAAAGAGACACAGATTTACGTGGTTCACCCACTGTGGGCTACGTCCACCAGAGAAATTGCCAGGTCCTTTCTTTATTATTATCTAGCAAAATGAAGGGATACAACCTACATCAAAACCTGTTGTAACTTCCTCTTCTTTCTCTCATAGTATCCTCTCTCAGAGTACAATACTCGCCAACCTCCATAGCCGTAATACATTTCCCTCATAAAAGAGGGTTTCCTTCTAGGGAAAAAAACCCTAACATAATCTCTATCGTTAGATCTACGACCTTATAATGAACAGTCCAGATTTACAATGAAATTACAATATACTTTTACAAGGCAATTTTTACTTCGGGGGCTTCGCCCCCGAACCCCTACTAGGGGCCCGCTTTCCCCCAGACCCCGCAGCCAGGGGGATAGCTCCCCCGGACCCCACAGAGGGGGTACCCCCTCTATGCACTCCCCTGTGTGGAAGAGTGTACATACTTTTGGCGTGTAAATACTTCATGGGGTATAAACACGACTGAAAGTAAAAGACCTCTAAATCAGGAAGATAATCAGGATCCAAAATCAACACAAACTCTCCCTTGGCCTTCGCCGGAGGAACATATGATGGCCCTGCATTGGGTCATCAAACTGACGTCTGCTAGCCGCCCTCTCATCACCAACAGGTCTCATCGCACCATCCTCCCGTCATCATCTCTCTCTTTCCCACGACTCTCCCCGCAGAGGTCTCACCGACCCTTGATGCGCTAACGCTCTAACCAACTCAACCTCGTTCTCACAAGGTCCCACATCTGCACATACAAATAAACAAAGGATAACATCAACATCCATCTATACATAATACACATGCTATACTATCTAAAAATCAAAACATAAAAAAATCACATCATACCTCAGTGGTCGAACACCTCTCCTGGTGGTAACACCATCTCCGGATCACCTCGGAAGTCCACGCCACAGTACAAATATTGCAGTATGATCTGCGGCATCTACCACCACACCTGTGCAATCTCAGCCGTGAAAAAATGGCCACCCTCCCCACCACCATGCCGAATCAAGATCCTAGCCCACCGCTTCAGTCACGGCTCTCGCACACCAAGTGTGCCCAATAACACCCTAGGGTGAAACATCAACACCCTCTCCAAAAACCATGCAACTAAGATGGACCCAAAAGCGAAGTCCCCTGCATCCGCAGCCCGACACTTGTCTAACTGCCCTACCATCTTGGCATGCAACATCAAGCCCTAGGAAAAATTCTCTCCTGCTAGCACCCTCCCCATAATCCTCAGCTGACCACCACTAATCCGCTGAGTCGCGAGGGAGCCATATACCCTCACAACCATCGCTTCCACACGGTGATGAACCAGAGCATCCATAGCCCCATTACTCACCACAGAGCCTGACATAAAGTCCTCCCTCGTATAGTACCTCCGGCCTAAGGTAGCCAACTGCCCATGCCTAGGTAATACGGGCTCCACCAGTAAGGGTGTTTCCCGAAACGGGAGCCCAGTCAAAAAATATACATCCTCCACCGCAGTGAAGGCCAGCTGCTCACCCTTCACCATAAAATAATGCAGATCCAGACTCCACATCCAAACCAAGAACTACAGGAGGTACTCCTGGGCCCGTACTAAGGGGCACTCAAAGAAATTCAGCAGCCCACAAGATGCCAAAGTATCACGAACCGCCGACTCCTCATTGGTCACAACCTCCCTGAGCTGTGACCAATCTCTCTCTCTCTAGTGAACTGACATCGTACAAATGATCACCTGCAAAACACATAATCTAGTTCTCGATCAACCATCTCAAACATAAACACATTATCATCTCCAAAAAGATAAGTTTTACACCCATCAGCTTTGCCTCTAAAGCGCGGCTATTTAACCCCACAGGCGTGCACACATGCACGCCTGTTCATTCCACAGGCGCACATACATGCGTGCTTGTTCATCCCATAGGCACGCATACGTGCACACCTGTTCATCCCATAGGTGCACACACATGCACGCTTGTCAACCATACAACGGTGCATTCATGCACCCCTGTCATATGATTTTATGGGCTAAATTTCGCTCGTGGGCTAATTTTCCATGGTTTTTCAAAAAATGAGATTTTCTATTTTAAAAATGATCCTCCCAAATTCTATAGGATAAAATTATTTTACCTAAAAATAACCAAAATTTTATAAAAACTATTTAAAATACTTAGAAATTTGAATATTTTTACAAAAATATCGCCAAACATTTATAGTTGACATATGAAGGATTAGTAAGATTCGCCAAGGTTTCTACATTTTAAAATAAATTTCCATCCTTAAAATCATCCCTGACGCGCATCATAGCGCGCCTATTCACTGCACACATGCGCAACTGTTTAGTTTATAGGCACGCATACCATGCATGCCTGTTTCCCCCATTTAGGTGCCCCTGTGCATGGATACTCGCATTATAGGTGTGCACCCATGCACGTATATCTCTCAATCGCTCGCACACTGGGGGGCCCACACCTACAAAACCGCCTGTACGACCCTCCGTACAGGCCCTGTCAAAAAATAGAAACCCTAATTCTATGCAGGATGATAAGACAACTAACCTGAAGCTCGCTGGTCCTAAATCGGCCGCCTCGTCCTCTCAAAATCTCCAAATCTCCTATGAATATCTCTCGTCCAACCACTCTAATAGTAGGTACAAATAAGGTGGAAATGTGGGCCCTCTAGCTATATATAGTCCTTTTTTCCAAACTTCCAGACTCCATTCCGGGAGCTCCGGACGTCCATTTTTCGATCCAACTTCAACCATGGGATCAACACCCCGTCCTCTACATCAAGGCAGTCCCCAGGGCATTTTTCATCCTTAGCCCCCCGAGAACCTTTTTTCCATACCCCGTCCAGGTACGGATGCTCATGTTCAAAGTTATCAAATAAATGATTATATGTTCAATTATCTTTAGATATTGTTCATGTCAGGTATTTGGTTGTCATGTGTGCAGGTACTTGGTCATCCCACACTAGTGCAATGCCTTCAGGTATATAATCAACACTGGCATGTAATCATTCTCTTTGAATCTCAATCACATCTCCAATCACACCCTCTGAAATTTGCCTTTAGGGTCCCTATATCCAGCTCTGCAGTACTGTCACCTCCACTGCATTTTGGGTACTGTCACCCGATAGCACTCTCCCCCACACGAGTTGTCCCATTCATAGCCCCCTTTGGCACTTTGACACTCATTCTATTTTCAACCTTTATGGATGGGAGTCCCGATAGTCTTACATCATGTCACGAATCAGCCACATACTCCTTCTCCTCATTTTGCTAGGCTACCCAATGGACTCCCAGGGCACTTCCTCATGGTTTTATTTTAACTACACTCCCGCAGCACCATTTACCATCCATTTAATCCATCCCCGGTTTTCCCATCTTTAGACTGCCCTCCGTACATTTCCCTAATACATAAACCCGCCTATGGGGGCCCAACCCTCCACTTGTTTTTTACACCAAATTGCGCCATCCTCAGGCCAAGCCATCTTATACTGGGGCACCTCTTTCTGTATCTACATTATTATCCCCACTGATTTTTTAATTCTTTTTGTAATTAAGCTGTTGTTTCCAACATTTTACATAGCTTTTTGTTGTCACCTTTGGCGACCTTCTTGGAAAATGCAACCCATGTCGCCCTTGGTTGGGGCATTCCTTATCACCTACTCTTGTTGACATCATCCATAAACCCCAAGTATCCCACAGACCACCTACTTTTTCTCTCAGAGTTTGTTCACTTTGTCCCGCCTCTGGCACAACTTCTCTCACGTCTCGTTGTCCCCCTGACACTCGACCTCGTTGAACGATTGTGGTCACTTATACTTCACATATATCCCCAACCAAGGGCAGTCTTGAGTCTCCACGCATCTTGACTTTGTCCATGTACCTCCTTAGTTCCTGACCTCACCTAGTGGATTTCACGAAGCCCTTTGCTTCTTGGAGTCGTGTCTCCCTTTTTTGTTGACATCAACACAGTTTCCAGAAGGGCGACAATATATTGACTCTTATTACCTTTACAATGAGGAGTATCAGACGACACAGGGAGAACCATCATTTCTCTCTGTTGTCGTTGACCCCCATAAAATTCAACTTCAACACTTTCTCATGTTACGGTGGGTCTTACTTTGCGACTATTGCAGTTGTTTTTATATTTTCCAAAGACCTCTGAACTTTGTTGGGCTATCAATGCCCACAAAATCCGTGATGCTTCTTACATGTATCATAGCCTGTTGTTCAGAGTATTTTCCTCATCAAAATTATCCTTTGCCTTTATCAAAACCGCCCCCAAGGGCACTGCAGTTGTCTACACCAACACACAGTTTTAGTTACTGTACAATAACCTTTTTTGGAGTTACATGACACGAGCATGGGGCATGCCCACCTCATTTGTACACAATTTATTTTTGTGAAAAGTTGGGTCCTATAGGTTCCCTTCTCCCTCCAACGGGTCACTCTTGATACTCTCACTATCTCTCTTTCTTACAACAATACTCTCAGTAGAAGAAACATTGATGAATTTCGGCTATCCGTATGCTCCTAACCTCATCCATCAGGGGGCATCTGTTATCATTGAAATTTCGTCTGCAAATGGTTACAGGAATCTCGCATCTTCAAATAGATATGAGTTCACCCATGGACTAAAATTACCAAAAAATCATTTCCAAAAGGTCCAAATCTATACAACCAGTTATAAAATTAAGATGCACTATGACTACATAGGGTGCACGCGCACATGCGCCATCAAGAAATGCAGGAAAAGTGCACATGCGCACGATGCACGACTATGGATGCTAAAATCCATGCACACCTGAGAACGACACATTTATGATGTTGGTCGGCCTCCCACCCACTTCTGGTTCAGCTTCCAAGTCAATTTGATATCCAAATCTCGGCTGGATCCGGCTAGGTGGCTGGTCAAAGACCTAAAGGTGCCCTAAACAACCCCTTTTCACACTAAAAGCTATTGCACAATACCTCAAAGTGGTGCTATAAAACAAAGCCATGGGTGCACTACATTTTCAAGGAATTCATTTGTAAGGTTATGCTACTGCTATTCTCTTGGGGAATCCTCTTTTCTCATCAAGAGCATACTAGCACCATTCCATTTGGGCAATCCACATCACCTTTTGAGTGGGTTATCTTGGGATTCTTTCACCATTTATTTCAAGTTTTCAAGTTGTAATAAGAGCTCAATCTTGGGGGTCCAAGAGCCCTCCCTTGGAGGAAGAAGGGACCCAAAGTCCCCTTTCTTTTCAGTGTTTTCTTTTCACTAATACAATACCTTCCATTGGTGACATGAGTCTTGTTTGTTTCTTGTTCTTATGTCCTTATGCACAATATTTTAGTTGTTCTTCCCTTTCCTAGTTTGATTCTTAGCTTAGTCTTTTATGTTTATTTTTCTAACCCTTTCCTTTACAGCTGTCTTTCTTATCTAACCCAACTAAGCTTGTAAGCACCTCTATTTTGCTCATTTAGGTGACAAAAGAGGCACAACACCTGAAGTAGAAAATATTTCTTAGCACAAGTCTTCTCTGTTCACAATAAGAGATATAGAAAAGAAGACATTTAATATCGCAGTTGCAGATGAAGACAAAGTATCTTAGATTAAGATAAAATATGACAACATCAGTGCTCTAGACAAAGTCAAATTCCATAGGAATACCAATGATATGTTGTATTCTGATTACTTGGGTCTAAGTCTGAAGAATTCAGAGCTATCAACTTATGCAATAAATTTGGAAGGGCAGTTGAGGCAAGAAAATGCATCCAATAGAGCTTGGAAAACTCAGGTCAAGAGGCTAGAATTTGAAGGCCCTTAGGGAGTGAAATCCTCATTAGATGAAAAGGAAAAGATGATTCAAAGCTTGAAGAATAAAATAAAAATGTCTGCCACAGAGATTCCACAAACAACATAATTGGTTGCTCTAGAACTACATTGATCATTTGGGCCAGGAGAGTTATTGCCAAGCATAACCTGCTAACATCAGTCCAAACTAAGGCCACACAGATGGAGAAAAGTGTACAAGAATTCAAGGATATGTTTGAAGAGTTGTTCATCAAAGGCCTCCCACCATTTTGGGATGGAAAAGGAAAATTGTATGATCAGGAGGAATACAACTCTCGCCTCGGTCAATGTATAATGGATCACTCCAAGTTTGAAAACTTGGAGGAAAACTTGAAAGGAGCAACCCTGGTTGAAAATTTGATTACAGATTTTGAGATTTTGAATCAGCTCAAAACAATGAAGATTGGACTACCATTCATGATATATGGTTCTTGCATTGACCTGGAGATCCTAATCAAAGAAATGATGGACTATGATATCCCTTTTGACTTGCAATGGAAGGAGATAGTGTAGCTGGGTAAAACAAAGTGCATTTTTCCATGATCCAACAGATAATGTCCATGTGTCACTAAATATGGCAGATCAGACAAAAGACCAAAAAAAAACAAGTGACAAAGGAAGAAGTTGAAGCGTGAGAGGAATCGACAGTTGGTTCATGAAACATTTTTCTGATTAATCATTGTAATCGGTTCCCATACTGAAACTATCATTTGTAATTATTGTAATCAATTTAGAAGATGAAACATTTCAGTTCAGCTATTGTAATCGGTTTCTAACTTAAGGAACTCAAATTGTATAAGTGTTAGAAGTTCCAAATGTATTAATGTTGGCATATGTGCAAGGGCACCTTTTTAGTTTTTCAGAACTCAATTGTAATTTTCTAGAGTTGAATTAAATACATATGCATAAGCCTTTGAAGTCTCTATGAAAAGATTCTAATGGTGGTGATATGATTTTTGTCTTCTCTCCTTGTATGTATTTCCTGTGTTTTCTAATTTCATTTACATTGTCTTCTGTTTAAATTGGATAGTTTAAAGGCCCAAAATTCATCTTGTGATGCTCTTGGCTGAAGCAATTTAAACTGTGTTAGGTTCTTCCTAACTAATTCATAATTCATTTCATTAATGCTCTGATGCAATTACTTTTTTTCTTCTTCTTCTTACACTCTGCAAACTACAATTTATAACTCAGATTCATCACCTCACTTAGCCTTTATCCTCTAGAGAGTTCTACTATCCAGTTCGTGTTTTCATTCATTTTTCAGAATTTGACTCCGTAGCCCTAAGTGTCCCTCCTCTTCCTTGCTAATTTTTTTATAAAACTCCCCCCAAAACAAAAAACCTAGCCATCGATTGACAAAGAAACACCAAGTGACATGAGAGAGCCGTCTTTGAGCTTAGCAGGCTAGTACCCAGCTCTAAAGTTGGTTTGTAGGTTACCACTATCGTTTGTTTATCAACCGAACAAATTTTCAGATCACTAACAATTATATGTTAATATTATGGTACCTGCGGGAGGTATTTACCCCCACGTGTGAACCTGACGAGAATAGAAGACTCCGGGAAGCAAGAGAAACCCTAATGAGTTGGCTAATAACCCTAGAAGCCTTGTCGGCTCAAGAAGATAATTTATATTAGGTTATTAGCCTCCAAGAGAAGAAGTCGACCAAAATTAATAATAATATAACGAACAAACACATATCCAGAAGGAGAAGTCGGCCCCAGCAAAACTAGTAGAACCACTATAAATACAGGGCACCAGTTCTCATTTGACAACATCTCAGAGTTGTAGTTCCCAGTTTCGTGCGCACTGCAACTCCAGTTTGGTGCGCACATGTGGAGGAGGACTGTAGGTGCAACTGCAACAATAGTTATTTTCAGTGTTGGCTTGGACTATCTATTGGTGAGGGTGTGGATTATCTGATCAGCCTTTTTTGTGATGTGCTATCCTTAGGGAATGATGCACTACCCTTTGTTTGGCTATCTAGTCTAGGGTTTGCTTCCGGAGGAATTCTCAGTCAAGGTTAAGGTGCTCGGAGGGAGGCTTCGACCTATGGTTAGGTGATGAAGGTATCGTCAATGGTAAAATGAGCACACCATCTTCTATATTCTAAAAGGTTATGGGCCCACACCCCTTTAGTCAGCTTAAAATGCTGGAAGGAAACATAGCCGCTATATGTTGATCTCGTTGAGGAACTGCCGCTAGGGTTACCAACAGGAGCAATTTCCAAAAGCACTACAGCTAGGGTTACTAGCAGAAGAAGTTGCAGAAACGCTAAACCTCTTGTTGAGGCACCTTAAGTGATGAGATTGACCCAATCTCTGGATAGATAAGTGTGCCCTAGCCCAACGCATCTCCTAGTACTCTTAGAAGGCCAAGACGTGAAGTTTGGATTTATGGTCAAAATCTAGGGTTTGACCAAGTCAAGCAAGCCATGACGAACTCTATGAAGTTCGAGAACAAGTTATATGGAGCCTCTAACTTCAGATAATGGAAGACAAGGATTGAACTCATCCTTGCTAAGAATAAATTACTGGATTTTGTAAAAGGAAAGATCGTGAAGCCAGAGTTTGAAGAAGAAGAAGAGAAGGAACTGTAGAGCGTTGCATCTATGGAGAAGTTCAAAGATGTTGACATCAATTCCATGAGTATCATAGTGGATTCCATAAAAGACCACTTGATACCCTACATATCCCATCTTGACTCATCGAGGAATATGTATGATGCCCTAACAAATCTCTTCTCAGTCAGAAACATTGGACAAGTTATGAGTTTGAAGAATGAGCTCTGTAACATGAAGATGAATGATGACGACAGCATAACATCATACTTTGTAAGGATCTCCCAGTTAAAAGATCAACTACAAGCTATTGAAGAGATCACTTCAGAAAAGGAATTGGTGAACATAGTACTCAATGGTCTTCCCAAGACATGGGATGCATTTGTCCCAAGCATGAACACAAGGAAGGAGTACTTGACATTTGAAGAACTTTGGACTTGCTTTGCTCAAGAAGAATCAAGGATCAATGCAAAAGAGAAACCCCAAAATAAGTACAATGATCAATCCTTCACAACAAGATTCAAGAACTTCAAGGACAAAAGAAAGTTCGATTCAATAAGGAAGCTAAAACAAAGAAAAGATATTTCATAAATACAATGCTTCAACTGTCAAAAGTATGGTCACTACAGAACTCAGTGTCCCGAGCTAAAGAAAAGGAAGGAGAAACATGAAACATCGATTGCCGAAGAAAAGGAACCGACAAAGAAGACTAAGTAGGATGGAAGAGACTTCTTCTACTAAAAGGTAACAACACTCTTCTTATTTCTTGTACATATCTTGTTTGCATCGTCTTTATACATAAAGTGTTCTAAGAAGAAATATACCCATGGAAGAACCACAAGATAAGAATGAATATCATTAGATAATACACATGAAAGGATGAAATACAAATCATGTGGAAGCTACTGCAAGATAAGCCGAATCAATCATGAAGAGACTTAGAAGTCATACATCAAGAGGAATTGGATAAATACTTATGATGAAAACTAAGACAAAAGCGTGGACTTTATTAGACAGAGAGAGCCAATTATATATTGTAGAAGACAATAAGAATGCAAATGGAAGTATGGACTCTATCAGACGGAGGGAGCCGATTATATTCACTCTTACATGAAACCAGGATTAGGAGGGAGATAATCCTATGATCCATTGAAGATGATGAAATGTATATATCCATGGTAGCAGCCATGAAATATAGTACGTGTTCAGCTCAACCACAAAAGAAGACCTTTTCGAAGAGAATCCTTAAAGTATTCTTGGTTGTCCATCCAGATCCATGATCTTATAATGAAAGGAAGAAGTGGAATCTCTAGAACATGGAATCTACAAGAAACTCCATGAACCCAATAACTAAAGAAGAACATGAAGATTCCAAGAAAGAAAGAAAAGCCAGAACAACCAGTCATTACATCAATAATCACAAGATTACCAAGCCTGATATGAAAGAAATCAAGAAGAAGAACTGGAAGTCGTGATGAAGAATAGTGTATGGAAGACTTATGAATGAAAGCATTGCGATATCTAGAACTAGAGGTTCTCTCATATGGAGGGAGAAGACTATGATGATTATTTGTTCTAGTACACTAGACATATCACTACATGAGTCATTATATCATCCACAACATCCATGAGTTGGAGTTCTACATCAGATAAATGCAAGAATGTTCTCCAGAGAAATTGAATAAAGAGCATATGAAGAGCAATATCAAGACTTTGAGACATACCAGAAAGAGACTCCTGTATGCAGATAAGAAGAAGACAACTTGGTGGGGAACCTCCAGTGCACAGCAAAAGCGTGGTGAAGATTTCCTATAACATCATTATGACTACTCAGTAAATCAGATCTCATGATGACAGAAGAAGTGCTACTTGGATATGTTCCAAGTTCTCCAACTATGATATACTCTATCATCCAGATCTACATGAATCCTTCACATTGTTCCAGACTAAAGTACAAGTATTACATTATCCATGATGAAGTCCAGAAAGGAGAAAGTGGTTCTCCAATATATATCCCCACTGATGAGTAGACAACATATATCCTGACAAAACATATATCCAGAATCAAGTTTGCATATTTCCGAGAGAAGATAGGGATCATGGAAATAAATCCCTTAGCTGAAAGGGAAGATTCTCCAAGCTAGAAGAAGGTAAGAAAAAATATTCTTGAAGAATATTTATTTTTGTGATTTAAATAACTCTCCACCTAGGAGGGAGCACTGAAAACATTATTTATTTTTATAATTGAAAATTAGTCCAGATTTTACAGATGCTTTCCTGTTCGGAAAGTGGATTGAGATTTCTGACGGATAGTGACTTCCCATTGTAGTTAACGTGGGAGGCAGACTGATTGTTGATGTATCATAGACAATGACTTCCCATTGTGGTTAACATGGGGAGTGGTCTAGGACAGTCATTCTTCTTGGCAGTCACTTTGAGTAGTAGTCAAGTAGAATGGTCTGCCTCGCCGGGCAGTCATTCTTTCGAAGTTCACAGTTGTGAGCAGTTTCAAAGAATGGTCCATTTTGGAGGTTGATGCAGGACATACATTCCTTAGGGAAGACTCATTCTCTCCAGGTTATACTTTGTTTAGTGTCGGAGGAATGGCCCAGGGTGGGGAATGGTCCGGATAGTTATTCCTTAGGGCAGACTCATTCTCTCTAGGTTACACTTTGTTTAGTGTAGGAGGAATGGCCCATGGTGGGGAATAGTCCAGGCTCAATAATCAAGGACAATCATTCCTTAGGGTTTATGCATTCTCTCCAGGGTGCACTTTAATTAGTGTAGGAGGAATGGCCCAGGGTGAGGAATGGCCCAAACATTTCTTAAGGTTTATACATTCTGTCCAGGGTGCACTTTAATTAGTGTAGGAAGAATGGCCCAGGTTGAGAAATGGTCCAGGCTCAGAAATCAAAAATAATCCTTCCTCCTTGTTTGTGAAGAATAGGGCAGATAGCCCATTGCCGATGAGGGAATATATTCTTTCAGATCTCACAAACTTGAGTGAAATATTGGCCCATAGGATTCAGTTTATCTTTAACAATATTTTTCTATGCAGGATGGCATCAGATGATTGCTATGGAGACTACATGTCTCCAGATAGTAGATATATACTACTGTGGTGGATATGTTCCACTGTTCGTGAGGCAGATATTCTTTTAGAGCTCACATATGTGAGTGAACGATTGGACCAGATAATTCAATCTATATCATAACATTGTTTCTGTGCACATTGCTATCAAATGTTTGTTATGAAGATTATATGACAGTAGATGAAGACTACTGTGGAAGATATTCTTTTAGAGCTCACAGATGTGAGTGAAATATTGGCCCAGACAAATCAATTTATATCATAACATTGTTTCTATGCATGATGCTATCAGATGTTTGTTATGAAGACTATATGAAAGTAAATGAGGACTACTGTGGTGAATATGTTTCACTGTTCGCAACCATACATTGCTGATCAAGTACTTGTGTGTTACTTGATGTGGTAGTGAATCACTAGATTGTAGTTATGTACTACTATGAATAGACACAGTTGTGCTATATCCTTGTTCTAATTGCCTTGAAGACTATCAACAACCTATTGGAGATAATGATCATTCAGATGGATGATGAACAGAGATTTTCCAGATAGAAAACAGTTCAGAAATTTTACTCCTCTTGTATCACTCTATGGTGAGAGTGACTTATCCAAAATCATATCTAATTACTTAGATGAAGTATGGTTTTGAGAGTTGATGCAGCTAATGGTGATGGTGATGCTCATGATCTAGTCATGAAATAGTCTAGATGACTATATTGATGCTACCGGGTAAATGGTATGTTTTTGTGCTCAAGTCCATTATCTGTAAATACCTCTCTAGCTAGGAGGGAGTGTTAATATTATGGTAGCTGCGGGAGGTATTTACCCCCACGTGTGAACCTGACGAGAATAGAAGACTCTGGGAAGCAAGAGAAACCCTAATGAGTTGGCTAATAACCCTAGAATCCTTGTCAGCTCAAGAAGATAATTTATATTAGGTTATTAGCCTCCAAGAGAAGAAGTCGGACAAAATTAATAATAATATACTGAATAGACACATATCCATAAGGAGAAGTTGGCCCCAGCAAAACTGGAAGAACCACTATAAACACAGGGCACTAGTTCTCATTTGACAACATCTCAAAGTTGCAGTTCCCAGTTTGGTGTGCACTGCAGCTCCAGTTTGGTGTGCACGTGTGGAGGAGGACTGCAGGTGCAGGTGCAGCATCAACTATTTTCAGTGTTGGCTTGGACTATCTGATCATCCTTTTTTGTGATGCGCTATCCTTAGGGAATGATGCGCTACCCTTTGTTTGGCTATCTAGTCTAGGGTTTGCTTCTGGAGGAATTCTCAGTCAAGGTTAAGGTGCTCGGAGGGAGGCTTCGGCCTATGGTTGGGTGACGAAGGTATCACCAATGGTAAAATGAGCACACCATCTTCTATATTCTAACAATATATTCTCTGAAATTTTTCCAAAACTCAATATTTAATGCAATTTCAGAAATTTCACCTCTTTCATAGAAGTTTCCTAGATCTTAACCCTGTGAATTTCCATCCTTAAGGCTGATCTGAACTATAATTTTACAACAACAAACAATGCATAATATTTCACTCCTTTTCAACCCCAAATAACAAGGCAATCAAAGAGAAAAGATATTAGATGTGTGCCAACAAGTTTTATCCCTCTAGGGAAATCTTATCAAGCATTAACTAGATATGAAATGTAATTTTTGACAATAGTAATTACAATATTAAATATTCTATATCTAATTAAATAAAAATGTTAAAACCCTTAATAATTATAGCCTTCAATTATGCCAACTCAATAAGACATACAAGTTCTAGAAATGATCCAGGTGGATATTAATAGCCACCCATTTATTCTTGTTGATTAATTGGGTTGGTTGTCATTGATGTCAACCCTTGAAGAAAGTCTAGTAGCGAATTCCGGTAGCACAAAGATATGGGTAATGGACCCAAGTTTGTTTGATGGAAAATGGTATGAGTTTTCATATATTTGTAGGTAAGACTATTCTATATGGACAGTACATGTCATTCCATTTCCGGTGGTATGTGGAATGTCACATAACTCTCCACGGTTAGAGAGTTATGGCCATGTGAAGTTGGAGAACCTTCATGAGTCATCTAGAAGCCCCAAAAGGTAAAAGTAGTCAAAGTGTTTGCAAAGAAGAAATTATTTAAATAATGAAGTGAAGTGATGAGTGTACTATAAGTCAAAGTGGATACAAAATAAATTATTTAAATAATAAAGTTAATGGATAAATTACTAAGTGGACAAGTGGTTAGAAGTGGGTTAGCCCTAAAATAAGGAAAGTGGTTTAAGAGATTTTAGAAGGTAAATAATAAAGTGAAGTGATGAGTTTACTATAAGTCAAAGTGAATAAAAAATAAATTATTTAAATAATAAAGTTAATGGAGAAATTACTAAGTATAAAAGTGGTTAGAAGTGGGTTAACCCTAAAATAAAGAAAGTGGGTTAAGATGGTTAAAATGTAACCACTTGAGGAAGCTACAGGAAAGTATAAATACGAGCCAAGGCTCTCTCATTTTTATCACACTTGAGCATATTGAACATATACAAATAAATAAGGTAACCAAAGGATATCTAAGCCGAATTTCAGAGGGAAAGTGAAGTAAATAAGGCCGAAATTCAAGGGAGGATAAATTCTTTTGATGATGCTTTCTAAGGTATGTTATTTACATGTCATTTCACCATTTTAACAATAATATTTTTTCTAGAATGATTCAGACCATAAAATTGGGAGTTCGTTGAGGAAACATATTGAAGTAGCTGTGATAAAAATATCAGCTTGTGGGTTGTTTTATTTTTGGAGTTACACTTCATGGAAAATATGGTTTGTGGCTAGTCCTGAAACTAGTCTAAAACAAGTATTTTGGGTAAAAACATCATAAATGCTTCATAACAAATCCAAATTAAGTAAGACCAAATGTATTAGTTAGAGTATAGTCTACCGTGTTATGTGTATCATGTTCATATCCATACAACAAATATTACGTGTGGGACATGCTCTACAAGTTCTCTCTCTTGGATAATCCATAATTCAACAAGGTATGCCATTTTTGCTATAACTCCTTTTATGAGAGGTTCAAAGTAGTAAAACATGGAGGAATTGCATAAAAGACATTGAATAACATTGTGTACTATTTTCAGATCTTTATTCATTACAGTTACATAGTTATGATTATTTCAAGTTAGGGTTGTTGACTAATCCAAAATTAGTCATGTGAGACTAAAGTAAAGTTTGATGAAAATGCTAGTCTCTTGTTGTTAAAGTTAAGGAAGGTTTGTAGGTATGTGATCATATACACTAGGTTTATTACAGAGTTACAAATTAGATTTGGATGATGAAATTGATGAGAGATTTTGGTTGAGGTACATGTTGGGTACATTGTTGAGACAAGTAGTTGATGAGTTGGCACATACATGAGGTGTATAGTTGATGATGCTGGTACATCTTGATGATTCATAGTTTATGTGTATTTGATGAATACTTGGTACATATTTAATGCATGGTTGATGCACTTGTTGATGGTATAGGTTGAGGTACAGGTACAGGTTGATACATGGTTGATGCACTTGTTTATGGTACATGTTGATTACAGGTTGTTTGGATAGGTTATTGTGATAGGTCAATTATACAGGTTTGGTGCATGGTTGATGCATTTTTTTATGGAACATGTTGAGGTACAGGTTGATTTATGGTACTTGTTGTCACATGTTATTGTTACAGGTTGTTACAATATGATTACAGGTTGATTGGTGCAGGTTTACAACAATATATCTCACAATGATAGTGTGACAATGGTTACATCATTCTACTTCTACATTAGGGCGGTTGGACGAGGCAATGACAGGTGGTTTTAGCCATCGTATGGTTGTAGCTGGAAAACATAGAGGGTTGTAGCCTCCTTTTGGTTGTAGCCAGAGAATTGGGGAGTTGAAGCTTCCCTTAGGTTGTAGACTGAGAAACTAGGGGGTTGGAGCCTCCTTCTAGTTGCAGCTGGAAAACAAAGGAAGTTGGTTCTTCCAATGAATCTAATTCTTAAAAACATATAAGAAAAAGAATTTTGTGGTTTTCTCCCACTTTGGGTTTCCACATAAAAACACTGGTGTACTGTGTATGTGTATGATTTCTCATTTGTTCATTGTTTATTTACACTGCAATTATTGGATGATATGCTACATTGATATAATACTTTATTTATATGGTTAAAAAGGATTAAATTACTCCATTAATGACTCACCTCCCCCTCTCAGTAATCCAAGAATTGGAATCAGAGCATGTTCCTTCAAAAATAAGTTTAACCATTGAGAGGTAGATCATGGAGAGCAACAACATGTATAAAAATGGAATACCACAGTTTGATGGACATAAGTATGCATTTTGGAGCAGAAGGATGAAAACATATATACAGGCACAGGGATTTGAAATTTGACAATTAGTTGTAGATGGATACAAAGAACCAACAGTTCCAACGACAAATGAAAGAGTAATAAAACTCGAGAAAGATAATTCCAAAGCCACAAATGCACTTATGAATGGTCTTTGTGAATCCGTTTACACCAAAGTTATACATTGTAAATCCGCTAAAGAGATTTGGGACAAGCTTCAAAATATTTATGAAGGAGATTCAAAAGTCAAAGCAACAAAGCTTTAAGATTACAAGGGTCAATTCGAACAACTAAAGATGAAGGAAGATGAGAATATTGCATCTTATTTCTTACGAGTCAATGAAACAACAAATGCAATCATAGGATTGGGAGAAGAAATTAAAGAATTTGTAGTTATTCAAAAGGTACTAAATCTCTCCCTATGATATTTTATCCTAAGATATCAACACTAGAAGAAAGAGAAAATCTAGACTGAATAAGCATGGACGAACTGTAAAATTTCAGACCCCAACCCAGTTTCAGTCTCGCTGATTTTTCAGCCAATGTTTAATGCCCAAACCCAGTTTTATAGCAACAAATAAAACTCAGCAGAAAAATAATTTTCAGAACTAAAACATGAGGATTTTGAACATCGTTTGTAACGTAGAAATAAAAAAATTAGAATCACATAAACTCAGAAAAACATTGACATAGATATTTTCGGTCTAACAACGACACTGGAAAAATCCACAAGGGGAAAACCAGTGAGAGAGGGAGTTTTTATTATTTAGAACCTTCAGAGAAATTCTGTTACAGAATATTCATCTTCAAAAATTTAAATGACAAACTTATCTCGATAACCATGCCAAGTATTCACACATGAAAATGAGCAAATCTTCTCAAAATTCTTCCCAAAATTTTCTACAATAAATTACAGGTCTTCTCGATTTTTGTGCCTCCAAATGGCTGTACAATCACCTTGAAATTCGAGCCGACAACTACAACAAATTTTTGGGTGCATTAATGGTTGTACAGACTCCTTGGAAACCATGACAAACTTCCCAGAAAACCCACATAGCAACTGCCTCGATTTTCATGCCAAGAAGTGAATGTATGAACCTTTACAAAATCTGTACAATATGACCGACTGTCCCTCCTCGAAAAACATGCCAAAGTATGACTATATGGATTGATAAATCCGTACCATACAAACATAATTAAATGTTGTCTACTGCCTCGATTTCTATGCACACAAGAGACTGTACAGACCTTGAAATCTATACTGTACGACCTCTTGTGTATGCTGAACCTCTTGCCTCGATTTCTGTGCTAGTATTATACCTTGGAATGCGTTCCCTAGCTCTCAGAGATGGCCTCTTTATTTCTGCTCGAAAATGCTCTCTTACTCTCTCTCAAAATGAATGAACAACCAACTCAATGGTGTGCCCCCATACCCTAATCGACCTCATGCTTGGTAGGTGAGGAGTTTCACATCCAACGGTTGAGATTGGATTAGATGGGTGGTTGAGATTGAGTGTCTCTTCACTCACCCCCTCACTTAAGTCATAAATTCACCTTTTAATTTATATCTCACAAATTAAATGACTAGGGTCCACATTAGGCACTTTCTCACCCCTTAGGTGCCTAGGGATGAGAAACACTTGCCTAGGTACTTTTTAATTAAATTTTTAACACTCCCTCTTACCGAGGAAAGTGTTACTCACCACTCCAAGCTTTTCCCTGAAAAATACAAAATTTCCTCTGCCTAATGCCTTGGTGAGTATGTATGCAACCTGCTCCTCTGTAGATATGTATTGTAGCTCCAAAATGCCTCTCTGAACATAGTCACGGATGAAGTGATAACGAATATCGATATGCTTAGACCGGTCATGAAAAACTAGATTCTCCGAGAATTTTATGCAACTCTGATTATCATAGTAAATCATGGTAGGCCTCAACTGCACACCAAACAATCCCACCAGCAACTTGCAAATCCAAGGGGCCTCACAACTGGCCTAACTGGATGCAATATAATTAGCCTCTGCAGAACTCAAAGCCACTAACTTTTTCTTCCAACTGAACCAAGACACAACCGCTAAGCCCAATCCGAAACAACACCCTGAAGTACTCTTCCTGTCACTGACACATCCTACCCAATCTAAGTCTGTATATCCAACCAGACGAACTCCATCTCCTCTCTGATAGTCCATACCATAGTCTACTCTCCTAGGATCCACCATGAATTGACTGAGAGTGTTGACAACAAAACAAATATTTGGCCTGGTATTGACCAAATACACCAATGACCTGATCAACTAACGATACAAAGTGGAATCCACCAATTGTGACTCAGAAGCATGAAGCTTCTTCCAGTTGGTAATCATAGGAGTGGTCATGGGCGTACTATTATCCATCTGAAATCTACTCAGAATGTCACACACATACTTCCCCTATCCGAAGAATATGTGTTCTTTCCAAACCTCCAATCCCAAAAAGTAGTGCATCAGTCCGATATCAGTCATCTCAAACTTTGAAGCAAGTCTCTCCTTCCAGCTGTTGATGAGTCTCCTTGCCTCTGTAATAAAAATATCATCCACATATATCAAGAGAATGAAAGGATCCTCTCCAACCACAATGACATATAGGTTGGGATCCGCCTCACTCTTCTCAAAGCCCAACTGCTACAAATAGGAATCTATCCTCGAATACCAAGCTCTGGGATCTTGTTTCAGCCCATACAATGCATTCTTCAGTCTACACACATGAGAATCTCTCCCATGCACCTCAAAGACCAATGACTGCTCAATATACACCTCCTCCTGTATAAGACCATTCATAAATGCGGTCTTCACACCCATCTGGTGGATCTTCCAACCCATCTTTGTTGCAATGGATATCACTGCCCTGATCGAAGTGTATCTAGCCACTAGCGCAAAGGTCTCATCATAGGCAACTCCCTCAACATGTGAAAAACCCCAAGCCACAAAGTGATCTTTGTACTTCTCAATGCTTCCATATGCAACATGCTTGAGTTTATAGAGCCACCTGAAAGTCACCACTAACTTCCCCTCAGGTCTAAGAACAACTTCCCAGACACCGTTCTTCATGATGGAATTGTACTCTTCCATCATGGCATCTCTCCAAACCTTTCTACTAGAAGCCTCCTCAAAATTGGAAGGCTCAGACTCCCGAATATTTCTCACCATTGCAATGTAGTTGCAAAACNCGGGAGGTTTACTCTCCCTCACTGCCTGTCTAGGATTCCCCACTGAACCCTGTGCCTCCCTCAAAGTATCCTGAAGCCACTTGAGCTTCCTCTTCTCTGAAGTAGTGTCCCGTGGAGGGGACTCTCCCTGCTCAACCCCATCTATTGAAGATTGTTATTCTGAAATAGACTTTGGAGTACTTGATCCTGAAACCTGTGGACCAGTAGCCTACGAACCTAAACCCTATGGCCCTATCACCTATGAACCTGTCGTTGCTAAAACTAGTGGCCCCAAACTCTGTGTCACTGTAGTCTACTGTGAACTCACCTGAATCTAAGGTGAATATTTCTCACCCTTCTCTATCCCTCTAGACTTCCTAAAGGTTCCGTCCTCCTCAAATATGACATCCCTCCTTAAGACAATCTTCCTCGAGGAAGGAGGGTATATACAAAAAGCCTTTGAAGTCTCACTATACCCAACAAATATCCCTCTCTCTGTCATGGGCTCTAGCTTTGTCGTCTTCTCAGAAGAGACATGTGAATAAGTGATGCACCCAAAAATCCAAAGGTTCCCCACCTCATGCTTCTTCCCAGAAAAATATTCCTCAGGATTCATGCTCAACACAGCCTTGTGAGGACTCCTGTTCTACCAATAAACTATAGTGTAGCATGCCTCAGCCCATAGAAATAGTGGCAACCCCTGATCATGTTGCATGGATCTCGCAACCCCAACAATGGCCCTATTATTTCTCTTTGCAACCCCATTCTGTTGTGGGTTGTAAGGAACAGTCAACTCTCTCCTGATTCCCTCTCCTGCACAGAAGTCCATGAACTCCTTGGAGGTATACTCAACCCCATTGTCTATCCCCAGAACTCTGATTTTCTTTCATGTATGGTTCTCCACAAGATATTTGAACTCTTGGAATCGATTGAAGACCCGTCCTTTGGTCTTCATGAAGAAAATCCAAGTCTTCCATGAGAATTCATCAATGAATATAACATAGTATAGAAAACTAGACAACGATGTCGAATACATCGGACCACATACATATGAATGTATAAGATCAAGAATCCTTGCTGCTCTACTGTCACTGCTCAGAAAAGCGGTCTTGGTGTACTTTCCCAAAGCACACCCCTTGAACAACTCATGGTGCTCTAAAATGGAATCCGGAACTCTTGTCACCATCTCCCTCAGTACCCTCAAAGCCCCATGGTGAAAATGTGCCATCCTCCTGTGCTATAGCTCACATAGGTCACTGCTGCTGGTAGTATGAATCAATGCTCTCGCTGGCTGGAACATAAGCTTATACAACTTCTTATGTCTAGTCCCAATCACTTTGGCTGAAGTGATACTAGACCCCTTTGGGTAAAGGATCACCTGCTCATCATGGAACAAGACCTCAAATCCCCTCTCCTCAATAGTAGAAAATGACACTAAGTTATTCTTCAAGCCTAGAACATATGGAACCTCTTTCAAAGACATGGGAGGAAAAGACTCCCTCTAAAATGATATAGTCCCACAACCAATTGCCTTGACCACCCGGTCATCTCCAAGCACCACCTCAACATCTCCAATATGTGTAAGGTCTTTCAAGTTCTCATGAACCCCTGCCATATGGTGAGAGGCACCACTGTCAATATACCACATATTTGAATGAGTGGTCCTCGTGGATAAACACACAACCAAGGAAAATTCCTTGTCAAACTTGGTGGAGAACTCTTCCACCGCTCCTGAAGCTACTGTTTGTTTCTTCTTCTTGTTAGGAAACTGACCTGCATAGTGCCCAAACTTGTGGCATGAAAATCACTTGAATTTGCTCATGTCTTTCTTCCCTTCACCCTTGGGATTGTTTCCTCCCTTTGGACCCTTTTTGAACTTCTTCTTGATGTTGGTAGAAAGAGCCACATTACCCTCCTCATGAATTGTAGATGAAATGCCATTTACATAACCTATCTAGGTCTCCTCCTGAACAAAGTCATCCCAAAGACGTTCCCAATTGGGAAGCTTCTTCCTAGCAACAATGCCCTCCAAAAAAACAACCCATTGTTTGGAAACTCCATTCAATGTTGTTCTCACAAGATCACTGTCAACTATGGCCTCCCCCACAACTCCAAGCTCATCTCTCACTCGTGTCAATCTAGTAAGGTATGTGACCACATTTTCAGCCTTGGTCATTTTTATGCTCTTTAGTTTTTCCCTCAAAACCGTCTTCTGGTTCTCATTAGTACTCTAGTACAATTTAGTCAAATACTCCCACATCTCATAGGCATTTTCCTTCTCTTTCAAGTTAGGAATCAAATGGTCCTTGATGGCATCAAGAATAATCCTCTTATCCTTGATACTCTTCTTAGTGTAAGCTACAAGAAGAGTAGCATCGGTAGGTACCACAACATGATGAATTGTGGTATTTTCCACAATGTCCCACAACTCATTTTCTTGCAAAAGAAAGATCATCCTCTCCTTCCAAGCACCAAAATTTGTTGCCACATCAAGTTTGTCCTCAACTCTCAAACCAGTAGCCATTGACCCCTTTTTGTTGAAAATGAAAAATTCAAAAATATGCCCTATGAAGTGACTGTTGTACCAACTTTATGACTTGCTGAAATATCTCTGCTTCTTTCAACTCAGCTCTGATACCATGTAAAATTTCAGCCCCAACCCAGTTTTAGTCTCGCTGATTTTTCAACCAATGTTTAATGCCCAAACCCAGTTTTATAGCAACAAATAAAACTCAGCAGAAAAAATAATTTTCAGAACTGAAACTTAAGGATTCTGAACATCGTTTGTAACGCAGAAATAAAAAAATCAGCAGCACATAAACTCAGAATAATATTGGCACAAAGATTTTCGGTCTAACAACGACCCTGGAAAAATCCACAAGAGGAAAACCAATGAGAGAGGGAGTTTTTATTATTTAGGAGCTTTAGATAAATTCTGTTACAACATGTTCATCTTCATAAATTTAAATGAAAAACTTATCTCGATAACCGTGCCAAGTCTTCACATAGGAAAATGAGCAAAACTTCTCAAAAGTCTTCCCAGAATTTTCTGCAATAAATTACAGGTCTTCTCCTCGATTTTTCATGCCTTCAAATGGCTGTACGGTCACCTTGAAATTTGAGCCAACAACTACAATTTTTTTTGGGTGCATTAATGGTTGTACGACCTCCTTGGAAATCGTGCAAAAATTCCCAGAAAACCCACACAACAACCTGCCTCAATTTTCATGCCAAGAAGTGATTGTACAGACCTATACAAAATCTATACAGTATGGCCTGTGTATGGCCAAATGTCCCTCCTTGAAAAACATGCCAAATTAAGATTGTACGGATGGATAAATCCGTACTGTACGGACATAATTAAATGTTATTTGATGCCTCAATTTTTGTGCAAACAAAGGACTGTATGGACCCCAAAATCTGTACTGTACGACCTCCTGTGTATGCTGAACCACTTGTATCAATTTCTGTGCTAGAATTCTTCCTTGGAATGTGTGCCCTATCTCTCATAAATGGCCTCTTTCTTTCTGCTAAAAAATTCTTTCTTACTCTCTCTCAAAATGAATGAACAACCAACTCAATGGTGCACCCCCATACCCTAATCAAACTCATGCTTGGTAGGTGAGGAGTTTCACATCCAACGGTTGAGATTGGATTAGATGGGTGGTTGAGATTGAGTTTCTCTTCACTCACCTGCTCGCTTAAGTCACAAAGTCACCTTTTAATTTGTTCTCACAAATTAAATGACTAGGGTCCACATTAGGCACTTTCTCACCCCTTAGGCGCCTAGGGATGAGAAACACTTTCCTAGGTACATTTTAATTAAATTTTTAATATGAACTACATGGATTATTCATAGCATATGAAATGAGAACTGAACAAGAAAATCCAGTTATAAAAGAAGCAACTTTTAAAGAATCCAAAATGTCAAAGGAAAAGAGAAAGAAAAAGGAAAAAGAACATAACAACGATAGTGACATCTCAGAAGATGATGAAGAAATGACCAACTTTGCCAGAAGATTGAATAATGGAACCAACGATAGATATAAAGGTAAGTTTCCATTGATTTGTTTTAATTGTGATTGTATTGGTCATTTTGTTAACAAATGTCCTCATAAGAAAAATAAGATGAATGATGAAGATTACTCAAATAGAAAACAAACATATAAAGGCAAAATAACCACAAAGAAATATTTCAAGAAAAGCTTATGCACCAAAGAAGACATCTCCTCATCAGATGAATATGAAGTCAGTGACAGTGAGACAAAAAGAGTTCTATTCATGGCAGTAGAAGACTCTGATAAAGAAGACACTGAAGAAGAATATGAAGAGGCAGAAGTTGACTATCGAGAAGAATTGTTGTGTGCCATAGAAGTTATAAGAAGAGAAAAGAATAAAAACAAGAAGCTACAAGTAGAACTAGAAAAAAATAAGACACTCAGGAACTAGAACAAATGATCACAAATTTGAAGGTTCAAATAGAAGAAGATAAAAGAATTGAAGAAGCACACAACGAACAAGTACAAGAAAGAGACATGATCATTGGAAATTTGGAAGTAGAGATTGTCACATTAAGAAAGGATCTTCAAAAGAAAAATATGTAGAACAACTAATTTTTTTTCGATGACATTATCAATAGTCAAAAGCCTTATCATGACAAGTTCGAACTTGGATACAATCATATAGAAAAGGGATCAAGCTCCAAAAAAAAAAAAAAAACAACATATCCAAAAAGCTATGCAGAAACAATCAAAGGGGATAGGAATACCTACAAGGAATATTACAGGGACACTCCTCCACCGAGAAGATTCAAATTTTAGAATCAATGACCGATAGAAACATATAGGCGTCAGGAAGAAGAAGGATTCATAAGAGTAACTCCTTTCAAAAGATATTCACCTCCTAGGTATCAAACTATCTTTTTTGGTTTATGTTATGCATACAACAACTTTGGACATAAAGCTGTGAATTGTAGAGCTAACAACATGAACATAAACAACTTTGAAAGTCATACACAAAAGGGTTATGCAAGAAGGTCTAGTGAAACACATAGAATAAGTTACAACATGTTTTAATCATTGAGCACTAAAGTGGAATGATACAAGTGTAATAACTTTGGACACATGGCCAACGATTGTAGAATGACAGTCCATCCTAGAGAACCACAACAGAACAACAACAGTCACAGACATGAACCTTAGAAGAGGACATGGATAAGAAAGCATAATCGATATAGCAATGAAGAATGCACACTCACTCTACAAGATAAGAAAAAGAAACGTGGTTGGTATGTTGACAGTGGTTGTTCAAAACACATGACAGGTGATAAAGACAGGTTTCTTACATTAAGAAAGGAAAGATATGGATCAATCTCCTTCAAAAATGATGATTCAACTAAAATCATTGGAAAATGAATAGTCAGAATTGGAAACAAGAATACCAAGCAAAAAAATGTTATACTAGTATAAGATATGAAACATAATCTTCTAAGTGTAAGTCAAATGTGTGACCAAGGTCATAAAATTACTTTCAATTCACAGAAGTGCGAGATAATAAAAGAAGGTTTAGTAAAATTGATTGCAACAACTACAAGAACTTAAAGCAACATATATGTATTAAGTGAAATTGGAAATGAAAAGTGTTGTCTAGGAAAGGAAGATGAAGTCTATCTATGGCACTGAAGAATGGGTCACATACAATTTGACAACCTTTTCAAAGTCAGTAGAAAGGAAGTCATTAGAGAAATGCTCCAGATCACGAAATCAACCAACACTTTATGCAAGAATTGTCAACAAGGAAAGCAAACAAAGACCATGTTCAAATCAAATGATACTCAATGACAAGATCACTGGAAATTTTGCATACTGATCTAGTTGGACCAACTACAACAAAGGGTTTAAAAGGTGAGAAATACTTTATGTTATTAGTTGAAGATTATACAAGAAATATTGCAGTTTTCTTTCTCAGGAATAAGTCATAAGCTTTTGAAAACTTCAAGATCTACAAGGAAATGGTTGAAAATGAAATAGATTAAAAAATCAAATGTTTGATATCTGATAATGGAGGATATTTCACTTCAAAGGAATTTATGGACTACTGCAACAAACATGGAATAAAAAGGCAATTCTCTGTTGCTAGGACACCTCAACAGAATGGATTTGTTGAAAGAAAGAACATGACAGTACAAGAAATGGATCGAGCAATGCTAATGGATTCCAAATTGAAAGAATTTTTTTGGATACATGTAGTGAATACAACAGTTCACATTCAAAACATATTAATGCTCCAAAACAACACTGACAAAACTCCGTACGAGCTATGGAAAGGAAGACCAACAAATGTGAAGCACTTTAGAGTATTTGGAAGCAAATGCTACATCAAAAGAGAAGATGGAAGAATGGGAAATTTTGACTCTCGTGTGAACAAAGGAGTACTTGTTGGTTGCTCAAGTACAAGAAAATCATACAAGTGTTACAATTTGAGGTTGAACAAAGTTGTGGAAAGCATCAATGTAACAATTGATGAAACATGTGGACAAGAATTAAAGGAAGAAGAAAATGAATCAATGGAACAACTTTACGAAGAAGAAGAAAAAGATGAAGAATAAGTAGAAGGGGAAGATGAAGAGGATCAGACATAAGTAGAAGAGAAAGTTCAACAAGTTCCTCAAAAGACACCTAGCAAACGAGTACAGAAGAATCATCCTTCAGATCAGATTATTAGAAACAAAGATGCAGGAGTTGAGACTAGAAGAAGAATCCGTTCGCCAGAAAAAATGCACCTAACACTCTCATATACGATTGAACCAAACAATTTTGAAGAGGCCAACAAGAATGGATTCTAAAATAAGGCCATGGATGAAGAATTTGATCAAATAGAGAAGAATGACACTTGGGAATTGGTTCCAAGACCAAAGAATAAGAATGTGATTGGCACAAAGTGGCTATTCAAAAATAAATTGAATGAAGATGGACATGTTACAAGGAACAAAGACAGATTGGTATGCAAAGGATATGCACAGGTTGAAGGAATCAAATTTGAAGAAACATTTTCCTCAGTTGCCAGAATGGAAGAAATCTGATTACTTTTAGATTATGCATGCTCTGAGAATATTAAAGTGTATCAGATGGACGTGAAATCAACTTTTCTGAATGAGGAACTTGAAGAAGAAGTTTACATTGAATAACCATAATGATTTCAGTTTTCAGAGAAATCAAATTATGTGTGTAAATTGAAGAAGGCCTTGTATGGTCTAAAACATGGTCCTAGAGCATGGTACTCTAGGCTAGATAAATATCTACAATAGGCAGGGTTCATAAAAGGGAGTGCATACACCAACCTCTACATCAAGGTAACTCAAGATAGTATTTTATTAATTGAAGTTTATGTTGACGATTGTTGGTGCAATTATTTGCATAATATATTACCAAACATAAATTATCAATCGGGATTCGTAATCAGTAGAGTTGATTCACTATATTTGCCGATAATAGATAGGTTCCTCTGTATTTTTAGTATAGATAAGAAAACCATTTAGAAACCAACACACTCTTAAAAATAACAATCTTCACACGACTCGAAAGATGGAAAACAAAACTCATAAACAAGAAAAAGATGTTGCTCAGGTGATGGACATGTTCATTGATGGCTCATGAAAAGAAAAGATGAACTTTGATCCTATCTCCTGGAGCAACTAAAATAACAAGTGGGATGCTCCATTAGAGTTCATGTATGGTGAAATATGGAGATCCAACCGTTCATGCATTACCACACTTTGCAACACACATGAAATCAAACAAAATGACATGAAATAAAAATAATAGGTACATGAAATGAAAATCTACACTAACAATTTACAATAAGCTTACCAAGCTGGATCGGTGGCCCTTGCCGATGTCAACATGGAAGTTTTAGATCACCAGATGCTAACTTCTATGAGACACAAGATCATTGAACTCAAACTTTCATTAATCTTCAACAGGTAGGTTTACAAAAGGAGTCTCTTCATGAATCCAGTCTACATCATAACAATTCTCCTCTAGAACCTATCTCATAAAAATTCCCTTAATCTACATAATAATAAATCCTCTTTTCAATCTACATAATAATGATTCTCTTCTGATCTACATAATAATAATTCTTCCCCCCCCTCATGAAGAGAAGGCACTCTCTTTTATACATGATATCTTTGAAAAGGAGATAAACATCTCATAATTATAGATCCACTTTTCTCTCAACCCATTTCCCTTTATTACAAAATATAATCCCTTCAAATCCTCACACATATCTCTCGTATATCTTGGATAAGATATGACAACCAAATCTCCATGATCTTCTCCTTGAATTAAGATTGAATTATCTTCTCAAATCTTGAAATGGTGGAGGAAGTATTCGAGAAGTCTTTTGAATTAATCCTTCACATATTCCTACACATGATAAATCTCACACATTTTTGAGATATATGAAAACATGTCAATTTTCTAATATTTAATCACAAATTCCCTTTTAATACTAAAATAAATGATTTGGAAAATAATAAGGTTAAACCCATATTTAATTATGAAATGGTATTAATGAATGGTTTATAGAGCGATGAAATGTGAATAATGATGAAGGGAAAGGTGGATGGAAATATGACATTTCTGAGACTCAACATACCCCCCAACTGAACTTGTTGCATGTCCTCATGCAACTGTGCATGGATCTTCTCAAGAAATTTTAGCATCTGAATTTTGGCTTTGAGTGATGATAATGAATATTTCCAGAATGGGATTTACATGAGTAACAGTTGAAATTTTCTTATGGTTGGTTCTTGTGTGACAACCATGAATATAGAGAATGTTGGTTCTTGTGTAAACAACATTCATTTTGTTATTTGTTCTCTTGTTGTTATGATAATAAAATGTTGGTTCTTGTGTAAACAACATTTATTGCGTTATTTGTTCTGTTGCTGCTATGATAACAATTTACCCATTTTCTTGCTGGAATAAGAATACGTCATTGAGTATAAGAAATCCCTTTTTACAAATTTGTGAATCATGCCAATATGTAGATCAATTCTTATGAAGCAAAGTGCAACGGAGTATTGTTGGAAGAAAAAAAAAATGTTGGTAAATGGTAAATGAGACGAAAAATTGAATGGTGGTGGAAAAATGGAGTGATGATAGAGAATATAGTCCCCCCCCCCCAACTGAATTGGTTGCATGTCCTCATGCAACGTGGCATGAGTCATAGAAGTGAAAAAGAAAGGGAGCAGGGTGAGGGATTTTTCCAAATTCATTCACTCTAGCATGTAAGGAATTGCATGATTAAAGAGTAGAAAACAACATACCTCCACTTACCCAAAATGTTGATGAACTATGCAATAGGAATATGGATGATGTCGATGCTAGAGCATGGAAGATATCATTGTTGCACGATCATGTGAAAGGTGACTACTGCTAGATCAGAGAATGTGAAGTGGAGGAATCTGAACTACTGCTGATGAATCATGGAAAAGAGGAAGAATGAAAGTGAAAATGTAGTAATCTCATATAGCTGAAGTCATGCTACTGTAACTGCTGAGGAGTCATGGAAAAGTGTATAGTCTTCACCTACTGCGAAACCCGATGGTATAATTCTAGTCATGCGAATGAATGTGTCGATGTCGAGCATGAAGAGAAGTCATTGGATTACCGACCATTGATGAATGTCGTTAACCAATGTGAGGCAACTCATCATTGATGTCAATGAGTACCAAGGTACCTGAGTACATCTTGCGAAGTGTGAATGAATGAGCTAATATCGAGCCACTTGCAAGATCTGACGATCAAGGGACATTGATGTATTCCCATGATTGTCAGTGAGAGAACTTGCCATTAAGGCATGCAAGCCTCTAGGTACCCAAATGGACTCTAGTCTATATCCTAGATAAGGTGTTGAGGTCGATGGGCCAAGAATTGTTGAAAGGTGGGCCTTAAGGAATCCCACATCAGTCAACATGAGTTTTTACAAAATGATTGGTAGGACTATAGATGAAAAGATCTCGGAAGCAACAGTATGTATGAAAAAGAAAGCAGGGTAATGTAGTCATCAAAAAGGGAACTTAATGGTTTTATTTGCAAGGCAAAATGAATGGAAAATAGGAAAGAGATGTATGCGACTTAGAAAGATAGGCATGTGCGAATCATGAAGGATAAGGCGATGGAAAGTGGACTTCACGACATGGATGGCGAATAAGATTGGAAGGAGAAAGGTAAGTGATCATGTCATGGCGTAATTGGTTTTCAGAAATATGGAAGTGTAGCGACAAACGTCATGACATGTGCGATGAAAAATTTAGCTCCTTCAAGCTTTTCACAAGCATGCTTTTCTGAAGAGTTTTGTGATTTTTCAAAAATCACTTCGGAATGAGAAGCGATCGTCTTCATTCCTGCAATCGAACTAAGTACTAGTCCTGGAATTAAACTTGTGAGACCATCGTAAAACATAGAATGCGAGATTAAGTACAAATGCGACAAATTAAAGAGATAAAAAATACGTTTGTATACCTGTTATCGTGGTTGTTGCACATGCACGCTTTTTCATTGTTGATTGCTGCATGAAGTGACTGTAAAAAAAACATGTTTGGAAATTATTGTTTTCAAGAAATGTGTTAGATCCATTTGCAATTTTATTTGTTTTTGTTGTTAAAATTTTTATTTTTATATTTTATATTTATTTATTTTTTTAAAGAAAACAAAAATAAAAAAAATTCTTTTTATTATAA